>JALIZF010001470.1:0-336183 GCA_029948255.1 Telmatactis stephensoni | reverse complement strand
CTAGCATCCCATGGTTATAAATAGTTATCAAAGAATAATGGCCTGCACATCTAATTGCACTTTCCCCAATCATTAATAAGACTGTACCCTTATGAGGTTTCATACCTACACTTCCAGAATCCTTTTTGGTAGCTGTTTTTGTTATTGCTAGTTTTCACCAGTTGTTTTGGAATTTTAAAAGGAGTTTTAACACTAATTGAAATTTGAAAAGGATTGCACGGTAGTTTAGGTATGACATGTTATAAAGGTTAAGGCCTATTTCCTGATACTGCATAGCTCATATTGGCAGACCTAGGAGCAAGTTTAGCAAGTTAGTTAGTGTGAGCATTGTGAACAAGAATTAAGTTCCGAGTTTGGTTCCCAGTCACCTCACACTTAATTGCTTCAACATCGTTCTATTCTGTGTAGCTTTAATAAGGGGGTAAACTGCACACTGCTGGCTTCCTGGGAGACCAGTTTATGTTGAAGGACCCTTTTAGCTGGTCAAGAAAGATAATGGCTTTATATTGATACTCATTACCTGGTGGGACTCTGGGCTGCTCAAAGTTAAAAACATTATCTTCATCATCAATATCTGGAACAACACAATCTTCCAGCTCTGATGTACTGCCTTTCTTTCTTGTTGGTGATGGGATTTCTGACAAGAGATAAAAAACTTGATTCATTTTATGAAAAAGCAGTTATCACACCACCAGTGTATAATTTTGAAGTGCATATATAATTATATAAATATATTTTAATCACAACGATTTTGATGTTTTTCAAAATATTTGCTAAGTTTATATCAAAAGGCCAACTGAGCTATAACAATTACTGTAAACTCTCTTTGTAGAGATAACTCCAGGAAGCAGAAACATAAACATGATACAAGAGATGTGTGTGAAAATGTGTTGCAGTTGTCTTTCTGCGTGGGAACAAATTTATTAAAACATCCAAGTGACTGATATCTTGATATCAAACAACCTTGACAAAGACTGTTCAAAATGGAAAAACCTGCTACCTATTTTACTATGTTCACATCAATTTTATAAGCCTTGTGCATTCATATAACACTTACAGAACCTAGTTATATTGTACTAGTTTTCACTATTGTCTTGGCAGAAGTTTTAACATTGAAAATTTAAATAGGAAATTCAAAAAAGGACTGTGATAGTTTAGGCATCAAATGTCATAATGATAAAAGCACTCCTTTTATCACTAACTTTATCAATCTGAATTGTATTAAAATTTGTAAATGAATTTTTTATTGTCGAGTGGGTTCACTCCACTAAAAATCTTACATCTAATTAAATTTGGATCCCAAGTGGGCACGTTGTACTATTTACCATTATGGCATAAATGGCCAAGCATTTGTATAAAGTGCACAAAAGAAAAATCATTAGGAATATTACATTCTTAAAACCAATGTAGCATTGAGAAGTAAGAATATTCATATATTAGCAGGGGGTGACAAGTCTAAGAGCTTTTTAATAGCATGAATAATTGCAGTTTTTATGGTCATGGAACAGGACCAGTGTAAAATATTTCAAATCATGTCCAAACATGTCAAGAAAGGAAATTGCCTTTCAAAACTACTCACAAACTGTCATTATGAATATATATATATTGATAAAGGTTCAGATCTTAAGAAAATCTAAATATTAATATCATTGTCAGATATCATCTTTGGCCAATCCTACTGCACTTGTCTTCACTATCTTACTACAACATTTTGTGAATAGAGTTGAATGGAACTCAGTGCAGTTGCCTTGAATTATTCTGGTACTAGATGAATGCCTCAATGATGTATCAAACCCAGGATGGGGCCAACTGTGTTCTCACCTGTTTATACTATATTTGGGAAATGATGACAAAACCTGGTTAAATATTCCAAAATTGAATTTTATTTTTAGTAATCTTTACTCTTGTATGTATTTTTAGAAATGAATTCAAAAGAGATAAATTATTTAGGTTTTTTAATTGTTTTAGTAGTTCACAGCAGAGAACACCTAGAGACAGGAATGTATAGTTGCTAGAAACCCTTGAAAATTGATACATCGCAACTTCTATCCTCCCCCAATATCCAAGTGCAGATGAAAAATCAGTGTTCCACATCATTATATCAGAAAATTTCAGAAATCAAAGCAGTTGAAGCAAATGTCAAGATGAGCCCACTCACAACCATGTCCTTGGGAAATGTTTGCCTTGAAGCAACCTATCTTCCCACACAGTATTTCACACTTTTAACATTCTAATCATTCCCGACGTAAGTGACGTGCCAAACGGCGGTTAGTTTTCTCCGTGGAATACTATCAGCTGCAGCGTTTTGTTGCTAGAAGAGAAATGGACATCGATACCCTTCCCCCGTGATGACAAATAATTGTGGGGTACTTTACTGACATGTAATCTCTGTCAGCCAACGCAAAGCCACACAAATCAAACACAAAGTTTCCCTCCAATTATTTGCAAAACGCGTTTTCGCTTGGAGCATGCCAATTTAATTGGGATTTTAAGATAATTTGAAAATAATATTTATGACCTTCGAGGTTTGACCTCCAAAAACGTATCTAGGAATGTTTTATTTCTGTATTTTTTTTAAAGAATATTCATAAAATAGTTTCTGCGCACTCTACGAATTCCACAAAGTTCAGTTTGAAACGGATATCATCAAAAAGAGCGTTGATAATTGGTAACTATTTTCTAGTTGCGTCTCGTAGAGAATATCTTGAAATTACGTGTTATATGGTAGGCGTATTACTAAGCTAAATTGTGGTTAGCGATATGACGGAAAATAGTGAACCCATTGTTTTGTATTGCGCTTTGGCCATCAACAATTGAAAGTGTCAAATCTCAATCTCGCCACCTCCGCAATCATGCATGGCTTTGAACCTTGGCCTATCGGAACAAAGACGCAAGCAAACGCGGAATACTTCCGTGAATAGAAAGTAAGTCCCTTCCTGTCCATCGTAGACTACTCGAATTCTGATCCTACGGTTTCATACTCTCGGATTGAAATTAAAAGTAACGCTGTAGGCATTATTAGGACATCCGAATATCATATCCGCTATTAGGAATACATTTGGGAAACCAAATTTCCCTTGTCATGAGTTCACGTATCCACGCGCATCTATTATGCAGATAAGCTTTATGAATCGTACCTTGAAAATTGACTCGCAGATCTAGATGACTACCATCAACTACTCCTTGCTGGCCCAGTGTTAAATTATCTAAAAGCTATAAAGTAAAAAGAGGTTAAAGGGTAATAAGAATTTGCAGGAAGTGAGATCAATCGTAAGGAGCAGAAATCTACACGCCAATCACACAATCGCGTTTCGTGCTAAATGTTTAGTGAAGGTCACGGTAGCCCCATGCATAGAAAGTATAAAGAAATTACTACGACATGCAGGTTTAATGGGGATAAAAGCGTAAAGGGTGTAGAAAGAGGGTTGTAGTTAGTGATATTTCTCTCAGGTTGGAGAAGAGGTGGCAGAAAATCAATACAGGATTTTTCGTTTGTGGTCGAGATAACATGCAAAGAATGAACGAAACACGTTGTTAGCATATTGCTTTGCGGTTTCCTTTCATAGTCAGTACAATAAAAGAAAA
Organism: Telmatactis stephensoni; assembly: GCA_029948255.1. Lineage (NCBI taxonomy): Eukaryota > Metazoa > Cnidaria > Anthozoa > Actiniaria > Isophelliidae > Telmatactis > Telmatactis stephensoni. The sequence continues at coordinate 332,598 of JALIZF010001470.1, read as the reverse complement.
CTTTGTCTGCACGAGGAATATCGTAGTTTTCAGCAAATTTACGTGGCTTTTTAATTTCTAACTTTCTTCTCGGAGATTATATTGCCCATGGGAAAGAATTATGCGAGCGCGTGACAGACTTTGAACAGCATTCTTTTGATAGATGGAAATGAGCGTTTGTTCAGGATTTCTGCAGTAGTGCAGAACGTGTTAACGAAATTACCTGGTGCCTTGAAAGAACAATTCTTGCTCACTGACTCCAAAGCCTTCCTGAGCCTCTACCATCTGTTTAAACCGTACAACGCTGACTGAAAGATGAATGCGGAAAGCCAGGGGCAGCCGTGGCGTTCCATCGTCTATCAGAACACTACAATGGAATCAAGCCAAAACCTTGTTCAGACCTGCACAATTCACAAATTCCACTAGATATCTACAAATTGTAGCTCGAATATCCTACCGAATGATTACTGCCTCAGCCATGGCCCGTTATGCTAGTCCAAGCAATCCTTTACGTGCTCTGACGAACACAATGGAATTGTGTCCGTTGGCGTTGCACTTTCGTAAGAAGAATCCTCAATGAAAACCACACTTTCAAAGACTGAATCCAAATGATCTCAAAGGAACTTTGTGTTTTGAATTCGATTAGCAGTTTTTATAGAGTTGATATGGGTAATTTCTGGCCAGTACCTATACACCATCACACGGCTATGCAAGACCTAATAATAGAGAATGAAATCAACCGGTCACACTTTTATTACCCAGGGATCTGGTAGCCACGGCAACGACCTTCATCCCTTTGTTATGGTCCATCCATATATGGCAAACATACTAAGATGATGTCGTCATCGATCCTTTTTTGGGATGTTTTAGCGAGCTTTACGTTCCGATCTTGGCACGCCTAGAACTCGTTTCAACTTCGGGTCACGAGAAATTCCCGAGCAAACTGACGAGGAAGTTCGGCTAAGTCCATGTGTAAACTAATGACATTCATAAAATCACCATTGTGAAACATGAATGGTCCTATGGTGTAATGGTTAGCACTTTGGACTCTGAATCCAACAATCCGAGTTCGAGTCTCGGTAGGACCTTCCAATTTTTTTTTTCTTTTTTCGTCCTTTTTTGAAACAATTTTGTTTTTTCTTTTCTTTTCAAGGAACTAAGCACTGCAAATGCCATATTTTTACTATTTTAGAATCACATTTATAACAAGTTCCACACAAAATCCGACAAAATACATATTTTCGAGGTCAGAAGTGGGAGATCATAATACTTTCTAGATTGATTTTGTTTCCAGTATACAACGGGGAGACACGTGTGAATTGGGCTGGTGTTGAATGCTGGCTGAAGTGAATCACGGCCGTCCGTGCCATCCTTGCCTCGCTTTTTACCATTAACAAGTGTATTGAATACTATCCTTGATGACAGAACTAATTGATCTTAACTTATAATTCTTGAAGGGTTGCTACATGCTTATCTACGGTGTTAGCTAATCAGGGCTAACTGAACCCTTCTCTATTCGACAGATTTTTTTTGACAAAATTTCTATGGCAAATACATCCCCGTCACACAATATTTTTGATGACCAATCGGCTTTCGTCATCATTGGGTCATATTTTCTGGTCCAACACGAGCATGAAAAATTGTAAACTCGAACAAACTGAATCCTTCGAAAATATTTTTGTTGGACGTGGAACTTAAACTGCTGAAAATCTGTTTTGAGGTGTGTACAAGTGTGATAAAACGGTTTAGATTAGTAGAGTTTGACTTGCTCAATTCGCGGAAAAATTTCGCTATCTCTTCTTGACAAACGTATCATTTCTGTTTTCTCAAAGAAAGAAGAGTTGAGGTAATGAGTTCCTTTCCATGTACATCCGGGTATTGTCATCGCTCTAAGTCCAAGCGGATGTGATTCTAAAAGCCCCCCGTAACTATTGATCCAAAGACGAAACTGAGGATCATCAGCTGTTGTTCTTTTTAGGCTTACAAAGTATTGTCTAGCTTGTGTTATCGTTAAAAAGAGGGTCTAAAAAGGTTTATTGTCCTCCACTGCTTGGTAATAAAACCTGATGCGTTAGTGTTAAAGTGCACTCAAGCTTGTCCCGCAGCGCAGGCCTTGCAGCGAGGTTGGGTAAGGCAACAGAAGATATAGAAAAAATCAAGTGGACGAAGTCGTTTTAAAATCATGAGAGTCAAAGAAATTTCGACTGCAATGTTATATTCTTTTATTTTGTACAAATAAATGCTCTATTAAGAGCATGCATTCACCATAACTCGTGACTGTTACAGAATAGAAGGTAACAGTTTTTTCTCGCATTACAGATCAGATACCCACCATATGCACGCACCAATATCATGAAGGACATCATCGAGTGAATGTCGCAATTTTTATGAACGCAAACTGCCTTGTGTCTGGAAAAATGCCGTGCCTTTTATATATCAAGAGCTATTCTGAGATGAAACTCGTACAAAGCATAACAGACGGGATACATGCAATGAACTTACTCGCTTGCCAAACGGAAGTCCTATAACGTTAATTGAATCAATGTATGACTGAAAGCACACGACTTTTTTGCAAGGTCATGCAAAATCACGTGTAATATGTTGGGGCGAACTATTTCACAACAATGATTTTCTTCACGCTGGAGACGTATCGAAAACGTGACTGACTTAAGTGAAGGTTTTGCACAATACCTCAATGCAAGAGGAAACATTTGTAACATTGACAGCACTGACAGCTTTAGCCTTACAGTGTAGCGTTTATCAGACCGTTCAAGGGGGTGGAATACAAACTATATCAAGATTTTGATCTTCATCGCTGCTGGACCAAATCGACCATGCATGATATCTTGCGCTTCGTCAGTGCATGGCCAACAAATCTTTTTAGTCCGTCATCTTTCCCTTGTCTTTCATTTTACCGTGGAATTTTTCGATAAATTCAATTTCTTTTATTAGTTGAACTGACTATTTCCCTTTCCTCTTTTTCAACAGTGCTTCTTTCAAAGCAACCTGAAAAGAATCGAAAAATACTGGTTACATGATGTTGCATGGTTTACTGCCGATAGGAGGGAAGTAGGGTACTGGAGGGGAAAATTTGTAAATTATATCCTATCAAATAAGATTTTCAAATGTATACAAGTATTCAAGCAGGATCTATGAGCTCAATTCATTGTTCTCCAATATAGTTAAAGATAAATCGAAATTCACTAAAAAGCGAGAATATTCGAGGATTTAGATGATCAAACACGCACAAAGAACGCATGCCATTCTACAGTTTTCTGTTTTTATCGTATCTTAGTAGCAGTGAAAACACCATTGATTAAATACAAGTAAATGTCTTTTCGGTAACATGATTACGTCAAGAGCCTTAGAACCCTTTCAGTGCCCTAATCGTTGCCCCAACAGGTGTAAGGTTGCCATAGCGACCTTTGTGTGTCGGCTTTGTTTGGGGGCAAATTTCTCAAAGGCCTTCAAAATTCAAAGAAAAATACACCAAAAAAGAAAAATTCCTTGGTGTTTTCGACGTCTTTCTTTCCCTCCTTTATGTAAGTAAATACTGGTGTATCAAAATCGATTAATTTTGATAGTGCAACGTCAAAAACCGTGCCGCATGTGCTGAACAAAGCGTTCTCTTTTGCTATGAACCGAATTACGCAACTCCTGTCACAAAAACGATAAATCATCGTAACGATGACGCTCGGTGACGTGATTTCTCAAACAGCAGTATGTAATTAGCTGACGCGTAGGAGAACGAAACAAAGTAACGTTTGACGCTCACGAAGCTTGCGTGAAACCATTACTTGTCGACTTAGTCATTCGTCATAACAATATCGAAGAAGACCACATAATTGTGTTTTTCTTTTCTTTGTAACTCGTTTCTTACAGCCATTCTTTGCTTTTGTAGTGTCGTATTGTGTACGTCCTCTTGAATTTGGTCATATTATGTTGTAGGCGTAAACCAAGGATTTTCTTTTATTTATTTTTTAGGCGGTATTTAAGTGCGAAGCTGTTTAGCGGCAATAAACTTACGACGTCGCACCGCACACTCTGTTTATTTTTGGGATAGGGACACATAAAATGTTTTCAAACCCACATACAGTACAACCGCCACACGTACTCACTTTTATCTGACGGAAATTGATTCAACCAGAGCTGAGGCTTAGATACGATTAACATCGCGAGCGTCAAACTCGTCCCACTCGATCCAGTTTTCCATCAACCTTATTTCACCGTAATTAATGTAGTTATCGTAAAATGCGATTTCCACTCATTTGTAACTAGCATGAAGCCTCGAAAATGATTTAAACCGCGACTAGAAGGATCGATGGATTGGTTGCTATAGAAACGTACTTCTAGAAAAATCATGCAGAGCGCACTTCCGCATGTTACGAATCGTTCGAACTCTTCATTGGAAGATATCACTTTCGATTATAGGTTTGGTAGCATTGAAGTGTAGATAGAATACTTTGAATTCAAATACTCATAATTTAATTCACGCCCGAATCTTAAAGGAAAACGCTCCTCATCACAAGTGGGCGCTACTTTTCCAGAAAAGTCAAAAGGGCGAATCCTCGCCCAAATTGGTACGCTCACAGGCATCATAGACCTAAGAAAGGCCACAGATTTTTCATCAAACACTCCACATTTTTCACAAGGTCCGTCTTTTGAGGAACTTTGAAGTCTTAAAAGTTTCCTTATATGTCTTTTCCTTTTCCAGACAAACCCATATAGCTATTCAATTCTATGGAAAGTTCTCAAGCTGTGAGCTTACTACGGCTATTATCATTTTATTTCATTAACGCAGTTCTTTTTGTATTCATGTGTGCACGTCTGTCCGTTTACCCTTAAGATAACTTTATTTAAACACGGAAAAAATAGATCTTTAGATCTTTCAAGCGCATAGCACGTAGTACTTTAGACACATTCGTTCCAGGAAAGCAAGAAATAGGAAGGCAAAACATAACCTAAAAACAGCCATACAAACGAAGTTCAATGCATAAAATGCTCGTTTTTGGCAGGCTTGTCTCTTTGGAAAGGTGGTCGCACCTTTTCCACAAAAGTCAAAGTTTACTGCATAAAATGGTGGTTTTCGCCGGCAGGCTTGTCTTAGCTTCCTTTTGGAAAGACACTCCTTGGACCTCCTATAGCATCAAATTGGTCGCACCCTCTCCAGAAAAGTCTAAGGGGCAAATAAATGTACATTTTACACCCAAAGTTTTCACGCTGAGCTCGAAACCACTCCCAGGGCTCACACAGTTAAAACTCTAGACTTTTTCAATAATAGAAGTGAAACAAAACACTGAGTAGTTTACCGCGGATGTCTATAGAATCATAACATTCATAGGTTATGTAATCGCAAACCACAGGTCAAGACACGTGGATAATATGGTAGAATTTCATTGCCTCAAGCTCATACGGAAAACAACATTTCTCGGGACGGCATGTTTTTCTCCCCGATACATCCAAATAGTGGCTGACCGCTATCCAGAAAGGCTACCATTCCATTGATGAAATATGTACTCTCACAAAATGACTCATTCTAAATTAGCAATAATTCAGTTAACATCTTGCAGAAATACAGATATAGTTTTTCATTCCCTTTGTTTTGTTTTGTTTTATTTATTCTCGTTCGTCAAAACATGTCGTTCTTTCTTTCATTTGCTCGTTCGTTCGTTTAGTATGTAGATTGCTTCTCCCATGCAGCGTATTCAATAGCTGTTCACACTCAAACCAAACGCTATCAAAACAACGTAAGATAAAGCAGCAGTTTTGTCGAGTGTTACTATCAGTATACCTCACAAGCTGATAAGTTCTTTCCGGCTGCACCGAGATTCCCTAGCGGCAACTATCAACCCGATTATAAAGGATTCTAGAACGATCGAGCTTCATGTGGTCAATATCGGTATGAAAATCAGCCTATGAACGCAAAGCAACTCGCTGCGGCTCTTTACATCTTTGCGTCAAAGAAAGGTTTCTCAAAACAACAGGAACAACATTGAAAAATTATAATCCTAAAGAAGTATATTTTATTTTCGGAATTTTTCTGAAAGAGTCCAGCAATTTGCATCGACATGGTGTATAAAATATGAACAATTAGCCTTTATCTTGATGGATGTATTCCAAAATGTAAGCGTGAGAACGTGAACAAAGAGCATGCATGGCCAGTGATGTTTATAAACATCATGACGTCAAACATGACGTCATATTGACTTAGTATTCATTATTTAAAATGTCCGTTTTTGCTTCACCGATTTAGCACAAAAAGCGATTCAAAAAGGGCTAAAACCTAGAATTATACTTAATCAATAATTAATTATAAAGAAATGAAGGTGACGAGATGTCAAACTCATGTAAAATTTACGTCTAAACTAAAACTAAAATTCATAGGGATGATTTATCCTTTGTGTACTTTGACTATTGACGACACTTTGTTACAAGAGGATATTGAATTAAATTGAATATTGAAAGAGTTAAAGAAAGAAAAAAACAGTCACTTCGGATCACTCAACAAGACCAAACGTGCTTAATAACAATATTGAACGTATTTTCTGACGACAATGACGTGCCAAACAATTCAGATAAACATGAGAACTGCGTCAAACGATTTTCAATTCAATCATAAATCATTCCAATAAACTAATTTGCAATGACAGTTCATATGCACGCGCGACAGTGAATATTGCTCACTCGCGATCTCTCGAAAAGTGATAACTCGAGTCTCGCTTGAACTCCGTGAAATATTTAAATCGTTTTTTCTTTTACTAGTGTTTCCCTTGTGAGTGGCTTAACTCCCCTGGAAGGACCTGTCGTAAAGAGATGTCTATAGCTGTTGAAGAGCGCCGTTAGTGTGCTTTACTCAAAACTAATCTACCACAAATTGCCACGAGCTCGAGACAATGATCCATTTTCTGACAAACGATATCCTAATAAAAAATCTTTTTAATCATGGTACAATATCGCGCTGTAAGAAATGATAAAATCGCTTTAATCCCAACTCGATCAGTCGTAGGATAATCTCTTTTAAGCCGATGCAGATTTTGGCTCATCCTCCAGGGCATTTTGTTCATTTTACCTGTCTGCGATTCCAAAAAATCACGAATGTTAAGAATGCTCTTCAAGAGTATTTATTAAAAATAATCGAGGGAATTCCATCTTGAATTTTACGAGAAAATCGATAGACTCAATAGCCAATCAGCGCACTCGAGTTTTATATATGGAATTCTACGATGAACTATGTATTAGTCATTATAATCATCGTACATCATCACAATCATCATCATCATCTCATCCACAGTTAGTGTTCGATATAAGAGTGTATTTATACGGGCGATTTTGTCCCGCGCTGTGATCGTCCCGGGACATGTTTTACACGATTTTTGGGCGTGACGTTTACATGGACAGATGGACAAGATTTCATTTACGTTTACACGTGTCTTTTATACCAGGGACGACATGAAAGTCTCTTCGTCCCGAGCCGAAACAGTCCGTTTCCCAGAATTCTTTACGATTTTCGCGCGCAAGCGAGGTCAGGGGACAAAAATATTAAGAAATGATGGGACCCATTGGAACCTGTTGCATTGATATGAGTAAAACGTTGATTGTGTCATTTTAGAAGTAGTAGAAACTTTAGGGAATTTCCTCATGGTCCTTGTTATGCACTTTAATCGGAATTTGAATGTATTACACTCGTTTTCCGCTTTTTTTTCAGTATATCTATTGCTTGATTTAACATCTTTCCCCTGACCTTGATTGTGCGCACTTATTCGGAGTCACGCTACAAAAGTCAAGAAATCAGTGAAGGTATACTGATTTTAGACATTGTATCAAAAATGTTTATGTTATTACGTAGAATATACCACTCGCTAAAATTTGTGTAAAATTTGTAGTCCTTGTAGAACTATTTTTGGGAATTGTAAATATTTTTAAATTATTTTCGGTGACTCGTTCTTATTCCTCAAATAACTCGTACATATTCATCCATTCAACGCTGATTATCTCGAAAACTAGCATTGCGCACACCAATTTTTTTCGTTTTTGAAATCAGCATTAAGTTTCACTGCAGAAAATTGTGGTTTGAACGAGTTCTCTGATTATTTCTTCCAAAGTCACCTTAAGTCAAAGGACCCTTTACAGGGCAATCAGCGCAATGATCAATGCCAAATTTACCAAGCCCAAAATAACATTCTTGATCTAAAATAAAATTTCCTAATTAAAAAGAAATCAGATTTATGTCATCTTGATCTGTGACCTCTGGCGTTCATATCAAGATTGAAGGCAAACTTAAGTTGTTAAATGGCCATGAGAGCCAAGAAAATGTGTTGATATTCGCAACATACCGGGCTCAATTCAAAGAATGTCAGCGAAATTATGAGTTTCTGCTTGATCAAGTATAACTTTTTGACAAACTCGGTATCCGTAAGAGGGATTTTACTGTAGTTGTACACTCTTTCCGCTCTAAAATCCATTATTGTACTCTCATTTTCGAACACAACTTTTTACTCTTGCGCATGGCACGCGATAACAATTGTCGCTAGTCACGCGTGCGTGAGTTCGCACTCAGTTAAGAACGTATTACGGTTTAGGAAAACGTTAATTGTGCAGTTATCCAACTCTGGACTATGGCCAACATTTAAACTGGCAAACAAACAGAACTAAAAAAGGACTTGAATGGACACGACGTGATTACAAAGTAAGACGTGAATTTGGTTTATCTAAACTGATATGTTGAGGATTTCCGAATAAGAGAATGGGTTCGACGCTAGCATCAAAACATGGCAAGAAGACAAAACCACATGGTGGGAGTTGACTGGTACGTCACTAACGGCAACCTTCTACAACGTTCAGCTGTTCCCACTCCCGCCATCGATCCTATCCATACATTTATTAGTCTATATTGAAACCTCTGTATAACGACCACCTCTCTACAACGGTCAGCATTTTCCATCGATATCATCCATACATTTACTCTATATTGAAACCTCTGTACAACGATCACCTCTCTACAACGGTCAGCATTTTCCATCGATATCATACATACATTTACTCTATATTGAAACCTCTGTATAACGATCACCTCTCTACAACGGTCAGCATTTTCCATCATACATACATTTCCTCTCTATTGAAACCTCTGTACAACGACCACCTCTCTACAATGGTCAGCATTTTCCATCGATATCATACATACATTTACTCTATATTGAAACCTCTGTAGAACGACCACCTCTCTACAACGGTCAGCATTTTCCATCGATATCATACATACATTTCCTCTCTATTGAAACCTCTGTATAACGACCCCCTTTCCACAACGGTCAGCATTTTCCATCGATATCATACATACATTTCCTCTCTATTGAAACCTCTGTATAACGACCCCCTTTCCACAACGGTCAGCATTTTCAATCGATATCATACATACATTTACTCTATATTGAAACCTCTGTAGAACGACCACCTCTCTACAACGGTCAGCATTTTCCATCGATATCATACATACATTTACTCTATATTGAAACCTCTGTATAACGACCACCTCTCTACAACGGTCAGCATTTTCCATCGATCTGATCCATACATTTACTCTATATTGAAACCTCTGTAGAACGATCACCTCTCAACAACGGTCAGCATTTTCCATCGATCTGATCCATACATTTACTCTGTATTGAAACCTCTGTAGAACGACCACCTCTCAACAACGGTCAGCATTTTCCATCGATCTGATCCATACATTTACTCTATATTGAAACCTCTCTACAACGATCACCTCTCTACAACGGACAGCATTTTCCATTCCAAAATTTACTCTATATTACTCATCTCTGTGCAACCGACCCACCTCTCGAGGGGTGGCTTTTGTGGAAAGGTGTTTGACCGCATAACTGAAAGGATTTCCGAACCGTAAAATAGTCAGCATAGTAAATACACCCAAAGGCAAATCGAAACAACGAAAAGTACCGCATATGTCTACTGGGAGTTAACACAGCACGAATACGTCGCATCCCAGTTCTTCTTAAAGAGGATTTCCGAGTAAAATAGATTTAAACAGCGTATCGCTGTCATTTGATGATTAAATGTCTCAACAATCGCTTGACCTCAGAACTGCCATGAACCAATGCACCCAAACAATCGAAAAATTGAACTGATATACGATATCAAAGTGTCTGGATAGGGATGGGTGTGGCACAAGGACTATCCACCCATACCCAGGGGAGCATATTAAGGTCTGCGGTTTGATCATAAGCAGTCTAATCTCATTTCTCCAGTCGGTGTCCAGTTTCTGTCCCATGGGTAGCCAAGTCTAGACGCTAGGGACTTGATCTTAACAATAACCTTGTGAAGCAATGCACCCCTAAATCTCGGTACGCGGACCCATTATTTTTGGCACGTCAATTTGTACGACGATAGTTTGAGCGGCCTTTTTTTTTACTGTTTTTTACGGTTCTAGAGTTCCTCAAAAGCTAGCCTCAGCCCGCCAAAAAAAGATTCCACGTGCCAATTGATGTTAAGTTTCGAGTGCCAATAAATTTTCTGTTCTTTAAAATATCAGTTGGCCTCCATGAACAGATTTAGGGGTACTGCGCCATAAAAAGGTTGATGGATTCTCACAGATCACCTTGATTTTCTTATAACTCAAATCTTAAAACTCAGTTAGTACAGGTTGGTTGCATGCTTGAATAAGATTAGGCTCCTTGTGGTGGATTATTAGGATTATCAAGGCAATAATGAGATTGGGCTACCTGTGGTGGATTATCAAGATTATCAAGGCAATAGTGAGATTGGGCTCCCTGTGGTGGATTATCAAGATTATCAAGGCATTAGTGAGATTGTGGTGGATTATCAAGATTATCAAGGCATTAGTGAGATTGGGCTCCCTGTGGTGGATTATCAAGATTATCAAGGCATCAGTGAGATTGGGCTCCCTGTGGTGGATTATCAAGATTATCAAGGAAATAATGAGATTGGGTTTCCTGTGGTGGATTATCAAATCAAGATTATCAAGGCAATAATGAGATTGGGCTCCCCTTGGTGGGTTAACAAGTATACCTGTTTATCTCTAAATGATCTTTTTACTTTGCCACGAACGTTACGATTATGTCGCATCATCATGAAGTTCTTTTTTCTTCGCTTTTCCTGGAAATAAATATATTAACACCTTTTAACAACGTGTGTACTTAGCACCATACAAACACTAGAACACATAACATTTGTACTCATTGCCTCAAACGTTTAGTTCACTATTCACATTATAATAGTACGAACATCATCATGATCAGTGACATAGCAGGAGTTTTCAGAGGTACGCACAGCTACTGAATAGCCATCGAGAGAAAATGATCCACATTTCCAGTAAATCAATAATTTACTAGTATTTTCTTTGTGCTACGCCATTGATTGATGATGGTGATATTATCGTTATGAACTTGAAAGAAGTCTAACAACCACTATCAATTTTTCATCGTCATCATCATCAACAGCAGCAGTAGTAGTATCATCATCTTTATCACCACAATACTACCAGTCACAAGTGAACACTGTATTGAGTCTGACTAGCCTTAGTATGAATGTATATTGTATCATCATCATCATCAAAAGCAGCAGCATCTTCATCACCATTATCATCACCACAATACTACCAGGCACAAGTGAACACTGTATTGAGTCTGACTAGTCTTAGTATATAATGTATATTGTATCATTATCATCACCATCATCACCATCACCATCATCGTTATCGATGTTTTCTCATCTCCATAACAAAATAACATCCATAGAAAAAAACGTCTGTTCTTGTAAGCCCATTTGAGAATTTCATACCTTATTCGTAGTGCTCGCATGCTCGTTCATCTTCGTCTTCTTTTTACCACCATACTTGGGCCGATCTTCTCGTCCAGCCTGGAAAATTAAGATCTTACTGAGAAATTTAAGATTTGGGGATAAACTATTTGCCTGGGACCTTTCACCAACATTCAAACAAACCTCTTGCATTGTACCAAACCTCTACCCCTTATACCGTAACCTGTTGCCAGAACACGGATATAGCGACAGAAGGTGCCCATTATTTTGAGGGTTTCATTTGGTTATATGGAGGTGTCATTCGGATCTATGGAGGAGGGTATCTCCATGCATGCCAGAAAATGGCTACAAGAGGTGGCATTGTTTTACTATCCGTAATATGGATGGGTTAGAGGTGTACTTATATGAGAAGAGCGACCTGTCCGTAAGATGACTTGGCTCGTATTATGGAGGTGGACGCAAGAGGAATAGTTCGTTATATGGAAGGGTTCGTATTATGGAGGTGTACTTAAGGAGAGCGACCTGTCCGGAAGATGACTAGGTTCGTGAACTGTCCGTTATATGGAAGGGTTCGTATTATGGAGGTGGGCGGAAGAAGAGTAAACTGCCCATAAGATGAACAATAACTAGCGAGTGAACTAGTCGAATGGCCTAGGTTCAGCAATGATTCATTCCTTACTGCCCGTGATATGTAGGGGTTTGCATTACAGAGGCAAGAGCATGCATGCATGTCACCCAAGCATGTTCGTGAAGCTCAGGGATCACTCGAGTTATTCGTTGGCTGAAACGCGACACGCGCACGAAGGCGTCCACCACACGCAAATAAATACAGGAACTGCTAATGACTAATAACAACTTTAAACCTACCCATTGGTCACGCGACAAGAAGTTACAGTCTATTACATAATACTATTTGTGAGACATCGGAAGTGCTTGAATCCTCGTGTTTGCACTATGCTACGGCAGCAGGGGGCACAGGCACGTTCATCAGATAACGTTACACTGATTTGTACAAGTCTGGGTAAACACACAGTATGTTTAAACTCAGAATTATGTCGTCACTCTTGGAATATGTTGTATTTCTTTTTTATTTGAGAGTAGTCAAAAAGGGCAGCTTTGCATGGAGCAATGTTGGAACAGCACTCGACAAGACTAAGCCTACAGGATGTCTATGACGCCATGCATGAATTTAAAGTATTCCCGACAAGCCAGGAGATTTTGTAAGACCACCAAATGTCAAGTGTCGGCAAGAGAGCATTAAGTTTATCTTTGTTGACGGCAATCAAACGTTTTAAGCAAGACAACAGCCGGCTCTTGAGAGATATACAACGATATTGATGAAGGACTTGACACGTTGTCGGCACGTATACAAAGTGACAAAATGTTCAAACAAGACGCACTTCAAGATAAGTGACCAGAATGGTCATAAAATGGGAGTGAGCAGGGTGGGGTCAGGATGGACGGAAATGAGGTCAGTCAGACCAAAATGGACACTAAAGGGAGGGGAGGGAAGGTTATTAGATTTTTGTACGCATGATTGAGATGGATTTGGATTTTTCCTCGGTATTCCGTGGTCAAGAAGACTAATTAATTTTTAAGGACTCCCTGAGAAAATATCAAAATGTCTAAAATATCGTGCACCTCGCCCCTGTTCACAAATTTGCAATGACGCACCATTAATGTACAGACAGTCACGAAAAAATAAAATAAATAAATGAAACTCACCCGCATTAGACTCACTAACGTTTTCCGATTTCCTGACTGGCACTAATAGTCCCTGATGCTAATTAGCATATGTATGCAATAGTGTGTAACTAGGGAGGGAGGGAGGGAGGGAGGGAGGGAGGGAGGGAAGAAGGAAGGAAGGAAGGAAGGAACGCACAGACTCACCCAGCACGCAATCTTGTGCTAACCCTGGATCGTTCTGATAAAACCCAATCAACCAAATAAAGCACTAAATGTACAGTCTTACCTTAACTGTTTCTAGTCTTGAGGCTTTATCGTGTTTTCTTTTCTTATAAATTTGTTCGATATTTTCTAATGGTACCAGTTCATTCCTGGAAACAAAATGCAAACACAGATGCAAATAAACGTATGTGATACGTACGTATGATGCAAATAAACGTATGTGATACGTACGTATGATGCAAATACACGTATGTGATACGTACGTATGATGCAAATAAACGTATGTGATACGTACGTATGATGCAAATAAACGTATGTGATACGCACGCGTGCTGCCCTCTTCAGGGGCTTTGCATAGTTTTGAATAAATTTGAACCTGGACTACTCTAAGATAGAGTACAATCAAATCACTAAAAGCGTGCAAAATAACACTAATTAAATATTTTTATTATACAATTGTGGCGTAAATTTACCAAATAAGGTATCATTTGAGGGCCAATATGGGACGGTAATACCCTCTAGAAATCCGGTTTGCGTATACGGCCCTGTGTGACGTCAAGGCTTCAAACCGGTTTGACGGTTTCCCGCTCGCGTTGGTTTGCAAAAAGGGCTGTTTTGATAATAAAAATACTGTTTAAAAACACAGCGAAAAAGCAATTGTATAATAAATCCTTTATTAGATATTTTCTTGTGTATTACGGGCTGACATTTTACTCATCGCTCGCCATACGCGACTCGTAAAACATCAGCCCTTAATACACAAGAAAATATCTAATAAGTGGTATATATTCATGCTAATTCTATTGTTTCTATTATTTAATTAGCACTATTTAGTAAAGTATCCGTGAAATACACTTTAGCTTATCAGTTTAGCCCTACTTCACTCTAATTCTTTTGTTTCCTATTCTATTTATCTGCACTATTACACTCTAGCTTGTACACTTTGCTTTACAGGCTAATGAAAACCATTACAATGCAGCTAAAAGCCTTCGACTATAAACGTCGATCTTATTTTTTCGTGAATTTCGAATCATTCAACAAAGTTCTACAGTAGAGAGGTTTCATAACCCCGTGAATTAGATGTTAATGTTAAACACATTGTTATATACCAAAGTCCATTTTTCCCGAGCTCTGATTGGGCGAGAGGGTAAACGTAAATAAGTTTTGATGTTTCCCTGGGCAACGGACAATGTTGTGGATCGGTAATAACAAGGCACGTTTTTGGCAGCGCGCGTTTGCAAATTGATTCATTCGGGCATGAGGCAAAACTCGTGTTTATTGTCAAACTATTAAGACGAATATACAGAATTTATTCCGAGAAAAAGATTGATATCAACCAGAAATGTCAAGCAACAAGCTGGCATCAATAGATTTCACTTGTGTTTTCTTTTGCTTAAGTCTATTCTAGTTTTTATCATTATATTTAGTGGGGAGGTGCCCCACATGGGACTCAAAGTCCCGTTCGCACCTAACCCTTTTGGTCCTACTTTTTGTGTATTTACCTTTATTAGTATTTTAGTAATTTGTCACGTAGTTGGTCTCGGGGCAACAAAACGTACTGTTTCCCTCGGTGCCAGTAAATAAGTGCTAATTAGTAGACCTTAATTCCATTGTCATTTTCAATTATACATTAACTATTGTTTATGAAAACCACTTTAAGCACGATTTAGATGGAATTAACAGCCCTTTGAATAACAAAAAAATTCAGTAACATGAATAACCTCCATTTGTAAGTCAGGATTCAACTGATTAACTTTCTATGATAATAATTTAGTTCCATAGAATAGTGCTAACTCACAAAAGTGAGCTATTTCTTTGGTGGACCATATACTTCCATGACGCAGAATCTTTGCGGTCCTTCCGTGCCGTGGAAAGACAAGGCACAGCTAAACTAGCTTCTGCGCCGCCTGCCATTTATTTTCTATAGCACGTATTTCACTCATTGTTGTTTCAGCTTTTTGAATCAGGCTTCGAGATCTCATTCTCATGGGTGCTTTACCGCGATCAGGCATTGTAGGCAAGTCTAAACAGGTCTTGACATCAGTAATAGTGCTACCTGAATAGGTAGATGCGATCTGTGGTAAACGTAAATAGTTTGTATTCGATGGATTATGTCCAAATTGTAGCTGATTTTCTGTCGGCGGTGCAGGATTGTTCCAAAACTGCGTTCTGGGTGTTTCAGCTTCGACACTGTATATACCTGTCGTTATCAGCGACTGACTTCGTTGACGTCGTCGGTTTGCCGGTTCTTTATCGAGATTGCTTTGGGTTTTTGATGAGACATTGTTTTCTACGTTGGGTAAAGTTAAGTACAGTGTACGAGTTAATATGGTGTCTTGATCATCTACAATATCAAATCCATGGTTAACTTCATCGGTTTTTAAGTCTTGTAAAGTAGTCACAGCTCCTTGTAAAATGCTGTAAAAGTTGTCGATGTGATTGCTTTTCTTGGATGTCTTTTGTTCACCTGCTGGCCGCTTAGGGCTATTCTTGTATTCTTCTAGAGACATGACAGTCACGAGTTCAACTGGAAGTCGCTTATTGTACAATTCTAGTGTTTGTTTGGACATCTACAATACCTCTTATTACATGAGATATACCTCTTATTAGAGATGTTTTTCTAAACCCGTGAAATACACATTAGTGTATTTAGTACTACTTCACTTTAATTATTCAGTTTCCTGTTATATTATCTGACTATAACACTGTAACTAGTACGCATTGTTTCACACGTCAATGAACCACTCTATAAAATATACTTCAGTCAGGTTTTCTTTGTTATTAGTAGGGTTTGTATATCCTTAGTTATTGTGCTCTCAAGGGCTTTATCCAGATAAATCCCTCTCATTTGAAAACTTTATCTGGATTAAATCCCTTAAAGAATAACACGAGGGGGGTATACAGATATTACGTGCCCATACACATGTGGATACTGCACTTGAAAATTTTCTTTCGAGATACGAAATCATGTAACGACTGAAGTTTGGTGAAAAAATCCTTTGATATACAAGTGTGGGATACGAACCAGAGACCTTCTGCATACCTATATTCACTTTTAACTTCTTAACCCCCTCTTCCACAAAACAAAAACATGACAGTTATTTATAGCATATGTATATTAGCCTTACTAGACGTGATTTTATTAAACTTGTGAAAGAAAAATGACTATTTAGTTTGTACTAGTTGATAAAGAACAAAAGAAAACAATGGCTTTAGAGTCTACTATTACTAACTATTATGTGTACTAGTTTTTCATGGGTCAAATAGAATCACTCTACCTCCCAGGGATCCAAAGGTTAACCGCATAAAACAAAAAGAATAATTGCAGTTATATTTATAGCATATGTATATTGGCCTTACTACTTTACCAGCTAATTCAAAGCTTAACATTCACAAAACAAATCATGGCAATTATAGCCATTTGCACAAACTTTGACCCTTTCAAAATCATCGAACCTAGAAGCTGAGACGGAAATGGCTCCTGGGTATACTTAGTAATATCTGGATTTTCATATATTTTATCTATGAATTCGCCCCATAATCGTGTTTCTAACAACGAAAATTTGATTCAGTCACTGTTTGAAATGTCAACGTTCACGCGTTTCTTTATAATCATCTAATCAACAGATTTCCCATCGTCTATTTCGGTCTCAGCTTCTATGTTGTCACGGCAAGGGGTCAATGTTTATGCAATTAGCTATATACGTATAGCATATGTATGGCGCTGCCTTATCCAAAGCTTAATGGTATTAACTTTTACAAAAGGTAGAATGAGGATAAAGATTGGATATGTCCCTCACTAAGTCATTAAGGGCCCCACAAATTCCATTAACTAATTACCACCAACGTTGTGGCCAAGGTTATGCCTGGTCATTGAGTCAGCCAAAATTATAAATTAGCCTTGAATCTGACAGTAAATTGACAAACTAGATGTTCGGGATGAAAAAGCAAGACTTCATGTGTATTTCGGTGTTACAAACCAATAAAACGTACTCTAAATATATCTAATCGAATGCTTGAGTACTCAGGATTTACGGCACCAGGAAAGCATATAATTATCATAGTATTGTCTATTAACAAACGCAACAACCATTAGTAACTTTTAAGTTGGATGGCTCCTTGAAGCTATTTAGTTGAGCATGAAGGACGATGAAATGGATTACATCTGGGGCAAAGACCAAGAGTTGGAGAACAAAATACAGGGACATAATAGTTTCTCGTTCAGAGTTCAAAGTAAACTGGGATCAAAGCTTGTGTCATTTCAGGAAAGTAGTGAATACAGTGAGGCAAAGAAAGACTTGTTTAAATCCAAACAACAACACAATTTAAGTCCCATAAATGATACGTTAAGTTACAGCGATGATTCACTTCATCATCAAGATATCATGGATAGTTACGGACACGACGCCCTTCGATTTACGACATTTGACAAACACTACAGTAGTGATGTCAACAGAAGAAGGCGAGTATCTCTACCAGCTCTTTCAACTAACAGCAGACCGAGTTTGCTTACAAAGCAACGCCTATCCCAACACAACAGTTTGTATAAACCATTTAAGGTTTTGCCTAGGATAAAAGAGTCTGCCGGAAAAAGACAATACTCTCCGTCAACGGAAATTTCGCTGCAAACTCAAAGCGATTTCATTCACACCTCATCGCGCGATATCATGGAAAGAGAAAGAAGCAGAAGTTACACTTTTCCATCATCCTATTCTACTAGTGTGGCGTCGTCAGGAGACGATGAGATAAAAGGACGGCACAGAGAAAAGAACAAAACTGGGCAAAAATGGAATATAAAGATACATCGAAGAAAGAACAAATCTTGTAAAGAAGGAAGTCCAAAGTCAATGGACAAAATACCTTATAATTTGCCTAAAATTACACGGTAAAACCACAAGGAGATACCAGTAGGTTTGCGACGAGAAAAATATATTGTATATATGTTTGATATTTATACATTGTAATGTACTCTTAGTTTGCAAGTTGATTTCGTTTTCACTTTTTAAACAAACAACAATAATTTGCAAAATAGAGTGCTTACAATATATCCGTGAAAAAGTTAGCGAACTAAATTGTACTAAAGAGCGCGAAATCCTTTGTTTTCTATTGTTTAACTAGTGCAAATTAGTGCAATTTCTTACAAAGTTTTTCACGGATATATTGTAAGCACTCTAGTAATATTGATTTTAGTGTTTTTTATAATTTTTATATTTTTCGTTTGCAAGAAACACTGTATTATTTTCTATGCACATGTGTCTCGAATAAAATTATTATATATTATTATAAAATATTTGAGATATAACGCGCGCAGTGATTGGCTGGCTACCATGTTTATATTAGAGGACAGAGACATGGCTCGCTCAAAAAACGTTGAAAATATTTTATAAAAGCAATATAAAACGATCGCTTATGTGTCTGTACTGTGATATAAACACTCTGGAAGATGTAGAGCACTCGAAAAGCAAGAGAAACACTCGGCTACGCCTCGTGTTCTTAATCTTGCTTTTCTCTTGCTCTACATCTTCCATCGTGTTTATATCACAGTACAGAGACATGCGCGCGCGTTTTATATTCTTAAGTATATTTCCAGGCTCTAACGTCTATATGAAGGCGAGTTGTCCCTGGATCAACTCTTTTGTCTTGTGTTCTTCAGGGAAAAAAATCCCGGCTATCCCCGACAACTCACTTTCATATAAACATTCCATGAAAACTCAATTCTTTCAAAGTTAATTATAGATAGTTTATTTTCCTTCTTCAAAATGGTGAAGCCATTTTCAAATTCCTTACGATAGAGGAGTTGACATATTCAGGCGGAATAGCTGCGAATAGCTCAAACGCTGTCTGTAAGCGATTGCTTTGTTCACAAGAAGGTACGCAAACACTAAGTGCTTAGGGACTGGCCATTAAGTAAAGAGGGTTAGGGCGGGGTTAAAAATAGGGGTGGCTCAATTTTGAACATCTTTATATGCGGGTTTTCATTGTATTATCTCAGTCCATAATTATCATCATCGTATGGTCTGCAAATTTTATACCAATACAGCATAAATAAGAGAGGGAAACTTCCTCATATCGCGCGCACCATGCATGTGAATTATCGTTTGGGCTATTTTTAGAAACGGGATGCAGTTTAATTTCCTTTTTCTGCACTAAATTTCCTTGAACAATACTGCTCTTAGCCAATCAGTAACGATATTTTTTTATGTATATTATTGTGATCAGAAGTGTTAAATTATGACGCAAGGGAGTAGGGTAAGACGAAAATTATACTACATCAAGTTTCTAAAAATAGCCAAAGCGGGAATTCACATGACGCGCGCGATAATAGGAAGTTTCCCTCTCTTATTTATGCTCTCTTGTTGATACTTATCTATCATACCAGTCTAGTTAATCCATAGCCGCACTTGTACGTATAAAAACGTTCCTTGTTTTTCTCAAGCTTGTACCATTTAACAAATAGATTCCATTTTCCGTGCGTCTGTACTCTAATAGATGCACAAATGACGTCAAAATGTGGTTAGAACAAAAAAGTACGCCACGAGACGAAGTCGAAGTGGTGACTGTTGTTTTCACCACATTTTGACGTCTTCTGTGCATCTATTAGAGTTCAGATAGATATTTATCGAAACATTTCAACCAATCAAAGCACGCGTAAGATTCGATGACGTCATCTATGCGTGTCTACTGTAATCACAAACGGTTCTCGACCAATTAGAGCGCGCGTGATATACCAATTTTTGTATAAATGCCTATAATTTACGCACCTTTCAGTTGTTTGTGAATTTTCTGCAGTTGAAAGGCGTTTCCTCTTTTTCCCCACTTTTGGTTGAAGCTCTTTCACCATTTGGTTTTGTCGTATTTTCTTGAAGTCTTCGTCGGTTAGGATCTGGTTGGAGATAATTTGGTCTGAGATTATCATCATCATCATCATCATCATCATCACTCTTTACATCACTGAAAGTGAATCACGTGAAAAAACTTACTCTCATTTGGCTCATTTTTGCTGCTTTAACAATTTTTTCATCCTCGGGTTCTTTCTCTTTTGTCTTGTTTGATTTCTCTTCATCATCGTTGTTAGCAGCATCATTATTAATCTCATCATCATCATCATCGTCGTCGTCATCGTTGTCGTCGTCATCCTCTTCATCATCCTCTTCATCATCCTCTAAACCATCATCTTCATCATCGTTATCAGGCTGGAAGAAAATCAAACGTAAAAATAAGTTTTAGTGATCGTTTCTACATTTAATGATCTCTGAAGTTCCCACTATCTTATAAATCCCTATTTTCTCTCTGGTACTCCTTTGTCAGTCCTGCCGAAGTTTTACTTTGTTATTTTTAAAAATTTGTTCCTAATAGGTCCACGTTATGCTTGGGTATATAAAGTTATATATCAGGGCTGAAGAGAAAAAAAAGTTGAAAACTACTTAAATCCATGCATGTGTAGTCCAAAGACTAAATATACAATATCGCCTGGAATTACATGTACATTTTTCGCAAAACTTTCGAGGGCGTTTCGCGAACACTGTACGCGATCAATTTGTAGTTTGTTTGCGAAATTTTCGCGAACAAACGTACACGTGATTCCAGGCGATACTGCACTGGCGGTTCATGTCTCTTATGGGCTCCTGTCAAGATCATAATGTTAATGTGTGCAAAAGAAAATGAATTGTATTCTGTTTTACTAGGCTTGGCCTGTCGAAGATTTACTCATCCGTCACACATTTTACAAGATTTATATTTGTCCCGGACAATCAGACACAGTTTTTTTTTCGCACCGTTATATACACCTGTAGTAATTACCTGTTGTAATTCTTCATCAGATGAATGTTGTACATCTATCCATTCACCATCACTGTCATCATCACTTTCCCATTCACCTGTACACATATTAATAGACAGTTATAACGTAAAATGCTATAAATACACTACATTTGCTTGACTTAACTCTTTGGTGGGCTTATCTTAGGAAAGGGCTTACTTCAGTGGAGGGCGTGGAAGGGGGAGGAAAGCCCTTTGGATCTCAAAATACTGCGGATAATGGTCAAGAAATAATCATTTTTTTACAGTGTGCCAAAGCTTTATTTAGCCAATATAAGCACAGAGCGTGATGAGATTACAGGCAAAATAAGAGTGATCAAAGTATTGATGAGAACAATGGATGTTGACTCCCACTACTTCGTATGTTTTGCATTTGTAGGTCAAATCTTCAAAACAACACCTCATACATGGGAGGGCTTACTTTTTGAAGGGTGTTAGCATTAGAAAATTAGGGGTACTTGTTTGTGGGGGTTAGGGGCTTGGTTGGGCTTATTTGTTTGTTTGTTTTTGTTTGTTTAGTCTTACCATTATCTTGACTGTTATCATCTTTTTCTGTAGGTTCTTCATCAAGAATCTAAAAAAAACATTTTCACATTTTCTTCAATTACTGTAAATTCATCTGAACACATCTCATAATTATCTTGAAAATGATGTCAGGGACAACAAACATCAACCATTTATTTATTAGACAACAGAAAGCTGCACGCCCATGGCGTTATATACGCACAACAGAAAATATGAAGAACAATTAACAAACGTAAGAGTGGCATGAGGCGTAGCCGAGTGCAACTCTAGTTTGTTAAGAGTTTTTTATATTTCTCAAGTGCATCTATAGCGCAATGGGCAAGTGGCTTTCTGTTGTCTAATTGATTTATAACAGAGTCTAGAATGTTAAAAATGGAGCCGTGCAGCCCATGGGGAAATACTTCATAGATTTGTCAGCCAATCAGAGTGCACATTATATGTGTCACCATCTTAAAAATGAACGATTTGAAAAAGACGATGATGAAGATAGTGCATGCACAGTGCAGCCCATGGGCAAATAGTTCATAGCTTTCTGGCCAATCAGAGCACGCATAAGATTGTAGCTGTTATAATGCTAATTATATTATATATTTTACAGTGCAAAGTTCTACACCAATCTAGGCAACCCAAACAAATTTTCATTCAAACATTATCCAATCACGATTGAGTATATAAACAATAGAATCTGTACAAATTTTTAAACTTTCACTCAAAATGTACACAATTTGCCTTATATGTGCAAAATACATCAAGACTGAGTAAGAATCATCTTAGACTGCAGGAACTTGCCACATTGTTCAGCATCAAAAATAAACTTTGGAAATTTGATTGTAAATTTATTGGGGCAGTCTTGATTGATGAAGTTGTCATGCTGTAAAAAGTATCAGCAAATCCACTGTCACATAACAATCATAATTTCTCAATAATCTCATTCCATATCTCACAGCACTTTTATATAACAGTAAAGAGACAGATGGGCTCACATTGAGAGACAGATAGATACCTCAGCACCAGGGATATAGTCCTTACTGTCCACTGCACCATACTGTGATATCTTTAATTCTCTTGTACTCTCGGTGGGTTTACCCTATAAATAAATTCATAGCTTCATTATACCACACTCAAACATAAATAAAACCATTTGTATGGCATGGTTGGCCAAGCAGTGAGAGTGCTGGCCTGGGTTCAGGTACCAGCTTGGGTGTTGGATCATAATTATGTGATATTTAATTAAAGCCCAGGGCTTGTGAGGTCATGTATAAACTAAATAAGAAATAAATCAATTAATAAAAATTATAAAATGATAAAAATTAAATAAGTAAAGTTCCTTTTTCTTATAACCATTAAATTTGCAATTATATCTAGTGTACTAATACAATATATTTCGTATATGAGAGACAGCTGTTTGGACAATGTATCAATACTTACTCTGTCTTTCTTGTGTAAAAGATCTGGATTAAGCGATCGAAATAACTGGATGAGAGATTTTGAAGCCATCATGACACCTAAGAGAAAGATAGATTTCATGACTGATTGCAATAATTAGAGTATTTAAATGAGAAAATAGCTCAATTTTTATCTACTCATTCACTTTTCCATTCATTCATCTATCTATTTCTTTCTGTCTTTACACTGACACAATCAAAACTATACCAATGAACTCATAAATGACTATTAGCAAACTATGTAAAATCAATCTCTTACTTTTGTCTTTAGATTTCTTGTACTGTGCTAAATCTTGTAAAAGAGTATCAGTCATAACTAGAGGACATCGTAAACACACTTCCCTTAAAGCATTCAAGCTGGAAAATAACAACAATGCATGATCATCATGATTTTAAAAAATTGGAAATTTTATCTACAATGCTTTCACTTCCCAAGAAAGCACATCTGAATACCTACCCTACTGCCATGACTTCATGAGAATTACGTTCAGTAACAAAGTTGTTTGCTATTGTTTTCACACCAGATTCAATAACCTTGAAGACAAATTTGACAAAAAGCTGTGAGTTAATATTGAATGTATTTTGGAAAAGAAGACATCAATGAGATCCTAAAAAGTCTACCATGTACACTGTGCAAATGACGTGTACACATAAATATCAATAGAGGTTGTTGCATTTCACAGCAACAAGCAACAATCTGATGAATAAAAAATGAACAAGTACATATCATAATATATTCAAGTCAAGTTCATTTATATGGGACTAATATGAGATGTGCTTATTATTGTATTATGTACTAATGTACATGTACAATTGTATACTTGTCATATTAGTTCGATTTAAAATTAAACTGATGGGTACCATAATGCTGCCATGAGGGACAATATGCCTGTACCCATGTTCAAGCAAGTTATACATGGATCTGCTACAATCCACAAGAACGATGCACAAATATGAATTGCCCCTGTATGGCTTAGGGCACCCCACACATTCACGCAAGAAACTGCCGGCCAGCATGCCTTGATAATAAGTTTGCCTAAATTCTATTTCAAACAAGTAGAGATTGCAGAAATGAAATCCAAAAACAGCATCCATTTCAGTTTTGGTTTGTTGCTTATTGCCTTAAGCTGTACAAAGTTTTTGAATTCATACAAAATAATTTGTTAACTGCATGTACTGTGTACCTCTGGTGGAACTAGTTCATGACAAGCTTGTGCAAAGAATGTCAGTAGTTTGGTGACCTCTGAAAAGAGAGACATAAATCTGTTATAAATTACTACATGAACATGTACCCCTTGTTAAAACAATTCATGAGTGAAGTATTTACTTAATAGGCATCCTGAAGTGGCTGCAAAGATGTCAGATATCATATCTATGATGATGTTACATTGATTACATATATGATGATGACGATGATGATGATGATGATTAGGCTGCAGCAACATACCTCTTTGATGTGGCTGTAAATATCTTTGTAAAAATGGATAAAAATTGAACAGAAACAGCTGCAAAATATAAGATGCTGTATCACAAAATTGAATAACTATGATGTACATACTGTAGAACTTTCTCTCCCTCAAAATCCACTAGCACTCCTCTCCTGTCCTCTTTGATAGATATCTTTCCTTTTACACTGGCAGACAGTGAACAACTCTCTAGAACACACATACAGTGTTGCAAAAGTGAATACTGGAATTAGTCACATTAAAATGTTCAGCAAATACCTGATGGATACCAATCAATCTTGAGATTAAATTCATCATCATTATTCTTATTTCAAATCTGCATGTTGCAGCTTCTAACTGTTTAAATAATCTTTCAACAAAACCTGCCACAAAAACATAAAAGATTAATTATAATGTGTAATGCATGCTTCAACTGCAGGACCCTCAAAACATGGTCTAACATGCCATACCATCAGTTAAACTAATGTTGTTTACAGAAATTACAGTGCAGAAATTTAAAACTCTGATATGTTACTAATTTGCAAAGAAAATGAAACATAACCAACAACCGTTCCACAGGTTCCTGTTTACCTTGAGGATCATTAATGAGATGAAGAGCTGAAAAGTTTACTGTTGATGCTTTGTGCTTCTTTTTGTGTTTCTAGAAAAAAAAAGAAATTAATTTCAACATTGTTCTACTGAAATGGACATAATCTTCATCACCATACTCACTCTTAAAATTGCTAGAGCTTTATCAATTTTCTTCTTTTTCTTGGAATTCTTTTTGTTAATACCTGCCGCATGGGCTAACTGTTTGGCAGTTGCTGTTTCAGGCTTTGAAAATAATATATTAAAACAGATACAAATACAAATTTTATTCCATGATATTTAAACAAAGTAAATGATGTATAAATGAACATAGATTAAAAGGGAAGTAACAGTGAAAGTAAGGGTAAGCAGGGGTCAAACACGGGTTTCAATCAAGGAGGAGCTTTGTTGCTTGAAAGGCTGAACATTAAGCCATCCTAATTCTCATCTCCCATTGTCTTTAACATGATACATGTGACAGTGATGTGTGTTAATTTTAGAGTACATGTAGGAACTACCTCACTATCACTATCACTATCATTCTTGGTTTCCTCTTCATTATTTCCCAAGAAGAACTTGAGGGCTGCCACCAGAATCTAGTAAAAAAAACAACTCAGTTAGGCCTAGTTCAGACACCATGGGAGTCCCAGCATGGCAACACGAAACCAGGATGACAAAAATACATGTTGGTAACATCAAAGCTGATACCAGATTGGGAAATATCCAAAAACTGCACACAGCAATGCTGAAAACCTGGAGTGGCTTTAACACAATAGTGAACTTGAATTAAGCCCATAATATGTCTACCTTGTGGACTGGTGAAAAACAAGCAGTTGTTATGACATTAACGGTCTTGGCATCTTTCCAGACATTTCTTCTATATAACTCTATCATTACATCCAAAGATTTCTTAGCAGCCACAGCATTACTGTCTTTTAGCATAGTATACATAAAATTCTGTAGAGTCTGTAAACAGAATATTAACATAATACGACTTAATAAAGTCACTGTACATAGTATATTTATGTACAAAGTCAGTATTTGGTTTTAGGCTTTTCATTTTATTGTAGAAAATTCCCACTCTGTAGCAATAAATTTATGGTTATTCCATGTATTCTTGATTCTGCAATATGGCTAATTGAATATACTCTAAAACAACAACAAAATCATCATCATCACCATCATTATATCATCACCACCATCATCATCAGTCTTTTGAGATAACCAAGTTGGGTAATAACATGAACCCTTAGGAACCCTAAGACTAAATAATAATTCATGTCTTTACAACTTTCTACTGCTTTTATAAACCAACTTACATTATTTACTTTGTTGTTTTTGTGCTTTGCGTTGATATTTTTTAGGTCTGTTACAATGTGGTTGTAAAGAACCTGTCGCAGTAGTTTATCTGGGCATCTGAACAACTTAAAAAACAGTTCCAACAAACTAAAAGGGAAACAAAGATAATGCATTTATTTTTTAATATAAATGTTCAAATATAGTGATATCACTCAATCAGATTAACTGTACCTTGTTGGAGAGAGCAGATCTTTGTTTCTTAACAATATTAATGCCTTACAAAGTGTCTGGAAAACAAGAATAAATATTGAAAAAAATAAATAATAATAATAATTAATAAATAAATAAAAACACAGCTAGTCGAAATGCACTGTTTCAAGTAATCTGTCAACTCGAGTGATTGCACTTAACCCGTGAAATTGTACTAGCTAAATAATACAAAATAGCACTATCAAACAATGGAAAACAAAGGACTTTGTACTATTTAGTACTATAATTTAGATTTTGTACTTTTTCACGGGTTAAGTGCGATCACTCTCATATAAGTACAACAAAGTACCAAAATCATAAATTTGGTGCTGAGCTAGTCTGGAAATACAATGGCCTGATATACATGTCTGTAAATGAGGTGCATTGTTGAGAGAGATATCAGTGAGTTTGTTGTAAAAATGACATACTGAGATCCTATTACCACTTCAAAATGACATCATTAGTATGTTTGCAAACTACTCTCTTGGACATTTCATTTTACAGAGTGCAGGGGTGGATACAGGAGGGGTGGATTGGGTGGATTTCCACCCCCCTTTTTAGAGTGCTTATCATAAAAAAATGTAAATAGTTTAAGAAAATATAAGGACAAATCTCATTCCAATTAAATGGTAAAAAATAGACCTTTGTGAGGCCATGTGGTTACTGGCCTCAAATCCAAATATAGACACATTTCAAGGCCTGTTCCTGGTTGGGGGTGGGGGTAGGGGTTTACTTTGACTAGTGCATAAACACACACCGACTTTGTCCTAGTGCCCTTGGTAAGTTTATTGAAATTCACTTTATTTTTATGTTCTATTTGACCCGATGCGTTTGGTCACGTAATGGATAAAACATCTGAAACATGAACGAAAAAATACATGATTTGTTATTGTGTCAAAAATGCCGTTGTAGAAGTCTTTACAGCAAACAATTTAGATATATTAATAGTGAAATAAAAAGTTGAATAAACTGGTATATTCGCAGGTAATATTTTTGCATGTGATAATACCATGCATGATAATAGAAAGACAAAGGCAAACACTAATAGCTGTTGACAGATAAATTAAAGATCTTTACTACTGCGGCTTGTTGAACTACAGGCAACCAGTGTACGGTTCGACATGCGTCTTGTTGAAAAGTTTATTAATGGCAACATGTCAATTGTTCTTACTCTAGCGGCAGCTAATCTAAATGTCCTTTTTAAGCCGATTTGGGTTTCTTTTACATGGGCACGAGTGAACGCACGAGTGCGTCTAGTTAATGATCAACTTCAACACCCTCGGACGGGCGCACGAAGTTCGCATATCTTTCGGCTTGACAATTCGGCTCTACTTCGGGGATTTCTGAATTACGCACGCACGCACTCTTGAAGCCCATGACATAGTGTGTTACTGGCATAAAGCCAGTAACCACAAAAATACAAGTTAAAGTCAAGAACACTGAGCTATTGATTCATATTGAATTCCAAATAGTTTTGTACATTTTCAAAGTCTTGAGAGCCTGCGCTTGTAGTTCATGTCTCTGGCATTCATCCCTGAAAAATCTCATTTTCATATTTCACTATTTGAGTTCTGCATTGGCGTCAGCCATTTTGCATGATGTCGTGATCTATTGGTGATTAATTTATTTACTTAGTTTTATTGAATAGGATTATCCAGCCCCCCTTCGTAAAATCCTGTAATATGGGGCATCTATACTTGCATGCAAGTGCTGAGTCTGTATGCATACTCTATATCTTGCTCAAGCTATATATATATATTGCTAACAGAACCTTTCAATATTTATTGGACTTTTAGGAAGCTATTTCAGTGTTCCTTGGAAGCCATCACAATGCACAGAATTGATTCTTACCATTCTTAATTCAGGATCCATCACATTGTGATGTTTATTTAATAAATCTTTGATGTCTTGAGGTAACTGATCAAGTTCATTTGGATAGCAATGGGCAACCTAATAACATAAATACTAGCATTATACACTTTATTACAAAATGTTGACAGTGGTAAAATCAGTAGAATAGAATAAAACCAAAGCATTGAATCTCCAATGTCAATTTATGTAGGGAAAAGTGAAACACCAACAAGACAAAATTGGCAGCTCTTTGCTCATCTGGATGTTCACACTTTCCCATAGTTGTACATGTACATAAACATGAGTTTTGGCCCTCATTGCCTCACTTTCATGCTCTTTTATGTCACAAGTGGACACCATTTTGAAATTAGGGGTATAATGCCAGTTTATGGTCTACATATCAAAATAGACATTATTGGAAAGGTTCAGAGTTTGTGTAAATGTACTAGAGTGGATTTGGTATGACTTTGAAAAACTACTGCACAGTCATGGCACGGCCACGGTACGGAAACTCGCCTGCTGATTTCTTTACAAATTTGCGAAGAAATCAGCAGGCGAGGTTCCATGCCATGGCCGTACCATGCCGTGACCATGCCGTAGTTTTTCAAAGTCATATGAAATCCGCTCTATCATATCAAGATTGTACATTTTATGGTTTGAAAACTCCTCTTCTAGTCTAGCTCT
Organism: Telmatactis stephensoni; assembly: GCA_029948255.1. Taxonomy (NCBI): domain Eukaryota; kingdom Metazoa; phylum Cnidaria; class Anthozoa; order Actiniaria; family Isophelliidae; genus Telmatactis; species Telmatactis stephensoni. The sequence goes on along the minus strand of JALIZF010001470.1, from coordinate 303,011 downwards.
TAGCTCCCTTGTGCATCTGTTGTGGTGGGAAATTAGTTAAGGAAAAGATGTCCACAGATTTAAAAATTATTCAAGTTGGTAAAAAAAGGAGATCTCATGTTTAAGTGTTTTGAGTACAGCTCTCACCTGACACAAGAATGTCACAAGTTCTTGAAGAGTTTTGTTCGAGTTGGAAGGATTTAATTTGAAGATTTGTAAATTGGATTGGTAATGTCGATACTGTTGGAGAAACTATCAAAAGAAGATCAAGTTCAGTGCGTGCTTACAATGTAATCAGATATAATATAACGATCTTACTGGAATCTAAATCTATTGACTACTCAAACAAATCGAGGACCGACACAAAACCTAAGAGTGAATATCGTCTTGAATTACCTCTTCTTTGTAAGATTCAGCGTCCCTTTTAATGAGATTCTGGAGCTGAGGCAGATTATTAGGCAACTTGCTACTACTTCTCTCCTTCATGATGTTTTGAAATCACGCAAAAACTAACAAAAATAATGTTTTTAAAAATGTCTTTTCTTCAGAAAAACACTACAAATTGACTCACGTGCGTTAGAGCGAGCCTGGTAACTAATGGGGAATTCCGCTGTTATTGCTATTGCTGGCTCAAAATACACACAGGAAGCCCAACATTTATGATGCGAAAACGTACTCGGGTTTACTCGGGCTGAGTTGATACACAACAAGACAAAACATTCTCTACTCAAGTTAAGGAATTTTCGGGGAAACGAGGCAGCGCAAAGCGCAAAGTATTTGGTGCTGATGCATTTGAATAATAAAATCCAATGCCACAGTAGTTTTTTTAGGAGGGGGCACGCCATTATGAACATGGTTTCTCTATAATTTGATCTCATTTGCTTCCCTTTCCCCTTCTCTTTAAAGGGGGTCGCTACACGATTGTTGCTGATATAAGAATCTTTAACTACTACAATTAAATGCCAGAAGACTTGTTTATTTTTCTTTCCCTTTTAAATTTCACCACAAATTTAACTTATTCAGACGATCGTGATAAGTAGTAACTCTATCATAGTAATTTATAGATGTATTTTGTAGCTCTACGTTGAAGACCTTCTACTTTACTATTGTTCTGAGGAAGGGGGAGTTCGAAATTGAACGGGTTGGAATGAAATTTGATAAACAGCAAAGTAGCATGCAGAGTAGAACTGATTCATTCTGATCCACTAAAAAAAGGAAAAGTCAGAAAAGTAAAGCTGTAGTGCTAATCACCCCCACCAAGTACAGCTACTCTCCCCGAATAGTGGTGTGGGTTCTTTAACGTCCCTCCAGTACAGGTCGTGAAGTTTGGGAGACGGGGCCTACGGTTTAACGCATTATCCCAGAAGATGTGATAGTATAACCATTTGCAGATGTAATTACAAAAGTAAGTACAAAAGCAGCACCTTCTCCTCAATTATTTAAAGACCCTGAGTGTTGGTCCGGCCGGGAGTCGAACCCCGATCTCCCGCACGAGAGACCGTCGCAACCAACTGAGCAAACCGGGCGGTAATTTATAAATTGTTAAAACGTTGCAGGAGTTTGATGTCCAAACAAAATAGGAAACTTGCTTTAAACTTCATCATAGATTCGAGGTATTGTTATTCCAAGCAGATACTGTCTTCAAAGTGATCTACGTTGATATGTCCCCATCCACCTGACCATTCATCAATGACTCGTAGCTGAGCTATTTGACCACGATAGCTTGTAACATCAAACGTTTTCTCAGCCATGGTCTCAGTTCGTTCACCAGTGGCACTAGCAATGACATTTCCTCCAACCAGCAGTTCAACTCGTTCAACATTGATGTCATTTCCTCCTCCAATCAGAAACTTAATCCTGCTGCCCTTAATGATGAATTTGGGTGACGTCATAGTCCCTTTTGGACCATCCGACCCAGCACCACCTGCAGGATGGAAAGGACTGGGCCGGTCTTCAAGCGTCCCTATCCACCAGTCCCCTTTGTGATTGGATGGCTGTCCTTTTCCTCTGGCTGTAGGATTGTCTCCGTATGTTGGTTGGTTATTAAAAGCTGTTCCTGTCAGATTCCATTCATCTAGGCCGTTTTCGAAATCGAAGATGATGCATTCTGAAAGGCAACAGAACTACGTATAACCATGCAAGAGATAATCAACCTCTTGGTGTGTAACTGAGGTGCCATAACTTGGTGTAACTTGCTGCTAAAAACTGCAGCATAACGAGATCCACGTGAAAAATAAATAAATAAAAGCGGGATATTGTGGAAAGTTCTTTTTAGTACCTTTGAAGGCAACACAGCAGACCCAAACAAAAATTAATCCGCGAAAATAAATGCGTTATGTCTTTATAAATTCTGTAGCGTGTGTTGGGGTGGGGGATGGGGGAAAGCAACATGTGTAGATATGTCCCTAACAAAGGAAATACCAAGAACTACATCGAAATCAAATATGATATCTCTTTGTTTCACTTACGTTTCTCGCATCTCCTACCGGCATATCCTCCTGAACAGTTGCACACATATTGATACGGTCCACCTTGTAGGATACATTCTCCGCCATGTTGACAGGGTTTCTTGGAGCAAACAGTCTAGATAAGAAATCAGACCATTATTACAGTCGCGGTCAATAAGTATGCATGTACTTCAGTAATGTCTCCCTAATCCTATTAATTTTTACTTGAGAACCTTTTACAAAGGAACATGACCCGACCCTCGTGTATTGTTATTTTGTTATAGTTTTGTGATGTCGTTGAATATTAAGGAGGGTTGTTATTTGTTAACCCTTACAGACGAGTACAGTAAGTCCTTCTCACATGTAAACAGGTACATCCAGGAGAGCATAATTGAAACATGCGGGTCATGTGATTAAAATAACTGAAAATACATAACAGTTGCTAAGCAACAATTCAGATTTATCTGCAGAAGAGTGTTGTAAGGGCTGCTCGCGTAGTCATGGTCTCCATGGTTCCTTGCTATGGCAACGTAAGGTGAACAATTAAAGTGAGGTATGATGCACTGATCGTCCATGCTACACTACTTCCTATAATTCTTGCGTACAAACAAGGTAAGAAGCCGGAGCAGAAGGGAAGAAAGTGCAAACAGCGTGCGAACGATACGTGACTAAAAAACACAGGGGTGAAATAATTTTTAAGGTCTGTTTCTATGGCGATTTACCAAATAGGAAGCATCAGAGTTCTGTACGTATCTGTATCCAGTCTTACGCACAAAGGTATGCGGACTTTGTTCCTTTATTGACCAGTTCAAGTCACACATATCTCCTCCATTCCCATCTTTGCGGTACGCATTGACAGAGAAACATGTCAACAAGTCCTGACAGACCATCAAACACTCGGCCAGAAAAAGCGGTAAAGTTTTGATCACGTGACCTTCCAATGCGAATCCCTGGTGGATTTCAAACGACGTTGGCAGAAACTGACTTTTTGAGCCAGTCACCATGGCAACGATCAGGAAGGTAGCATTCAGAATTGTACGTGTGTTCATTTTGAATATAGATCGAGATGAACTCAAGTCAGATTATTTCACCTATAACTGAAGAGAGAGAGACAGAGTTAGGGATGTGAAAAGTTAGGGGAAGAGGAGGGAAAGGGGAAGTGAAAGGGAAGGAAATGGTACCCTTCCCGCCCGGCCAAGCAGGCTACTAACTAGATGGAATTCCTAAGTAGAAGAAACGTCTTTACCCTTAAAGTGCTACTATAATCAAAACCTTACAAAATTTAATATAGCTGAAACTTTATTGAATAATTCTTCAAGGGTCTAATAATCACTAGTTGAAATGTTTGCTCATGTGGAGGGAAGTACTATATTTTTATGAATCTTTAGAGGTGCCAGTGACGTCATATTTTCAACCCAAGGCTTCACTTGATAGATGTCTTTGTGTTTAGTTTCTAGAATTGTATTTCTTTGAAATCAAATGTTTGAATGAAGGAGTTTTCCTAAGTTGTTTGTTCATAGGATTGATTGTCTGGCCAATTTTCTCCAACGTAGAACAATTACATTGAGATATTTCATTTACAAAACACAAAGAAATATATTGAGTGAAGCCTTGGGTTAAGAATTATTCAATGAAGTTTCAGCTGCATGAATTAAATTTTGTACGGATTAATTTGGAATTCAGGCCCTCCTACAGTCCCTATTGTTTGTATTTTGTTTTCATGCGAATTTTGGCGTTGTAAGTTTATCTTCACTATCTTTCAGAAAGTTCAAAAAATCAACTTTTTCTTTCTTTATCTTGACTGATAGTAGCTTCATTTACATCACAGCTATCAAAAGAAATAGTTTTATTGATAAAGAATATTCATTGACTTCGTAACGAAGAAAAATTTTCAACTTTCAATTTTTTGGTCCGTACTGGAAGTTAAGGCCCGCAAATTGACATGAGAGCGTGCGTTATATATGTTTGCTATATAACAAACGAACTTATAACCTAGCTTCATATTTTGCTTAAAGAACCAAGAATGAGGCAGGTCAAAGCAGATGATCTAGGAATATCAAAATTATCTAAAACGTTTTGTACTGTTTATACTCAAACAAAGCCAGAGTTTATATTAATTTCACGATTTCATGCTGATTTATCATACAAGTTTATATCCAAAGCAGCCTATCTTTGCTATAGCTTGGATTTTGACTTTTTTTGTACCAGAAAAATATGAATAACAGAGTAAGTCATTAATTGTGGACCCTAGGATAGCTCAAGAGTCACACTATGTTAAAGAACTGGGTCATCCATAATTATCAAATATTAATCAAACCAATCTTCAAGTCTTGTATTTGCCAGTTATTTTTTATTGGATGCATTCTGCTCTATCACTTTATTCCCATTCTCAAGTTTTATTTGTTGAAGCACTGATGAAATAATTCCAATTATTTTAAGAAAAACATTGTTGATTTTACTAGTACGTTTGCATCTTACACCGTGTCCTGCAACTCAATCCACGAGTTACCCTACCATAGTTCCTACGCTATCGGCGATTTGATTGTTGTACGTTTGCATACACCGTGTCTTGTAACTCAATCCACGAGTTACCTACCATAGTTCCTACGCTATCGATCAGCGATTTGATTGTTGTTTAGGCGTAGAGCGACATATAAAGATAAGCGAGCAAGCTTGGCGTTGCGAGTGTTAATCGCCTGCATACTGCTCCACCCCATAAAAACTAAATTGTTCAGCCAATTCTTTGCAACCAAATATATAGGTTTGTCCGTATAAAATAAACTCCAAAGGGACTCAGCTCAAAACCAACTATTACTTGAATATATAGCCGAATTAATGATTCCTTTTCTATTTGCTGATCTGAGGGCCAATGACAAAATGATTCTGAGAGTTAATGTTGATCTCAGACATTCACTTCCTGTGCTTGTGCATGCCGTTATGCTTTCGAAACTTGATTAAAAAATGACATTGAAAAATGGACCAGACTTACCTTGGTAACTAGTGTTAAAACAGAAGAATACGTGCTGTATAACCAATGGATGACTTATAAAATGATTTTTGAAAAAAAAATGTACATAAAAACGAAGGAGGGTGTTTTTTTAGTTTTACATAATTTTTATCACCTGCGCTTTGAATTCACAAACTGAAGCATCATCGAGAAGATCTGATTGCTTTGATTGTTTTGAGAGTTTAATTTATCGAATTATGTCTTGTGAAACAATTCTCTCTCTTCAGTGAATACTTTAGACTCAGTGAAGGCAAAAAGATAAGCTCCCAAAAATCCAACTTGCTGAAAAATAAAGATTGAACTTGAGTAGATGTTTTTAAAATGTCTTGAATAAATAATGATTGCTCCTTTTAGCACAAAAGGACTTTAGTGATTTGAAGGATTGTATTCTTGCACCCGTCTTCTTCTTTTGTACTTTATTTTGATTTGAACCCTAGCTTCTCTTTCTTTTAAACTTTATTTTGTAAATATAGATTATCGTAAGCGTGGAAAATAAAACCCCTAGTTTTGAAACTTTTAGATCAACAACTTTCGCATGAAACGTATGCCATTCTTGTCTTGGGTTGATAATAGCGTAGCAAGATAACCGTTATAAAATACTGGAAAAAATATTAATACTTATTAATGAAACTTAACATTCAGTTGTAGTCAATTGTGAGAGGATAGAAAAATCCTGCAAATTGTTGTTAATGGCGCATTCAGTCTACGGGGTCTCAGTCAAAAGCTCGTGCCCCCAATTATCCATTACCCTATATTTTGGGTAATGAAAAATTAAGCCTTTTCTAGACATTTCATAGAGAATCTCGTAGTCTGTTCTTAGTTATAATGGCTTTAGAAACGTTATTCCTTTGCGTTTTTCTCTAAAAACAGGCTGTTTTTCATCACTACGAGAGTTATCACACTTTAAAACAATTGACAATTTAAAACAGCAAAGTGGCATGTCAAGTAGAAATTCGGGGGGCCACAAACGTTTGAGGTAATTAATCATATCCATTTTGAAATCACAGGTGTTTTCTGCAATCTGCTTGGTTTAAAATAAGGCGATGTAAGCATCAATCAATTGTTAAGAACATAGAATCCAAAGGTGGAAAACGTGCTCTCTCGGCTCATTAGCGAGTTGTTATTCCAAGCAAATACTGTCTTCAAAGTGATCTGCGTTGATATGTCCCCATCCACCTGACGATTCATCAATGACTCGTAGCTGAGCTATTTGACCACGATAGCTTGTAACATCAAATGTTTTTTCAGCCATGGTCTCGATTCGTCTACCAGTGGCACTAGCAATGACATTCCCTCCAACCAGCAGTTCAACTCGTTCAACATTGATGTCATTTCCTCCTCCAATCAGAAACTTAATCCTGCTGCCCTTAATGATGAATTTGGGTGACGTCATAGTCCCTTTTGGACCATCCGCAACAATAGCACCTGCAGGATGGGAAGGACTGGGCCGGTCTTCAAAGGTTCCTATCCACCAGTCCCCTTTGTGATGAGATGGCTGTCCTCTTCCTCTGGCTGTAGGATTGTCTCCGTATGTTGGTTGGTTATTAAAAGCTGTTCCTGTCAGGATCCATTCATCTAGGCCATTTTCGAAATCAAAGATGATGCATTCTGAAAGGAACAGAACTGCTACATTACTGAGTAACTCTATACGCCTCTACAACTACTCCAGAGGCCGGTATAGAAATTTGCCCATCAGGGGCTGGTCCACAGGGAACCCGGCTTTATTCAGCTATATTTCTAACTTAATTGAAACGCTAATATTGGGATTCCTGTGGCCACAGGAATCCCAATATTAGCGTTTCGATAAAATATAGAAATATAGCTGAATAAAGCCGGGTTCCCTGTGTATAAAGGATATTTATAATGCATGATTAAGACCAATGGTTTTCTTAAGAGTTAATCTTTGATTAGTGCTAACCGGGCTCTCAGGAACTCAGGCAAGAGTTATAATAACAAAAAACAATTTCGTCATCAACTTCCTCGTTAAGCGTTTATAGCTTCAGAGGGTTCATAATAAATAAAGTGAGCAGCGGGATTTATTTTTGACTTATTTTGTGGGCGGTACTGGAGACACAATTAAGCAGCTGATAATAGAGCATACAAGCAGATGAATGAGGACGGATCGAGATTGCTGTTAAAATGGACGGGATCGATTTGGAGAAAATAATATTGGGATTGTGGATTTCAACCTATTGCGGGCATTCCTCTTCGAATGTGTTATGGACATGTATCGGTCACGACACAGCGCCGTCCATTTGACACTCACACGAAAGTAAGGAGGGGGTAAACTACTCACAAAATCTCTTTGTTTCACTTACGTTTCTCGCATCTCCTACCGGAATATCCTCCTGTACAGTTGCACACATATTGATACGGTCCACCTTGCAGGATACATTCTCCGCCATGTTGACAGGGTTTCTTGGAGCAAACAGTCTAGATAAGAAATCAGACCATTATATCAGTCGGTTAATAAGTGTGAATGCATTTCGATTGTTTCAATCCCATTTCCTTGCAGCCCTATGATACACGTGATTCCTTAAAGTTCCACAAATTATCAAGGACTTCTTTAGATGGAAATCTATGTGGAAATAAAGTCACCCTCCGTCCTAGAAGGAGCACCCTCAGCACCCTATCTGCTCGGTACGGTAACTTTCTTAGCAAAGTTGCGATATGGTATAACAACATAAATGTGAACAAAGTGAGGTATAATAATATATAATAATAATTTATTTAAGGTCGATAACGTCGGAAGTGATTGCCCATTAATCTTCCGAGCCGGTGGCTCATGTTAAATTAAAGACGCTCGACAAATTAAAGGTATGATGTATTTTCCGTGCTACTTCTTGCGTGCAAAGACTGGCTAAGAGTAGAAGGGTACAAAGTGCAGCTAAAATATACAAAAACAATTATAACACGAATGAGGCACATGTGCATTATTAAGACGATTTACCAAATAGGAAGCATCAGAGTTCTGTACGTATCTGTATCCAGTCTTACGCACAAAGGTATGCGGACTTCGTTCCTTTATTGACCAGTTCAAGTCACACATATCTCCTCCATTCCCATCTTTGTACGCATTGACAGAGAAACATGTCAACAAGTCCTGACAGACCATCAAACACTCGGCCAGAAAAAGCGGTAAAGTTTTGATCACGTGACCTTCCAATGCGAATCCCTGGTGGATTTCAAACGACATTGGCAGAAATTGACTTTTTGAACCAGTCACCATGGCAACGATCGGGAACACAGTATTCAGAATTATACATGTGTTCATTATTAATATAGATTGAGATTAACTAAAGTCAGTTTATTTTACCTACAAATGGAAAGAGAGAGAACTTCGTTTTAGGCATGCAAAACAATTAGGAGAAAAGGAGGGGGAGGGAAGGGTGAGTCAAGGGTGTTAACGTTCCACATAGAAAAGCTAGGTAACAGTTGCTCTAAACACAATTATATCTATGTGTCAATGACTATATGAGCGAGCTAGTGCAACCCCACATTACGGCCAGCTCGTATACAACCGTTCATTTTTGGCCCAGCGAAAGAAACACAATGGAAATCGCAAAAATTAATTCCCAGCAAGAAAAACCATTCTTTGCCAATCGCAAAAGTTAGTTCCCCAAAACGACAAAAATACCTAATGCACAAAATTACTAGTCTCCACAGCAACGCAACGCTCCATCATGTCATTCGTTATACGTAACGAGACTAAACACCGTAAACGTACTCCCGCATAACGAATGCATGGTTACAGCTAACTAATGATTTAAAACTTTGTTTCCATGCAACAAGGATGAGCAATCCTAAATGTATTAAAACTAGGCCAACCCCGTATTGTACGGCCAACCCTATTAATACGGCCAACGTTTCGGCCCAAAGGTGGCCGTGTTAACGAACTTGCACTATCGAAACCCCTTTCCTCTTGTCAAACTGTTTGCCATGTAGTATAACATGAAGCGACAGAGATAATAGAACTGATCGTTGCTATGTTGTGGTTAAAATTTTCCACTTCTTTGTTCAAAGTTTCTACTTTCTCAGAACATTTCTTTTTAGTTTAATTCCTTAAAAGTAGTTAACCTGCAGGATACATTACTTAACTACCATTAATACCCACAGTATCCTTAAATCAATTCCTTCAGAAAAATTTAACCAGTCGTGAAAATACAACCACAACACTACTCTTCTTGTACGGAATATAAATGAACTGAATGAACTCAGCCCTATAGGTCAAATATTACTTGGATATTACTAAGGAAACTACACTTACCAGAATATCTAAAGGAAGACCTTCCTATAGGTCATAGTTAAAACAGAAGAAAAACTCGTTTCCATTGGAATGAAAAATTAACTGTTACATTGTTGAAAACAAATATAAAATACCGAGTGTTTTTTTTTTTCAGTTATAACGTATCACCTGCTCCTCGAAGTCATCATGCTGTAAGTCTCATCACTCGAGAATGACTCTGATTGGTGTGGGCCATATCGAATTATCTCTAGCATTTCTCAACTAATTGCAGCTGGTTCGCCAACGGAACTAATACAAGGTGAAACTTAACGGTCAGTACGTCAACTAAGACTAGTTTGAGACAAAAAGATACAGCACCCTCAAATCCAAATTAGTGAACAAATTAGGCATGGATTTTGACTAGATGAATTTAAAATGTCTTGAATAAATAATGACTGCTACTGTTTATGGCACAAAAGGGTTTTTGTGATTTGAAGGATCAATACTTAAGGAGTACACAGTTTTCACCAGTCATCACGAAGAATTGATAAAAAGTTGAGGCCGACAACTCTCTTGGATTGAAAATGGTCGTTTTCATACTAGAAGACAAACAAATCTCTAACGATTTGTTCGTCTAATGCGAATTCGAGTACGGCCTAAAATGAGTTGTCCGTCATAAATTCATACTAGTCGGACAATCGACGAACAAATGGATAACTATGAACGCAAAGAAGACTGGCCCTAGGCTTGGCTTGGTATACCTGTCTAAAAACCGCCGCTCCTTTTGCTAGTTCCATTCCCCCGCAATACATAAAATCGAACATTGGTTTGTCCTTGTTCATCTAGTGTGAATTTAGATGGGACTTTGGTCGACTTGTCCGTCTGGATGAACAAATCGTCTTCGAAAAATCGTCTTCCTGGACGGACAGACGGACAAAATTCAGACGATTTGTTCGTCTGAAACTTTGCAATTGTTCGTCCCGTTTTCACATCAGACGATTTGTGCGTATGAGACGATTTGTCCGTCCAGACGATTTGTTCGTCTTCTAGTGTGAAAACGGCCATTGACTTTGTGATGTGACAAAAAGAACTGATAAAGTAGTAATATACTAATGATAATGGAAATTCAACGTTAAATTGCAAAAAGGATAAAAAGTCCTGTAAATAGTAGTAGAGGGCACACCTTCGAAAGCTTAAACACGAGCTCCTGGCTCGGGAGAATTGGGCAACCACTCCCCGCTCTTCGAAGTAAAATAAATTACCTTTACAAAAGGGGATGGGGAGAGGGAAGAATAATTCAAAAAATCTCGGGTCTCGTAGTCTGGCTATTATCCACCTCATTTGTACTATACTGAGAGAAAAGTGAACAAAATATTAGATATTTAAAATATTTAGCACAGCTCCAACATTTTTATCAACGTAACGTACGTTAAAGTCAGTCAAAACCCCGTCTAAGCTGATAGTCGTGGTTTCTCTCGCTTCACAGGAAAAAATGTCAATTCCCAGCTTGGGTCAAACATGGTGCTTCCCTGGGTCTAACCAGGGAATCCCTGGGAATCTGTTCTGTTTTTATAAGTTTGGGTATTACAGATTTCCCAAGTAAAATAGAACAGATTCCCAGTTTAGACCCAGGGTTCCCCAATTTGGGAATTGACATTTTTACCTGTGCTTGCAGTAAAAGTAACGATGCCATCACCATAAGTCAGTCACTCAGTACCTTCCAAAATTTCCCACAATTTATTATATTAATTCGCGTTCTTTGTTGGTTACTTACAAAATATCAATATTTAGTACTATCTACGAACTTGTAGTCTATCACAAATCCTGCTTTCTGAGTGGCTACTCTGCTAGGGAACTATTCGTGATAGCCCATGGCTGAGAAATGCGCCGGCTATGAAAAGAAAAACAATGGCGACTGAATGGCAATTTGCAGATATTTTCTTATTTTAAGTTTGATCTACAAGTTGGTGGATAATAAAACAAGTAGATCTCTCGCCCTCATGCAGCCACGAATCAAATAACCCACACAGCCTGGCTACGGCCTCTTGGACTATTGACTCGTAGCCTATTCGGGCTACAAGTCTAATTGTTAAACATACATGAGCATGTACAGGGTTTATAAAAAAATGTGAGGAATTCAGCGCTTGCGTTTTCTGATCCGCTCAAGGTAAAAACTATGCGGTTATATTCTTTTGTAATTATAAAACTATGGGCCTATTGTCTGCATCAATAGAAAAACATTAGCGATCGAAGACTGATCCCATGTTTCTAACATTTTCACAGGGAGTATATTTTACTATGAACAATAGTTCTCCCGTGCCGTTGATCATTCATGCAAATTAAACCTTCCATAGACACATGCAGTGGTATGTTGCTATACAGGGACAGGGCCGTAGCCACCATTTAAACATCGGTACGGTTTTTAAAAGTTGGTCCGGTTTTTTCGTTTTCCTACACGAATTCATGCTTCAAAACTGCAATGACAATGGTTCTAACGGTAAAAGTTGGTCCGGTACGTTGAAACCTGACCAACCGTACCGGTGGCTACGGCCCTGAGGTACTATGATATTATTGCTGGGTACGCTTCATTTATCGCTGGGTTTTGTTGGAGGTCAGCTGAGGATCCATTTTCTTCTCCAGCCATTGAATCACCAGTTGGGGTTAAACTCTCATTTTCGTACGACGCCCCGCTCCGCCGATGATGGTGATGATGTCGTCTTATTCCAATATCACAGCAATAACCAACAATAATCAATACAAATACACCGACTAGAACAATACCACTTAATATCCAGTAGAAAAAAGCTGTCTTTTCATTTTCGAGGTATTCAATGTCACTTTCAATATGCAATGGATACCAATCATTACATGAAGCAATTGCAAGAACAACAAGACTAAGGAAGCTACCAGCGCTGATCATGATGTTGTATAGACCAGATGTTACGCTTTGGACTGTGGTAGGACATAGAGTGTAGACTAATTCAAGACCTGTAGGGATTTGTCAGTGAAACAAATATATCTTATAAATGCACACTAACAAATAATTGGAACTAGAGTGCTTACAATATATATCCGTGAAAAACTTTGTAAGAAATTGCACTAGTTTGCACTAATTAAACAATAGAAAACAAAGGATTTCGCGCTATTTAGTACAATTTAGTTCGTTAACTTTTTCACGTATATATTGTAAGCACTCTAGTATGGCTATACGTTCACACAAATACGGATGATTTAAAAACGCATCTTTAGCTTGCTACAGATTGACAGCTTCTGTCCTCATTTGGAGCTCGTTTACAAGAAGGTAAGATAAAAGGCAAGGCAATTCTTCTTGCAACTTGCATGCAACGCTGTTGCGCGCGCAGCATGTTACAGTAAAGGTCACGCGTGTAACACCCTCTCTGCAACTTGTAATGCAACGAAAATTGTGCATTCTGCGCAAGTTGCAGAAAAACTTAACTTCTACTTTTCGCAACGTTGCAGCTTACATTAACATCCATCCCGCGACCTGCAATGTAACCAATTAATGTCGCAAATGGCCAATCAGAGTGCAGTGACCACTAACATATCTGGATTTATCGCAGACCCAGAAAGAGTTGCTTTGCGAGTGGCAAAGAGAGTTGCGATTGTCGGACATCTTACCAGCAACTTGCTTTGCTTTCGTCAGCATTGCATTGTAAGTTGCAAGAAAACAAAAGAGTTACCCGTTGTAACCACGGGCCCTGAGACTGCATTTTTTGTCCATATTACTGTGAAAACGGCATTTCCCTGTGGATAGCGACAACCGAGGGGAAAACGGTTGCGTTTTCAGATTTATCCATTTAAGTATAGGAACGTAACCTAAATATCAAAATAATTGGAGTATCACAAGGGCGTGGTCAGTCCTAGCTTTAGTGTTTGTTCCTCCCTAGAATCAAGACAGTACATAGTGGTACAATTACCTACCTGACATACTGGCAAAAACCTCACTCATCCCCAACAAGGCATACTGAGGTATTTGATTTAAAATGGAATACCCACTGGCAGCTTTGTAAACCCTACAGCTTGTAGTTTGGTTGACATAGCCATTCTCAAGGAAATATTTGGCTTTAGACATCTCAACATAACCAGCTAAGAAGACATACAAAGGAAATAATCAGAGATGGAATTTGACTTGTTTGATTAATAATTGTAATGGGGTTTCTTATCCAGAAAATAAGCATATTTGGGAGTTACCAGCCGAGGGTTCAGCTCCTTACAGCTTTGAAAGACTTGTGGCTTCAACCACTCCCTACCCTAATAGGTAGCCATTCTGTGTCATATAAACTTTTACAGTCATATAGAATCTGCTGTATGACAAGTTTTAAAGTGGCTAGAAAAAAATTCTGACAATCTTGAATCACGTAGGAAAGGGGGAAGGAGGCTTAAGCTCCTGGAACCCATCCCTGAACTGTATTCACTTATGGCTAATAGAAGTAAAAAGGTATCAATTTATGATTGACAGCTACCACCATCTTACCCATTCCTGAAGATGCTGCTGCCAGTAACATCCCCAAAACAACCCTCCACATCCTTGGCACAAAAACGTTATACTGCAGACATGCTGGGTATACTACTCTTTCCATCAATGGCACCATTAGCAGAACAATAGCTGTTTCTACCAAACTCATCCATGCTGCTGGGATCACAAACTTGCCAGAGTCTAAAGTTGACATTAAATGTAGTCCTTGGAGGATGTATGTTGAATAGAGCTAAAGCAAAACAAAACTTAATCAAACTTAATCAAAATGGTAGCTAGGTTAACAGCTAACATCTGAAGAACCACATACCAGTAAGGGAGCATTTACAACAAATTGTTGTGTGAGGAAAAAGGATGAGAATTCACCAATTAAAATGTTTTTGAGGAACCTAGCTGCTTTTCATGTCAAAGACTTTTATAGAGCCCCTCCCCCATCCCGTGGACTACTAAAAATAACCTGTCCCCCCCTTTTGGGGCACCCATTTTCTTACCTGCCCCCTCCCCCCCTCTTCCCCACTCCACAACAGTTTTTTATGAATGCTCCCTAACAGTGATATGAAATAACCTACATTAAAGATATAGAGAAAATCCATTATACATAGACCGATGTGTAAAGTACCTGTGAATATATGATCCAGTATGGAATTAGAGTAATAGAAAAAAGAAAAGCTTTTCCAAGAGCCCTAGCCTCATTGACTTCAGACTTAAGGAACGTCCCACCAAACTGGACAGTTGCTTTTTCCAGCCAATTAATCTTTTCTGCTGAAGTAATTGATGATCTTGCAGACAGTTCTCTGAACACACGTACAAACAAACAAATATGTGCATACATAAATATATAAATTAGAAAAGTGTGGGTGACTTTTTAAGACAAGGAAACAACACAACAAACTCTCAAGTAATACTTTAGCTGTACCATACCATACAGTTATATTATGACTATAATTATAACACATATAAGAAACAAGAATAGAAGTTGAAAGCCATGTGCATTGTGTCCTTCATTGTACCCAAGCCAGACCAGAATGCACCTTGCTTATTTATCCCCATGAAAGTGTATATGAAGAAAAGTTATTATTACCTAATCTCTAATTTGTCTTTTCTCTTTTTCCATGCTTGTTTATAAATCAATCGCACATTTCTCAATCCCGTCCCGTGTGGCCCATTTACGACAAAGTATTTTGAGCTGGCAAGAAATGATGCCGCAGCAAATGTCAAAAATACTACGGGAATTGCAAACCCTAAAGTAAAGCCTGAACTCCATTTTAACCTTGTTTGTTGTATGTATGTCACTCCTGCAAGTCCACAGAGAGCCAGCACATTGGAAACCCAGTAAAAACAATTAAAAAGGTTTTTTGAAGTGCCATTTGGTGGTTCACCTCTCAACTGTTCGGCACTGAAGGTGGACAAGTTAGCCTTGACAGCACCCTCTCCTGCAGCTATTGAAAGCAAAACAGCTGCTAACCAGGGTAGTATGGGGAGGTTGTCTTGGGGGTCAGGTTGTTTTTGACGATTGTCCACCCAAATGGAAATAAAAACAAGTAATAATGCTCCTATGAAATAAACTATAAAACCAGCTACGATCATGGAATGTCTACCGAAGCGAGAATCAGCCATAAAACCTCCTAAAGCACACATGAACCAAGCAATCCCAGAATACACAAGCACTCCACCAGCCGACGCAAACATCGACCACCCAAAGTTGTCCAGGAAGAGAACAAGATTGATGATGATCCCGTAATAAGCAAATCGTTCACATAGCTCGGCAAGAACAAGACAGGTAATACAAAAACGCCTCATTCTGATCCTTCGTCGCACTTTGATCGCATCTTGTTTTGGTGTTCGAGGGTTTAATGGCGTCGTTTCTGAGGGTTCTGGTGAGGTGTAAAACTCGTGAACTAAATCACGATCCCTGTAAGAAGCTGCAAGACTACCGTCTCCCTTCACTATCAAAGGCATTTGGATGCAATATACAGTCCTCTAGTTTAACGTGGCATTTTCCTGACTCCATCCAAGCTCAGCAAAACATTGTGTACGTTATTTGATACGATATGTTAATCTATAACCACGTTGATCTGATATCTAGTCACATCGCAACCAATCAAACCTTTTGTTGACATAGTCTTTTCACTTCCGGTCAATTGACTATCTTTACTTCCGGTAACTTTCAATATGGCGGCTGTGTTGTATAATTATTTGAATGGAGCAAAAACATTGTTATCCCAGCTAGTTTTTCAAAGACAACACACTTTGAAAGGTATTAGATCTACGCTACTACTTATTCTTTATCTTCTTGATTCTAAATCTCATCGATATTTACTTTATTACTATTACTTACGTCTATATTCTTAGAGATCCATCTGCAGCTAGAAAATAAAGTTGCAGTAGTTACTGGAGGCAATAATGGAATTGGCTACGAGACTGTTCGAGGTCTTTGTAGAACGGGGATGTCTGTCATTATGGGTGCGTTTTACACCAGGCTTGTCTTTTCCTTTCTTTCACTGTAACTGAGAAAAAATTGTCTTTTTTATCCCTGTTTTATTAGTAAATGTACTAGCTTATATAAAAATACTGAATGATAAGCTTGCAGATCAGAAGAAAAAGCAAATGATATGATAAAAAGATTAAAAGAGGAACAACCAGAGGCTAAAGGTTAGCAAAATACAGTAAGGATTTAAAATTTGATCATTGTATCAAAGAAATCCACAGGGATCCCATTTAAAGCTACAATAACATGCAGCTATTGGGAAGGGGAGCTGAGACAAAGGAGTACCATATTTTGATATAATTTTGGGGAAATGTTTTTCATAAAAAATTAAAACTACTAACAATACTAAATAGATAAATAATCTTATTTAGTCTCAGAGAATGATTCTTCTTCAATCTATATTTTTTCAGTAAAATACATGAGCCTAGACCTTGCCAGTCTCAACTCTATCAGAGATTTTGCCTACAAGTTCAGAGAGAGTGAGAGTAGCCTCCATATTCTAGTCAACAATGCAGGAGTGATGCTTACACCTCATGAACAGACTAAAGATGGTTTTGAACTTCAATTAGGAGTCAATCACTTGGGTCATTTTGCTCTGACCTTACTTCTGTTAGACATGATTAAAAGGTATATATCTTTTTCTTTTGATAGCAGAGTCAAGAAAGGAAAGATGTGAACGGAAGAGAGAGATAGAAGTGAATAAAAGGGAAGTGGAAGGGAAAATTAAGAAGATACACTGAAAATGGTTGTGAAGAAAATTGAACAATGACATTACACAACACCAAATTGAGAGGTTTGAAGGGAGCTAGAGGAAATTAAACAATTTTTTTTCAGGTCAGGTTCCAAAGGGAGCTATGCAAGAATTGTTACTGTATCCTCAAGTGCTCACTCAGTTGGTACTATCAACTTTGATGATTTGCAAAGCAGGTATTTGTACATAACAGCCTTTAAATCAAGGTCCTTCTAGAGAAGAGGCAAGGAGGGAAATTTTTGTAGCATGACCCCCAAGAGGCCACACCCTACAATGAGCTTTTCTTAAAAATATGAAACATCTAAGTTGATTTGTAAATACTTCTATCTTCTATTTCACATAGAAAGCACTACAACCCATATACAGCATATGGCCAAAGCAAACTTGCTAATGTGCTCTTTACCTATGCTCTGCAACGACAGCTAAAAGAAGAAGAGGCTTTTGTGACTGCTAATACACTACACCCAGGGGTAGTTAACACTGATCTCTTTAGGCATGTGCCATGGGTGATTAGATATCCACAGAACATAATGGCCAAGTTTCCTGTTCTTGGTAAGTAACTGAAAAAAGCACTATATCCATTTGGATAAAGTGATGGCATTTTCCAATAGGATTAGCTAGACAGGCTTGTCCATTTTTGGCCATTAACGAGGTTAGAATTAAGTGTTGCACATAACAGATGTTATTTAATTTATCAAGATCAAGGCCTGGTTGTTCAAAAGGTGATTAGCGCTAACCCAGTATTAAATCTAAAGAAAACCATTCAATTTTACCCAGGATTAAGTTTAATCACCCTTCGAACAACCTGTCCCTAGACTACAAGTTATGATGAATAGCTAATCTTATTAATTCTCCTATGTAGACCCCTGAACAAGGTGCATTAACCAGTCTGTATGCCTGTCTCTCTCCCGACCTTGAAGGAAGAGGTGGCTTGTATTTGGACAATTGTCAAGAAACAAAAAGCAATGAAGAATCCTATGACTTAGATATTCAAAACAAACTCTGGGCTATCAGTTGTGAATTGACAGGTTTTGAGAAATGATTTTTTTTAATTCACAAAGGTGCAGTCATCTTATTAACATTGTTCAGATAAAAAGATATTTAGACAACAATAACTAACAATAAATATGATGTATAATTAGATATCCATTTGTATTGTGTTTTAGAGCCAATGAAAGCAAAAAGTTTGAAGCTTATGCTGATTATGCAGGATATGAATATTGAACAGAACATATTTGTAACAGTCTAAATGTCTTTTTATCCAGACAACATCAAAGAGATTGGCTACTAAATGCAGCAGGGTTTGAGCAAGATATAAATTTGTCCAACTAGTGGAGTTTGTTCTTAATTCTAGTCAGCGGGGAGACCAAGTGACTAGGTTCAGTGGGGACGCAAGAAAGAAAAGATTTCATATCAAAGTGAAATGCCTGTGTTGTCCATAAAACATCTGAAATTTCTGCTGTAACTGTACCACAACCATGCTTTTTCACAGCCATATGAAGTCTACTCTAAATGTCAATGTAAATAAAGTGGGCCTAGTATATCTGGAAAAGTATCCAAGGTAAATAGGTTGCAGTGACAATACCAGGGCATTCAAAAATGGTTCAAGTTTGATATATCATATAATTTTTATTTGTGTTTATTGGAAAGGTAGTACAAATGTATGAAAATACTGTTCAATAATAATAAATTATTGACTACTGATTTCATCAAACTAATATAT
This sequence comes from Telmatactis stephensoni, assembly GCA_029948255.1. Taxonomy (NCBI): domain Eukaryota; kingdom Metazoa; phylum Cnidaria; class Anthozoa; order Actiniaria; family Isophelliidae; genus Telmatactis; species Telmatactis stephensoni. The sequence goes on along the minus strand of JALIZF010001470.1, from coordinate 283,896 downwards.
GTGATAATATTGTAAATAATTTGTTGGTTGAAAATGAAAATGAGTTGAAAATGAGCAATGGTGTTTTTTGCAGCTGAACTCTTTCCCAGCTATTTTCTTTCTCAAAATTTCCACAATATTTCAATATCCCTTTACTTAAGACACACCTGGTTCACCATTCTCTGGCAGTCATACCAGCTGTTTTGCTGCTGATGATTTGTCTCAACCACTAATCCATATCTCACTCTATTCGTGCTACTATATATTAATGTACTATAAATTTTGGAGGTGGTAGGTATAAATTTGTGATACTGGACTGACTCCTCCCTCTATTGCAAGATCACTACTTCTCTATAATGTCTCTGTGATTAAAATATTAGGTTGCAGATTCTTTATGATTCAATGATGTAATTCACTAAAAATTCATAAAATCTCACATACATATAAACCACTTAAATGCATTTGTGAAGGCTGCTTGTGATCAGGCTTGTGATTCTTTAGCTTTGAGCCTGTATACATGTGTGTTTGTCCTTTATAACAAGGTATCAGCTGTATATGGTGACTAAAGAGTGCCTTCAACTCCCTGGATGAGACGTTGGCGTAATTTCCATATGTCCTATTACAAGAGATAAAGGTTAGTATGGAACTCTTTTCCAGTAGAAGGTCAGGGTTAAACCCCTGACTAGACCAGGGTAAAATAACTGAGGAAGTGTTGCCTTTGTGGTGATTTACTCTACAAATATATGGTTAGACCTTTATGCCTCCTCAAACCATACACTCTCTTTCTTCACACTATTATACTAACCCTTCATTTTGCAGGGACCATAATTCACAGTAGGTAAAATTCTCTATGGGTTATCATTTTACCTGAAAGCTGACATCTAATACACCTGCACCCATTTTGCCCAGTTTACGTTTGGCTACACCAAGCACTTCCTCGGCAATCTCTTCTTGTACTGTACCTTTTACACTGATGTAATGGCAGTGGGAACTTGCATAATGACATGAAATTGCCTAAATATAAAAAGGATATTTTTTTGAAATTTTTTCATGACATCCTTCAGTCTTTGGTACAATATATGCTACCAGCGATACATCTATATTGCTAGTAGTATTTAATGTTGTTATGTCACAAAAAATTGTTGCACTTTCCCAATAAAATTAGATATGTTAGCAGGATGTGAAGGAGCTGCTTGCTTATTGCAAAAGTGATCAATCACATTGCAGGTCACGAGATAGACATAAGTCTGTTGTAATTTTTCATTAGCAACATAAAGAGTAGAACCTGTAGCTTGTTCAACTTTTTCTACAACTTACAATGCAATTTTTATTGCACTGCATGTTACAGAGAGGGGGTTGTTGCATTGTATGCAATGGCATTACATTGCACCTGCGAAAAAAATTGCTTTCACAATGTGAAAGGCCCTTGAGATCAAAGGTTTAAATTGATGGACCAACCAGAAGAGCAACCCATAGAAGTACTAAGACACTTACCTTGCGGAACCTATTTGTACGATTGGTTCCTGAACCATGAATCAGCAATGGATGGAAAAACACAGTATCCCCTGCTTCCATCTCCAAGTGTACCATACGGGCATTTGGGTCAAAATCTTTAATGCCATGGTACATAACATTAACTCCACCCTACAGTAAAGACCATTAAATTAATATGTTAGCAAGTTAATAGGGCAGCAGAAGGGGCTCTAGAGTCTGTCTATAGCTTGAAATTCAATATTATGCAAACGAGGTAAAATGTAAACAATGTGTCCTCATATAATCAGATATTTTAGAGCAGTTTTCATATGACTGCGAAAACAATACAGGCACCACATGGTAGGAAGTCTCTATAGACAACACAACACTGACACAGACATGCCACAGCCCATTTCACACTCATATGAAAACTTCTCTAAGTATACACAGGAAAAAAATGTAAATTCCCAACTTGGGGTTTGCCTGGGTCTAACTTGGGATTCTGTTCTATTTTACTTGGGACTGTAATACCCCAACTTGTAAAAATAGAACAGATTCCCATGGATTCCCAGGTTAGACCCAGAGAAGCTCCATATTTGACCCAAGTTTGGAATTGACATTTTTCTCCTGTGATAAATGAACACATTAGCATAAATATACATATGCAAAACGTTTTTCCAGCTTTTACCTTCCAATCAGGGTATCTGTGTTTAAGCAGTTCTTTGGTGTGAGTCCCAGGGAGTACAACAAGGCAACCATTTTCACGGGTTACTTTCTCCATAGCTGTCCATGAACAAACAATCCTACAAGAAATATAAATTAAATTTGTTATTTGTTAAAGCTGGCTTGGCTAGATAGCAATTATTCGGCTTATGTGGGCCTATTCTACCACACGATACTCAACTTACATGATATTTACTTGAGGGAGGAAAAACTGGAGAACCTGGACAAAAAAAACCTCATGGCAAGAGAGAGAAAACACATAAAAAAAACTCAATTCACATATTATGATCCAGTGCCTGAGCTGGACCACCACCATGTGAGGCAAGTGGTGAACCACTACCCCACCCCTTCTGCTGAATGGAATCATAAAAGAGCCACAAAAATGTGTACAATTCAAGATTATGTACCTGTTTGCTGGCCTGAAGGGGAAATAGTGCAAATCCTGATGCAAGGGATGTCTTGATGACTGACTTCCAGGATCTGGAGGCTTGTTGATCAACATAGTATGTGCAGCCATTATATCAGGACCTGTAAAACACTCCACGTACTTTAGGACTGCCGGTAATCGACAATACCCAAACAGGACATCGTCATATTGATAGTTTTGGATCTTATTGATCACTCTCTCGCCTTGAAGAGAACTTGATTTTCTGAGATTGACATCTTTCATTACATCTAGGCCAGCGACTTTCACTTCTCCGTTGCAAATTTTCTGAAATCTCTCGTGGTACTTGTCTAGGTGAATTTTACCAACTAGATTGCGAACAACGAGAAAACCATTTTTGTTGTAAAATTCTATTTCCTCTGGTGTAAGAAGATTGTTCTGCAGCACATAACCGTGTGAATCTACTGGCTGGAGAGATGTGGTGGCTGTTGGAGAGAAAAATGTTCTCTTCTCTCCGTCTTCTGAATGTGGGCTGCAAAAATGGTTGGAAATTCGAGCTATCCTTGCAGGGGCTCTACCTGACGCCATTTTGACTTTCACCCGAAGGAGACGAAGCCTAATACACAGGAAGACCGGTACGAAGAGAATGTGTTGTCAAATCAAAGTTTGTGTTATATAGGTTATATAGCGATTGTCCGAAGCCCAATCATATTACTTGTACTAAATATTTCCCGCAATGACCTGCATGAGAGCGCGCTCGTCTTGGGCGACTGCATTGCATAGTTTACAAGCTTTGACCGAAAGACATCGAAACTCAGGATATAAGTAAAGGTGAGATTCTTATAAAAGTATGCTATCCTACAGGAACTCTTTTGTTTTGAATTTCAGCAAATTCGACCACAACGGAACTTCCGAGATTTGTTTAATTTGGTATCAGTTTAGTGCTTTACTAAAATTGCTTTATATACTCCTCAACAATTCGTCTGGTCGGCGATCGTTTTTTGTGTGTGAGTATCCGGGACGTCAGAAAAGTTCACTAGCAGCAATTGTAATAGTTGGTTAGTCTAGTGCGCAACTTTCTTATGCGAAATTCGAAATTTGTATAGTGTGAGAGGAGTTAGTTTAATAGGCCGGCTTAATTGCCATTTATTTATTCCATTTATTTAGTAGATACATTTCTCTGCATTATCTATGTTTTATCAGACTGATTAGTTGTATTCATATGTTTAAATCAAGAGCTATATGTAATTAAACTTTATTGAATTAACTGGCAATTACTTAGCTACAAATCAAAATTGGTCGGGGTTTTGGTGTCATGTTCTTTGGAAGCTTCATCAACGTCTCTTCTTCTTCTCGACGAGCAAAGCCTGTGCCGCTGGGCCATCAAGAAGAGCAGCATACGAAATGGCAGCCGCTGGAATCATTCCTGGACGTTCAGAATGTCCCTAGCGCCAGGGAATAACGCCCCATCCAACCTTACTTGGAAGACATCGTGCATTCCTGCAACCGCGTTGACACCAGGGACTTTGTTCAAAAACCTGCTGATCCTTCCTCCTTCGTTAAACCATCCTGATGGGTCAATAGTCTTATGACCTTGAGTACCGATGTTATTCGCTCCCTTAATAGGCATTTGGTTTGCACCTTTTGGTTGAGCACGACTTCCTGATTTCCACGTTGGCTCATAATTGACAAGAGTATGGTAAAGATACTGTGCGGATGCTGTTATTCCCGCCATAAGAAAGCCGTCTTTAAATTTTCCACCACTAAGTTCCGTTGCTGTTCCGCCTCCTATTGCCTGGGACGCTACACGCTCGAGATTCCAAGAACTGCCAAAGTACCCGCCAATCCCGCCAGATACCGCTCCTCCTATTGCTCCATGCAGGCCACCTTTCAGGGAACCCGATGAAATTGATCCACCAACAAATCCTGAGGCAGCACCTGCTAGAGCTCCAGCTGCTACCGATGCAGTAACTCCAGTTAGCCCTGCTGATGCAACTAGTCCCGCAGCAAGCGGTGCAGCCGCTCCAAACGTTACAACAGACGCCGCGACTGCAACTATAGGCCTCCAGAATTTCTTGATAAAACGGCCAATTTTCTTGAAAAAGTAACCGGTAGGATCTTTGTGCTTCAGTGGATTATTCAATGTGTAACTATAGCGATTGAAGTTCTGGGTGTTGTAAGGATCTTGAATATGTGGGTCTGGACTAAGAAACCTTCCGACCACTGGGTCGTATATTCGCCCATTCATGTGAATTAGATCAAGTTCCTCCAGGTGCTCGTGGCCGGTGAACCCACGTTTTGTGTAAACTGATCCAGGCTGGGAGTGAATGGTGCAGCCTTCAAAGCTGGTCCAGTGAGAGGGGCGTCTTTGTCCATACGCGTTATACCTCAAGGACTCCAGAACTTTGCCATGCTCGTCAGTCACGGTATCTACAGAATCGAGGTGATCTCCATGGACATATCTCATTGAGGACGAAGAAGACGATTTCATTTCGTTTTTTTCATCAATAGCCACTAATTTACCAAGAGCATATATGAAGTATTTGTGGGTTGTTTTCTGTTTACCTGACACCTTTTCATACAATTTACCGATGTATATGTTTGTCTCCTCAGGGCTTACTTTCTTGACGCGACTTTCACTTGCATCGTATTCAAATCTGACAAAGTCTCTGGACTTTCGTTCAATGCTTTTGGGCTTATTAAACGAAGTCCAAGTAACGTGCTGATTGTTCTTTTGTATCATATTGCCGTTAGCATCGTAGGAGTACGTGTTAGGACCAGCTTTGACGACTGCATGGGGCTGTGAGGCACTATATTCATGATGAAGACCTCCAAATCCGCTGTAACGACGTAAATTCCCAATACTGTCATATTCCCAGTCTTCGCTGTAAGCCGCTTGCCTGTTCGGGTTCATACTTCGTATGTTTGCTTTCGTAATTCCTGTCTAACTTATCATATGTAAAAGTCTCTTTTGTGTTCCACTGCTGCGAGAAATCACTTCTCTGAAGCATGTTTCCAACAGCATCAAATGTGTACTCCCAGTGACGCACCATACGACTGGATGCATCCAAAGTTTTAATAGATTTTAAGTGGTTGCTACCATCGTATTTATAGTCAGTCAAAAGTGAGTTCCCGTACTGTTCTTTGGCTATGTGTCCAAATGCGTCATAAGCCAAGGCTCTCCAGTAAAAGGACTGTGGTGTTCCGTGACTCTTGCACGGCTGTCTCGATACTTCAGTCAAAAATCCTTGGCTGTCGAAGCAGTAATTCACTTTTTTATTTCCTGGTAGGGTTTGCTGTGTAAGCTGACCTAAGTTGTTATATTGGGAATGGACTTCAAAGTTCTTTCCATCTATGCGCTGTCTAACCGTTGATTCCCTACCTTTTGTATCGTAAACGTATTCCTTGATATAACCATTAGGAGTCTCTGTCTTAGAGAGTTTTCCTTTCCCATGGGAACTTTGATCATAGATCCATTTTGTCTTTCCTTCTGGAGCACGCTGCTCAACCATTCTTCCTAATTTGTCATAAGAATAATAGATTTCATTGCCCACCGCATCCTCTTGCCATAACCGTTCACCATGTGCACTGTGCGAGTATCTCCATAGTCCCATATCAGGGTCTTTGATTGATATTTTGTTCCCAAACTGGTCGTATGCCATGGTTGTCACATAACCTTTAGGATCAGTAGTCTTGATCAAATTCCCCACTGGATCATATTGGTATGTTACCGTTCCACCAAGAGCATCAGTGACCTTAACGATTCTTCCTAAAGCATCTCTTTCTACTTTCTTGCTGTTTCCATTAGCAGTCGATTGTTTCTGTGAAAAGCCCGTCGTAAACCCTCACTTTCCGGGCTGTTCCTGGTCCTTCAAGCGGACGTTTCTCAACCACTTCTCGCCCTACTTTGTCATATTCAAAGACGATCCAAGAAGGACTTTGAATTTTGGGATGATAAGGCAAGGCTTTGTTTTTCCACTTGACCAAATGGGCTATACTTCGATGTCTTGGTAGATTTCTTTTCCTGCAAATCCAGTCGACACAATGCGCACAGGTCTGTCCAAACTGTCATAGATTTTTAAAGTGTCTTGATCTCCAGTTCGTGTACCTTTTCGATATAAACGGCTCTTTGGAGTGGTGTATGATGAGCACTGAAATACAATTCCATTTTTGTAGAAACACCATCAGGGCGTATCTCTTGAATTTTTCTATCGAAAGTATCATAAGTGTAGGTCGTTACTAGTCCATTTACTCCTGTAAAGGACAACACGTTTCCAAAGACGTCATACTTGTAGGATTCAGTATGTCCATAATCGTTCCTTATCGACATGAGGCGAAGACCTTCAGAGTCGTACGTCATGAATACCCGTCGTTTTGTAGGAGTTACTTCTATAGCCGTCCTTGGAAATATTGGAGCTTCGACTTTTTCGATGACATTGCCATGTGAATCGTAGACATACGATGTTTTGAGTCCAAGATGGTGGTTGGGCTCCCTTAGCTCGTACATCAGAGTTCTTGTATTGCGGTTGTAATAATATGCTGATTTCCTGACAATGGTTGTCGAATCTGTACGAGACGATACCGAAACAGCATCCAGCTCTCCGATGTACCAAATGTTGGGATTATTAGTGTAATTATTTATGGTGGTTTGGTAAAAGGTCTTTCCATTTCCAATGGTGATTTTTCTCATTACTTTGGTATTACCATACTTATCAGCACTATCAATGATGAGCTGTTCAGTCCTGACAAGTTTGCCGTTAAGTTCATAGTGATTAACCACATCATTCTTCAAGAGAACTTGTTTTTGACTGCTACCACTTGAGCTGTACGATTTAGTGCTTTGAAGAACGATCCCATTCCCAATTTTTTTCACAATGGATTTTGTAAGCGCAGTTAGAGGGAAATCCTGGAAATAGGATGTTATAACAGGTTTCCTGACTCTCGTGGCGTTTCTCTGTTACCTCACTGAATCCTAGCCCTCCACGCCCTTTGAGGTTGATACGCATGCCACCGTAAGTATACGACGTGGTATTAACCCCGCCGATTCCATTGTCCTGTGTGAACTGCTTTACAACCGTTTGAGCAATATTGACTTTTGGATTGGGATATGAAGTAGTTGTCCCTCGAGTGTAGATGGTTTTATCGGCCAGCGAAGAGTATACTATCTTGTGCTGGTTAAAATAACTGTCGGTAATTGACGTCATGAGTGTTTGCTTGTTGTTGTTGGTCGAGATATATACACCAGGACTAGCAAAGCCAACTATATCCAAGATTCCATCGCCGGTAACGTCCGTTAAGTATCGAGGGTGGTTTTTGACTGACCAACCACCAGCTCTATCACCGTATCGTGATATCCATGTTTTGGAATGCGAAAACGACGACCCAGTGTTCAATGCTACCATAACACCGCTACTAGAAAAACCGATGACATCAGGCAGCCCGTCTCCGTTAATGTCTTGTACAAATCTAGGATGGGTGTCTACTCTCCATCCATGATTATATCCAAAATTACGACGCCATGTTGTTGAAGGAAGGAATCGTTTACCCGTACAGAGAGAGACTTCTACTCCACAAGCAGGAGAATCCAACAACATCAGCTAAACCATCTCCGTTGATGTCTATGACATATCGAGGGTGCTGATTTGATCTCCATCCTTGACTGTAACCGAACATGTTTTTACCCCACAAAGAAGGGGATTGGAATGACGAACCGGTGTTTATTGATACATAAAGACCATCACTGGCCATACCCACGACGTCTGGAAGACCATCACCATTGACGTCTTCTAAAAACCGCGGATGGTTAGCAACACTCCATCCTCCAGATGTAAACACCAAATGCAGAGACCCATCTTTGTGATCTCTTGAAATGATGAGCCAGTACCAAGTGCGACATAAACACCATCACTTGCAAAACCAACAATGTCAGGTAAGCCGTCACCATTCATATCTTTAACAAAACGGGGATGACTTTCGACTCTCCAGCCTCCGGCATTGTATCCAAACTGATACAGCCAATTTCTAGGAGAAGAGAAAGACTCTTTGCCAGTGTTAAGTGAAACATAAACACCGTCACTAGCAAATCCTACAATATCTGGAAGGTGGTCTCCGTTTACGTCTATTACATGACGAGGGTTTTGGTTACCCCATCCTCCTGCGGTTAGTCCAAACGAGTGCACCCATGTCCTCGCACGTTTGAACGATCCTTTCTGGTTCAGCGCCACCATTACACCTCCACTGGCAAATCCCACAATGTCTGCCAAACCGTCGTCATTCATATCGACAACATGACGAGGATGTTTTCCAACAGCCCATCCTCCAGCTGTTCCAAACTCGTTAATCCAGTATCTTGGATTGTTTGTTTTCTCTACATCCGCGGTGCCTTGGTAGGATAGCTGTTCTGGTTTGTAGCATTTATTTCCTCTGGAGCATAGCTGAAGGCTGGAGACGATGCTTAACTTGGGCGCCTTTGCTGCAAGATAGGTGATCTTAATTTCACGGTGGAGATGACCTGATACAAGAGTCTTGATGGACTTTAACCGCTTATTTTGAGTGTGGAGTACTCCACCATTGAAGTACTTCTTGGAAACGTCACTGCGAGCTTCGTATTCAAAGGTGATGAGCATTGTCTTGTAGGAAATTTTGGATATCAACCATCCATTGGTGTTGTCCACGTACAAGATCTTCACCACGTTACTGGAATAGTCGCTGATTGAATCGAGTTTCCAGGCGTGGATACTCTGCTGTCCGTGGGCGATTACACGTGAATTGCTGTGTGATCCAAATGTGAGTTTCTGGTTGTTTTTGGTTTTGAATGAGAAATTTCTGAGGTCCCTGCTCCCTGCGCACCCTGTGCATAAGCCCTGAGGTAGGAGTCAACCTCTGTACCATAGGTTGAACCGTCAGCACCGTATGAGCCAGATGTCAGGACCAATTTGGAACCTTCATAGCAGAAGCGGTCGCTATGGTTATACTGAATCCCCTTTCGTTGTCCATCTTGTGCAGGAGTCTTGGGGCATCTAGAAAAATATAATGAAATTCTTTTATTAAAGTACGTTACAAAGTACCGATATTTGAATTATGCTTGTTAATTAAAGCCTTGACATTTAATTGTCAACCTAGAACTACGATCTGAAACACTAATAATGTCAATTAATATAATTATCTTGGATGGCTTCGCCAATAAATGCTTTCAATTAACGTGATCAGCCAAATAACATTTTGGAATGCCCCACCCATAAGGCAAATTTGAGGTCACAGCGCTCTAACAGAAGCCAAGAAAACAAGAATGTTAATCTAACGCTCCTTCAAACTTCCATAAGCCGCACAGTCTAGTATTGAATGAACTGCTATACAATTTAGGATGGGAAAAGGTGACCACTAGTTAGGCTAGACCGGCTTCACTCGAATAACGGAACCATACCATTTTGCAATAAACCACAAAGTTTGGTTTCCTAGATCAAATAATTGTGCTTATAGGTTAGACTTGAATATGGGTATTTTTACTAGGAATGTGTACTTTTTCTAGAAAAAGCAGATTTAATAATGAGTTAATTAAGGGCCAAGCATCTATGCGGTGATTTAAAGGAGAACTAAACACCTTTCTTCCTAAAATATATTAACTGATTTTTTATTTGATATAAACTTGTATCACTGACTTCAGGCTCTCAAAATACGATAACATTTTAAGAAAAAAAAGTTTTCAGTGACTTATAAACTGCAGAAATTTAGTAAGACATGCAGTATGATAAGCGTACATTACACAATTTATTCACAATATTAATTTACACTAAATACAATTGCGACTGACCCGCATGCAGGTAGCGCAGCTAGTCGAGGCGGGTAAGCATCTCTTACAGACTGCTTTTTACTTAAAAAAGCTACCTAAACAAGATAGCCTTGTCATCAGCAAACTAGTGTAATTTGAGCGCATGCGACATGCTTTAAGGCTTTTCCAATAAGATAACTCATAAATATTCAGCTCCACTCTATACGTCAACAAAAAATTCACGATTTTTTTGAAAAACTGCGAAAGAAAACAAAATTTATTCGTTATTTCAAAAGTCTAAAAATATTGGAAATAATAAAATCGTTTAATTCTGGTGATCAGTTCTCCTTTAGAATAGGAATTTTGAATTGAGAAATCTATAAGTCTGTTTACCTTGCAATTTCCGATAGTCCTCCAAAGGCCCATCCCAGGCCCATAGGACCATTGCCTCCACCACTGGTATACTGTAGCTTAAGTTCGAGTAAGTGGTTGGGAAATCCCTTGGGTGTGGTCACCGGTACTGTATACTTGGCTTGACCTTGTTCAACTTTAAACTCACTGAACATATTACCGACTTCATAAGTGAGGGATGTTTTGATTTGTGCGATCACAATAACCAAGAAAAGGATACGAGGTTCCATTATCTGATGAAAGAAAGTCAAAGATAAGTTTTAAAGGAAAAAAAGATAACTTGTGTGGCCGACTCTCGGTGGGGAGGGGAGAGGGACTGGAAGGAGGGTTCCATGTTTCCTTTTCCCTCCTCCCCCTCCCCTTCTCCCGTGTTCCCTGTGCATTCGTGTTAACCGGGGGTATTTATAATGAAAATTTGATTGTCGGGGTGCCGGATTGTGAAATTCAATTTTCGCTCATCCTGGGAATGTAGTAAATTAAGAGAAATTGACCACATCCCTAAGGTTGTAATATTTTGAGCATTAATGGCGTGTAAAATTATGCACGCATCAGCCGTAAACATTTTAAATTAACGTTTTTGCCTCTCTGTAGCGTTATTTACGAAAAACAAGTAGGTGCGTTTCAAGTCTGGTCTGTGACGACAGCAACATTTTCGGTTTTGTCCTCGACTTTCGACAGGCGGTATATATAACTTCAGCCAATATTCCCAAGGTTGTAGTCCCTCGCTTGTTCTCGCAGGCTTAAAAATTCTTTTAAATGTTTTCTTCAGTTCAGCAAACTGCGTTAACTCAGCATCAACTGGCACTCTGCTTCTGTGTCTCTCAAAAGCACTATCTTTATTTTGTCGATAAAAACTTACGATTTTTGACTATTTTCGTCATGAACTAACTTCTGCCCTCGACGCCGCGGTCACGTTGGCCTTGCAAGAATTGCAAATGAGCACCTCATATTTCATTTTCAGCAATATCTAACCACACTGATTCTCGGTGACTGTTACTAATCCCCTCACCAGGGGCCACAACGCAGGAATTGAGCAGGAAATGGACGTGTTATTTCTTTAGTATCAGTTATAAATTCTCAGTTACAGTTAACCCCAGACCCTCTACACATTGTCGACCTCAAATCGGATACGTGTGGACCAGTTACAGTTTCTTTACCTGAAGACGCATCTTTCATGCACCCGTCTTCAGACTTTACCAGCATTAAGGTTAAATGTCCACTGCACCAGCACACTTCGTCTACTAGCTTGCAACAAACAGTCTAGCTTTAGCCAAAGATATTCTTATCTATTGTATCTTCTAGCTCTGAACTCCTACGGTAACAGGTGATTGTGAACGTGGGTTTGGGAAGAGCTTTTCATTGCTGATGCAAAATTAACGTTTTTACAAGATAAAAAACATGTTACAGCAATTCAAAAGCTGTGAATGTTGACAATCATCTCTTTCCTTCTCTAATAATATTAAAATTAAATAAATAAAATTATGCTAAACTCGATTAATTGGCGATGCCTTAAATTACCATTACTGTATCCTAGTAACCAGCACAAACACATTCATGGGTCGTACGAGAAAATTTGAAAACAACCGGAAGGAAGTGCAATTGATGCGATTTGATTTATGGCCATGTTCTTTTTGTTCTCCCGTCGTCGCATTTGGTGTTGGTATTTACGTCAAATTCGCTTTCTCGCGACCAAACACCTTGAAAGGCTCCTTGAAACGAGAGCATACTGATCAACTTTTCCAACGCCAGATCTGGAACCCGATCTCAGAGTTGAGAGGAACCTAGCTTTGTACTAACTAGACTGTTGCAGAAAAAAAACGTAACGAGTGGATAACGAACATTTGTATCATTGTTTGCAATGTTAAAACGAAATGACTGATTTTAACTTTCTTTCGATTTAAGACAATGAACTGCGTGAGCTTTTATTATCTCCTCAGCGCTAATATTTGAATGAGAATGGTATGTATAAGATAATGATTTGCTTATTTAGCTTATATAAATGTTGGTAAGGATGACACGTGAAACAAATAGAATTTTAAAAACTAAATTGTGATGTGACGAAGAAAAGTTTTATTTCAAAAGGTTGGCATGACGAGATTTAACAAGAATATAAAAGGGAGAGGAAATAATCTTCTTGATCACTTGAAGATCGACTTTTTGGATCGCTGACAATAGCATAACACTTATAGATGTCTAAAATAGTGTTACACTATTCGATTTCGAACTTGATATTAAAAGAGAATTCAAAAATGTTCAAAATGTTTTATAGTCCTGTGCGGAAAATTACAGCTGTCATTTGGTTAAAAAGCCGTTATTTGATTTCTTTTACAATGACCATCATCGCAAAAGTGAAAGAGAATTATTGCACGATTAAATTAGCATGGAACTCAAAATTGACTGTTAAGAGCTACTCATCTTGAGTATTGGTAGCAGCAGTACTAAAAGGTCTTCAGGATGGAAATTATAATCAAGAAAAAAAACATGCAATTTCGTGTATACCCTGTTTTCGTTATCGTCATTGTCAGGTCATTGTATATGAAATTTCGAGTGGCTAACCTAGGAACCAGAACCTTTTACTCAATCAAGGGTTCTCTCGGCTATTTTTGTCTATCTTTTGTTTATCTTTTCTACTTTTGTCATGCCCAAGAGCTCGTACATAAAATAGAAAAAGCCAAGACTGAGTCAAAGCCTTAATTTGGTTTCAAGGGTAATTAAATCTTCGAGTGGCTTAGAATAAGATTTAAGACAACAGTCCGAACTAATGCACCATGAAATGAATGTGGAATGCTACTTTTTGCGAGTTATTTAAGCTAAAAACATTAAGTTTAGTGCATCTTGCTTACCTTGTGCATTCCTTGTGCAGCCGTAGTCAATGAACTGAAAGACAGGAAGTAAATTTTTTTTGTAGAACTCGACACTAATGAGCCGGCGACAATGAAAGCGGAAAATCTATGGTTCATTGACGATCAACTATATAAATCAGTTGCCCATTGCACAAGGGACTTTTTGGAAACTGCTTGTTGTTTAAGCAGCTTTGAGTACCAAAGTGTCTCCAAATAACATTTTTTGACAATTTGAACGAGATAGACAAATAGTATCAGAAGTCTCAGAATGAAGAGCATGTTTTATCGCCACAACAACTGTCATAGTGACGTGTTTAATTTTCACTAGAGATTAGATTTTTAACTAATTCTGAAGCATGCTGAAATGCTTTTCCTGTTTGTTGCTGTTTCATCAGTTTCGAATGACGGAAAGCTTAAACAGCAACCTGAAACTTTTCTCAAAGGAAGGTATTGAGAATTAGGTGAATGAAATGTATGCACGAGGTTTTGGTTTCACTGAGTCCATTCAACTGATCATTTTTGTCCTATATACCCTAACGCTGGTCAGTAACAATCCCTCTTCAAATTTTAAATATTACTTTTCTTGCCTTTCATGGTCTGAAAGATGTGTAAGTAGAGAGGTGGCTGGCCCTGAGGGAGGGGGACCTAAGGGAGGGGCAAGGGAAGGCAAGGGAAGGGGGCTGGGGAAAAACCTCCCTTCCCCCTGTTCCCCCTCTCATGCGAAAAGGGACATTTGATTGGCTTTCCGTTGCCATGTCACGCACCTATCAAAGATAAACACAGGAGTGGTTTAGGTATTTATTTTCAAATACAATTCAATATACAAAAGCCACATCTTTTCGTTCAATTTAAGGTTGTCGGTTTCCACATCAAATTTTACAAAGTATATCTGACATGTGACGTGCATGTATTAATGCAAATTTAACTGTGTGTTTATGATATATAATAGCTGCCAGTTGAGTCGAATGGTTGCAAGCCAGGCTAGGGAAGAAAAACCATTTGTTCCAGTTTGCTTCACTGTAATATACAGACGATCACGTGACAGATATACTTTGTAAAAACCGTCAATCTCGAAAGACACACGTACAGCGAGCACTGAAAGCAAAAGCAGTGTGAAATGACCCAGTCTTTTAGTTTCTGAACGGAAGCTAGCGATTGAACTTGTTTGCCTTGCTCAATTTATAATTAAAAGATGCAATAAAGAATGAATGATATCTGTTACATCGTACTGACATTTTTCACATCTTTTTTATACGGTGTTACAGATTTCCGCTCATCCCTTATTTTCATTTGCAGATTTCCATTCATCACTTATTTTCAGTTTCTGGTTAATTTAATATTTCAGCGATTTTTGGTTTGAAAATGGTATTCAATCAGAATTTACAAAGTCAGCTTTTTGATGTCCGATAATCAATGGGCCCTAAAAATTCCGCATCCCGGTGCCAACCGATGATAACTTAGAGTTTGACTTCTTCTGTCGGTGCTTCTGATCGGTTGTTTAATTCATGTGTTTCATCGCCTTTCTCTCCACCATCGATGTTGGAAGAGGTTGCTGCTTTGGGAAGATTTTGGTACTGCCAGGGTTTTAGAATATGAACGAGGCTTTTCCACTGCACAAAGACTGCAACCGCACATACCAGTATAACGCTTACGGAAATAGAAACTAAAATAGAATGAAAGGGAAAAGTACTCTGTCACAAGATTCCGTGCTCGTATTGGACAAAGCTGAGATAGAAAAGAGCAAATAGGAATGAAGTAAGACGTGCAATTCTAATTGGAGAATGGATAAGCACGAAAAATCACTAGCTGGTTGCTCTTTTTGTCCTCTTTTTGTTGTTGTTGCTGTTGTTGTTATTGTTGTTGTTGTTGTTTGTTTGTTTGTTTGTTTGTTTGTTTTGAGAAATTGATATCTGTTTTTATCATCCCTTAACTACACAACTACAGCAGTTTACGATGAGTGTAAAACGGGTCGCGTCGTACCGTGACCGTGTCAGTACCGTGATGTCTATAAAACATTCGAAATTCCTGCCATGCCAAAACCGTCCCGTTTTCACAGTCATACGAAAACTACTCAAAGAGAGCACTTGATCAAAACTCTTGTCAACTCTAGATCACGGCGTGAGGCAGGTCAGGTAATTATACCAATACTTACAAATACGAAAGAAGCCACATCGTAAAGACGAAAGCAGCAATGGCCGCCATTATCCAAATGCTGTAACATAAACAGGAGCAGATTGTTTTTAAACTTCTCGGTAAACACACCATGCGTATAGGCTAGGGGTGGATTTAATCTTGGGAACAGTCAACTTCGTGCGTTAATCTACAGAACAGATCAGAGCCGCAGAGCAGAGCAGAACAGTAGCTCTTACAGAGCAGAGCAGAAAAGAATAGAATATAGAATAGAACACACTGCAGAATGCAAATATCGGCCAACGACTGGTTCTGTTATTTGTCGAAGTTGTTGCTCACTCCCAATTTAAAAATCAGTGTAGTGGAGAAAGTTTGGACATGTACACGAGGTTATATTTGGTATATTAACTATGGTCCGTTTAATTCTTGGACACACGAAGGCTAACGCGCGGAAGCCGAAAACGTATCACTCCCTCCTCTCCCCTCCCAGGTGGATCCTCTGAGAACTGGGCGAAAGGTACCTGAGCAGGAGGGGCATGGGGAAAACGTGCAAGGAAATTTAATATTAAAAGATTTGAAATCATACTTAAGAATACTCAGAAGAGGCACAGCAAGGCAAGTCCAAATACCACCGCCCATAAACGGTGAATGTAGAAGCTGCTTGAACGCAAAGTCAGCAGGTACCGGCGTACGAGATTCAGGATCTACCATACGTAACAACACAAGACCTGTAGCGATCACACCGGTGTTCATACCAAAGTCTGCTATGGCACGCTCAAACCTGGAATATAAATGTGCTGTAAAGGGACGGTGTTCAACTAAGACTATAAATGGCGCTATTGTATCTACTTTCTCGTGGATATATAGGTAACCAAGGGTGGTTCGATCCCCGGACGGGGCATCACATGTGGTTTCTTGTTCGTTTTCTCCTTGCTTCGAGGATTTTTTCTTCCGGATACTCCGGTTTCCCCCCCCCCCCCCCTCAGTAAAAACGAACTAGTTTCGATCCAAGCTGTGCAACGTGATCAGACATGGGTCGTATGGTGGCTGCTACGTGTGTGTGTGTGTATGTCGATGTGTAACTCTGGTAATGAAAGCGCCCTTGTATACCTTTGACTCAATCACGTTGAGCTGCGCCCGTAATTCAGCACTTGCACTGCAAGGAAGGGTGATGAGCTACCCGAAATATATTTTTTCATTTATGGATATATATGCTTGGTCTTTCGTTTTTATAAGTTAAGTCTGACTTCAACAAGCCAGACCCATTACTTCATTTATCGCATAGTTGTGCATGAGAAAAGACAAGCACTGTTGCTAATGAGCAGAACATTACTGATTCTGCGAATACTGCTTCTGCTTATATGTCGGTCGTGAAAAGCCAGACTGGGTCAGGTGCACAAGCTTCCCAAAAGAGGGCACTTGTTTTAGAAAACAATCACAGTTTGCCATTTGTTAACTAAGGAAGATAAAAAAGATGCTACCTTCTAATCTATCTTACCAGTGATTCTGGAATAGAAACCTTGCAAAGATACCCAGCATCACAAAATTCCATACAAATCCACTCGTGCATAGGATCAGCAGTGGTCCAATGTCCACAGGCAACGGCAGGCAACATTCACCGTCGAGACAGCAGCAGTGATGAGGAAAGTCCAAGGACGACGAGGCGATGCGCTCCATCATTGATGCGTCAATCAGTTCAGCGATGGTGTCTATCCTCTCGATGATTAACTGAGAAGCATTAACAAAAAGGTGTGGAGCAAGTCAGCGATTGCATAATTACCCTGTTGGCAGATGGATTTTGCAAAGCTTCTCCTCGAAAGCTGGCTTCGGTCTTTGGGAAGAAGCTCTAGGAAATTCCTCTGCAAGCAAGGTATGTTTGAAACTATTGATATAATATTGGAACTGAAAGGATGGAAATCGTGCAAGGAAGAATATTAGCTTCTACTGCATCCCTGATTAATGCATTAAATGTAGTATAAACTGCATGACACAGCCGAACACCTCTCAACATCGCCACTTAATTTGTCACCATTTGGCCGTTGTTGAAAGGTTTGATTGTACTTAATCTTATCACATAAAATTTCTGTCTTCACATTAATTTTTTGGCAAATTTATATCTCCATCTACCAAAGCTGATCTCGACTTTAAGCATGATCCTGAACGTCATCATTTATTACCATTCTCATCGACTCTACTGTCATTATGATCAGTGGATAGAGCAGTTTTCGTATGACTCGAAAAACGTCACAGTTACGGTAGGAATTTCGAATGTTTTACAGACATTACGGTACTGATACAGTCACGGTACGGCGCGGTACGTTTCCCACTCATACGAAAACCGCCTCATACCATCATAAGGCCCCGTGACCATCGAACTCAAGAGTAATATCCTACCTGTATAACTATACCACCAGCCATACAGAGAGGAAAAAGTGGAATACCGGAAAGAAATTTCAGTTCCTTCAGTTTGTCAGATGTGTCCTCAATAGCGATGAGCGCTTGCTTGAGAGCATAGCCAAACAGCATAGCAATACCCAAGACGGCCAAGTGCAACGCTAACACATCGATTGAACTTGCACGAACAGTTTGAATACCTGCCAATGGACGACTACCAACTGCGTACATCCCCCTAAAACCATATCATCATAGATAATAGCTATAAACTGAATTATTCACAAGAACTTTACTTTAGGGCGATGCTCTGATTCTTGTAGAATAATGCACCCAAAGGGTGTGACTTTAGCTATTTTCAACATCAAATGTTACAAAACCTCCCTTTGGTACCGATTTATCCAAATTGCTAGCTAGCGTCATCCCAAAAACATGCAAAAAGATACGACGATTATTCCCGTTCAAAATATAACTAATGTAACTTACACAACGCCAATTTTTAAGCCGGCGCCAACGCTTCCGGTAAGACTAGTTGTAACCTAGTATAACATCACTTTAACAAAAACTATGTTATAGGTATTTTAATTCTCATAAAGAAAAACAAACAAATAGAACCTAGTGACAAAATGGCGATGTAATAAAAAGGGGTCAGTTACACGAAAAAATGTGTAATACGGGTGTGTATTTGCACTCGGTTTAGTCTTTATTTGCACTGAAAAGCGCGCGCGGTCGTATAATCAGTGCAACGTACCTGATGGATATTTTAACTTCCTGTGCTGTATCGATTCTTTCTCTCTTCACCCATCCTTTGTAGGTAGCTATGTTGACCCACATCACACCAAACACGATGGAGAACGTCAGCCCAAGAGTTGCACTCGCCAGACCAAAGTCTCCTCCATTCTCAAAACCCAGCTTCATAAGAAAAAATAAGCGTGTTTTAGGTGTAGTTGTGGATTGTTTGGTACATACTATTGAATGGCAGTTTGAAAATCTTCACTAATAATCTGGCCCTGACTCCGGGGGGGGGGGGGGGGGGACTCCGATCGTAAATGGACGGGGATGCTCGTCGTACCTTTTAGGGGTCAAAATCTGCAATCTGGTACCTTTTAGGGTGGCTCAGACTTAAGGTGGACTACCAGAGACATAGCTGGTACCTTTTAGGGACTGTTTTGGGGTAAATAAACTACCTAAAATAAGCATGAAAGGGACGATTTCGATGATCTGAATTGAATCTTCAAAGCACATTGATAACAAATGTTTCATTACTTTAATTCTTATTATTGTTTTTGAATTGGTACCTTTTAGGGGTAGAAATGAATTGTTGCCACTCCCACTCAGGTACCTTTTAGGGGTCATTTTCAAAATTTCCGACGAGTATCCCCGTCCTCTTATATATAGGAGTCCTCCCCCCCCGGGGGCCCCGACTGCATGCATGAAGGGTGGGAAGCGCTTTCAGTTGGATAATTATTTATTATTTATCAAGTGGATAAATGTATTGATTAGCAGCATCATTCACTGGATAAGAGGTTATCCAATGATAGCGCTATTCACCCTTCATGCTACCGGGACCTGCCACTATTACAATATGTAATGTATGATTCGATTAGACTTCACACTTCCAACTTAATCTGTGAGGTTGTGTTGCCCCTTGTTCCTTGCGCACCATAACGAACACTAGGCTTCTCAATCCGCGTACGCTAAGCTAGGGCTCTGTCTCTAACATAAGATACTGATCCAATAGTTGCTTTATATAATTATATATTTAAGGGGGAGGGGGATGGTATGTTTCAATCCTCACCTTTTTGTAAGTATTGGTAAGACCACCTGCCGTCCCGTGTCCTCCAGCAAACCCAACAGGCAGTATAGATGCAAAGAGCGGATTCACATGAAAAACAGGCATCTAGAAGAAAGTAGAATACATAATCGTCACGAGGTCTGGGTGAAGCACCTTCATGACCACGCGACAACCACGTGGTAACTAGCTACAGGGCAGAGAACTAGACTAAATATGGTTGGTACAGACTAGGCAAGCTAGGATGTAACTACATCTACCACGTAGCTGATAGGTCTTGATCAAGTGTATTTTCATAATAGACAACTTTCAAAAACGGATGCCTTTTGACGGATTGGTGACAATTTCATTACCAGAAAATGCCCCCAGGAAAACACGTGTGGCTGTGAAAGATAATCTATTTCTTGTTCTTTGAGACTGACAACTGACTGAGAATATATTTGATGAGTTATTTGATTTCGAACAACCGGGCCCGGATGATTCAGTTCAGAGGCCTTTGCGGCCTCGCTCTCATGAAACTCGTTACCACTCCTTTTGCTGATCTGTTGCAAAACCACCATTTATTTTGTCATAGTCTTCGCAGTCATACTAGTTGTAGTGCTCAAACCCCTCTTACCTTTTAAATTTAGCAAGAGTGACGCTACGTGAAAAAGGAGGCATCGCTCGCCGACAAAAACAATGGTCAAAATGACTTGAAATCGCCGACGTCAGAATCGAAGCGGGAGTAAAAATAAAGCAATGACCTCTAATCCTTGTCGCAGCAGTGACAACAGAAGCAAACAAATTTATTCATTTTAAGTCATGTCGCGTCGCATTTTCTAAATCTGTCTTATGGGAGGGGCCTGGGAACAAACGAGATGCCTTGTATATCAAATGTATATCCTTTAAAAGCTGCTATTTTTGTTAAGTACCAGAAGAGCTCCAGTGACGACTAATGCCACAAGCCACTGACCCCATGCGATCAGCATACCATACATGAGTTGTGGTCCTGCCTGGTTCCATATGACTTTCACATTGGGAATCCTTGTACCAAGGAACAGTGAAGAAAATACGATGTTGATCAAGAACCCGGCAATGCTGTACCTGTTAAATACAGTGTAAAGCATGGTCAAAAGTAAAACATAAAAGGGGCAAGACAGAAATCTAGGCTCTGTTTCCCAGCCGTCGGGCTTTCGTGGCGAGTATCGCGGGAGCACGTAACCCCAACGACTGGGGAACAGAGCCAAGCAGAAATCCTAATCAAAGATTTCTTTACTGTATTAATCGTTTCTCTGTAATATAAGCATACAGCTGAACTTCCCTTAATAAGCAGACATAGATGAGGTTATTAAATTTTGTCCGGAGAGGAGACAGAGGTTTGCTGTCCGATTATAGGTGGTGTTCACATATGGAAGGTGCCTGTTTAACCTCCCATAAGGTGCGTAAGCGTATCCCCTCGGGATCAGGGATAGCTGTGTCCGTGCAGAGAGGTGTGTCTACTTATAGGAGGTTTGGGGTTAGGATAAGGGACAGAGGTGATAGTAGAGGTCTAATAGTGACACTTGATCTTCGTTGCCGCAACGAAACTGCGGAGGTTTGTATATAAATTGTTATATTCACGTAAACCCCGTTTTTTTCTAAGATTGTCTTTTTATGATTGCGTATTTTAAAATTAAAAGCCGAAAACTAATTTAAAGTGACATCATCCTTCAGATGGGCAGAAAGCACGTAAGAACTTGAAAGACCATTCAAAGGAGTAAGCGAGAATTTTTCCGGATGTGACGTAGTAGCTACTGGGCACCCTGCCCCCTGGCCCGCCAAAACAACTTAAAACAAAATGGAATTTCACATCAGGATCAGTAAACGATGTATACTGGCGACTTATTAGCGCCAAATCCAGAATTTCCGATGCCGGTTAGTAGACTCAGAGATAACGCAACAACCAAGGTACACGTGTCCCAGAGTAAACAAAACATAGTCACGAATCAAGCTTGCATAATTGCATCTTCTAAAAAAGAATTCAGTAATATCACTCCTTGTTTTTCAAGTAAGCTATCCATCAATGCAATATCGTTTTTCGTCACACAGTTCAAAGCTCTCTCTATATCTATTTGACCTGTGAATTAGCTAATAAACAGGTTCAACAATGATAAACTTACCAGCCTTGAGTGAAGTTTAGTGCTATAAAACCAGAAACGTTTTTATTCAAACTCGCTAGCTGAATGATTATAAGGCCAAGAATTCCTCCAATCACAGAGGCAGGGAGGTAAAGCTTTTGAAAAATCCAACAATATAACCTTAGGAGTTTGCCAAGGACGAGCAGAAAGCACAGCCAACAGAATGAAGCCACAGCCGAGTACGGCAGCGGGGTCGGCGGGACGTCGCACACTCCATTGATCAATGTATAACCATTCAAACAGAAACAAGAAGGTCCTTGTGTGCTGTGGTTACTACATATACCGTGCACCCCACAGGAGTCGGCGATAGACTCGTTACAAGACATAGATATCAATGTTGTTTGTGGAAGAATTACTTACGAGCTCTAATAAATACAGCACGTATTGGCTGTAATCGGATATGAATGTATATCGCGACCTCAGGTTGATTGATGGTTCATTTGCTGATACGCTGCGTGATTGGTTAGTTTCAACATGTTCCATTGAACCCAGCAAATAAGGATGACATGCGGCGCAAATAAGTTCGTCGTCCATTTGATTTTGACACAGAAGCAAAAGCTTGTCAATGTGGATTTCGTTTTACGGTGTTCAATATCCTGGGAAAGCAGCAGCTGTGTGTCATGGAACAGTATATAAAACAGGACAAACCCATCAGCGTAAAAATTCGATTGTTTAATTCGGTTGATTATCCGTTCTCTTGTAACAGAGGCATGCATACGTAACAAACGTGTGTGGGGGTGTCTAACTGAAAGAAAACGTCTGTCATGCACTCTTAGTTTGTAGACAGGTGTATACCATACCAAAATGGCTTGATCGTCCAAAACGTTCAGTTACGTAAGCCGACTAGCTTGACCGGATGAGTAAAGGCTGGTACACACAAGGGAGCATGCTCCCACAACACGCTTCCTCCTTTGTACCAACGATTTAACGCAAAAAAAATTTGTTGCGCAGCAAATGTTTTGCTCCCTGATCATATCAAACTGGTTAAATTTGAGGGAGCAAATAATTATAATCAACAAGCTCCCGCAGCATGCTCCTTCGTGTGTACTGGTTGTGCAAAATGACCCAGGAGCGCGTTGCGGGAGTACGTTGCGGGAGCGCTTTCCGGGGGCAAGCTCCCTCGTGTGTACCAGCCTTCAGTCGACAACGCAGGAAGATAGTTTTTATACTTGCCTGCCACATACAAAGGAATCAGAACTACGTGCTAAATCATTTGTCTCGTTACGAATGACTTAGCTTTATGCACGTAGCCTCGACGATACTTTAGTAAGTGCAAGTGAAATGTGTCGGAAGTCGGCTATTATAGCCCATCGTGTTGCAAATTGACGCAATCATGCGTAATAATCATAATTTTTTCAGTGGCAAATCACCTTACATGAAGGGTAGGGGGAGAAAGGGCAAAGAAATACGAGTCCCTCGTTTGAATTATCTCCCTCTCAGCATCAGTGTTATCACTGCATGCATTCTATGCATACAATCTCTAGTTCTCATTTATTTCTCCGTCTCCCTGCCTAATGGAATTATAAATACAGGGCTGCCTATTCATTGCAGAAGTGCACTGAACTAAGTCTTAATAAAAACTCATATAATGTTTAGGTACAAAACACTTTAATGTTTTAATGTTTGCTACCAATCATACAGAGGTACTCTTCGAACCACAATCTTTCAACCACGGTTCCTCCTAACAGTGATACTACATAAAATCAGTTAATCTAATACTCTGCGACAAAAGAGAAAGCTTCAGAAAATCCTCTAGCCTGAGAAAAGTCACTGACATCGCCCGCTGTAAAATAGGATACCTGAGATGCTAGTACTTCATTTGTCATAGATAATACCCATTAATACGAAGTACCAACACCCGAGAAAGACAGCGCGCCATAAGTTGGACGTATTTGCAGGCTAAAAATCTCCGACGTGAAGATTCTTCTACTCAGTACCTGGCTACAGGTTCAATACTGCGGTTGCTCAAATAAACATCATGTGACAATTTCTGTATCAATACGCGCAGTTGCAGTGGTTTTTACATTGTTAACATTTGTTTTTAATGTTGCGCATCAATTTTACTGCGTCCACGTTGCATTTAAGAATTTTCACCTGTTTTAACTTTTAGGGCTTTGTTTTACTGCTCAGCTGTGTAATCCACCTCTCATTTTCAACAATTAAAATTACAAAAACACGCTAACACTTCCGACCATAATACTTAGGTTCTAGCCTTATGCGGACTGCCCCAGAAAGTCCAAACCGGTGAAAACGTTTAATTGCAACGTATACTGGCCATAAAGTGCCCATTGCTTTAGTTTCTCATAATTGTGGAAGTGTGATGACGTAATAGCAACGGATTACCATAGCAACGAAACATGTTACAGATACATGTTAGCTGTACTGTAGTTCCGCCTTAAAGGGGAAACAGCTTTGAAGACTGAAATGAAAAGCTCAAGACATATACTTCTACAGTGTTGTGTCGATTTCTACGGAGATCGATACAAATAACTACTAGACAATTATTTATTTTCCTGTCTTATGGACTAAAATATACGCACGAATATTCGCTAAGTCTAAAAGTTAAAAACTAAATGATCAGATATTTCAGTTTCTGTGTAAGGTGAGGACCGACTATACAACAATGATACCATTTTCCCATCATAGTCTGAAAACGTTGTACATCTGCTGTCACCTTGCTGTATCCCTTGCGTAATTCCCATTCATACAGGAGAACAAAATATTGTTCTTTCTGAAGACTGACTAAAATCTCTTCTTGCGCAAAATATTTTCATTTTTTCGTCTTCTTAATTTGAACAAGGAAAGAGAATTGACTGCAAAGGGTCTACAGGAATTTTGTGCAGCTTTTTAAACAAAAAAAAGGCAAATACCCATACATTGACATAATGCACAACGCTTTCGAACCTGGTAACTTCATCCCAAATATACCTATCTAATCTTGAAACTTAACCTAGTCATATACCAGTATAATAGACTTAACCATGGACTCGAAGAGCAGCGACCAGTTTTCATTAACTAAATGTTAACTTTAACTTTTGCTTCGTTTTCATGTATCAAGGCTTGGTTACTAATTATCCTTTTCTAAGGCCTGGTAGCATTAGGCCTCTGAGGACATACGAGTCGAGTTCAAATTATGAATAAAGTATTGATTTATACATTGGTTAATGTAAACTGGTATGTCAAACCACTGATGCAGTATGGCGCACTTGGGATATTAGATTATTACAATTACGAGTGGGTGAGCAACGCAAACTTGACAAAAGGCGACCACGTGGTTTTGGAGACTGCATATTGCGTGCCCTTAGTTCTTGGTTTTTTCTTTCGGGGCTTCGTGAGAGACTTCTCTGGTTGTGCTGAATCTGACATTTTGGACACGCTGACTG
Organism: Telmatactis stephensoni; assembly: GCA_029948255.1. Taxonomy (NCBI): domain Eukaryota; kingdom Metazoa; phylum Cnidaria; class Anthozoa; order Actiniaria; family Isophelliidae; genus Telmatactis; species Telmatactis stephensoni. The sequence continues at coordinate 258,462 of JALIZF010001470.1, read as the reverse complement.
TGGAATGTTGTCTCTACCAGTGCTGAATGAGCGCAGAGATGACAAGCGTTGAACTCTGTCTTCAGAATTTTCTTCGTCGGACTTGGAGCTCTCTGATTCCGTAGACCTCGTTGCACGGGAAGACTTGTGACCGTTATGGAACTTGCTTTTAGGAGATTTCGACGCAGCTTCTTTGCTTTGGAGAACCTTTGAAGTAAAAGTCAGTTATCCTTGCTTGGACATCAGAATCTTCAATCCGTCGAGTACTTTTGCTTCGACTTTTTGAGCGTCTTTTCTCTTCTATTCTCAGTCTTTTACTTGGTGATACATCATCAGGTGATTCCTCATTGGATCCACTTCTGATTTCTAGCACCCCGAGCCCGAAGGTTATTTTCCTTTAACACTTTGCTTTCTTTTGTGGTCTCCGTATCGGAAACCCGAAATGGTGTTGAAAGAGTTAATGAATGGGGCGTGGCTCCAAGTAAAACCTCGTCTTCACTTTGTGATAAAGAGCTATGCCTAAGACGCGTGCTTCTCGTCTCCCGTCCCAATGACGGATCGAATGTCTCCCTTGACTTTTTGATCTTGAACTCCTCTTCCGTGTATTTCCGTCTTGTTGTACCTTTGCGCAGCTTCGTAGCGTTCGGCTAGGGCTAGAGGAAACTTCGTCAGGTCTTAACAATTCTGATTCCATTTCGTCTGAAGTGGACTCTGATGTTTGTCCTCTGGTCCGTGGCTTGTGAAGCCCAATGATGTGATCTGAATCAACCTTTCCGTTTGCTCTTGCCATTCGTTTGTTTTTGAGATTTGTAGTTTCTGCTGTCTCCGTGGTTTCATCCTGGAGAGTTTTCGATACAGTGTCTTGATGTTCTTCTTCTGAGGTTCTTCTTGACTACCGCTCGCTCTGTGGAACCTTAACGATCTTCTAGGCGTATGAACTTCTTCCTCGATAGGCTCACTATCTTCGCTTTCTTCATCCATTATTGCAGTCGCATCCTTAGCCCCACTGGATTTATTCACATTGTTACTTTGTTGATTTTCTTTACTACCAGACTTTATCCGACTTACAACATCATATTGAGATTTACGCGAAGAAAATCCTCTCAATCGGCGTCGGGTCTTGATTCTTGGGGAATCTTCGGAATCCGACGACTCGTATCCGCCTCTGACGTCATCCTCGGAGCAGTCACTCGGTTCGTTACTTTGTTCACTACGGAAGGCCTCGGTAGTAGTCTTTTCGCTGCTAGTTGAGGTCGCGCATGATGAGGAAACTGGTTCGGTAGAGTTTTCAAAGGAAGGTTGAGTTGATGGTTCGCTTCCATCACAAGAAAAGTTCTTACCGCAGGCTTCCTTTATCCACTGTAAATCATTTTCATTAATGTCGATGGTTTCGTCTGTCACGACTTCATGTGCTTTCCAAAATACTTGTTCCCGTACACGATATAATTCGCGACGTAACTTTTCTCGTTTGCTAACCATGTAGCATAGATTACGAAGCTGCAAAACAAATTTGGATAGTGAGAACAGTTAGTCGGAAATCAAACGAGACGTTGCGGTGATTGTTCAAATGAGAAAAAACTTGCTTCAACTTGCGACCAAATTTGAACAAAGTGCAAGTCGATGTAAGTAGCCGAAAGTCACTGCAAAATAGCGTTCAAACGTGACGTAGGTCAAAACATGCATCGAGCTGCGTTCTTTTTTGAACGGGACCTTAGACGCATGGATCTGTACCTTCACAACTACTTCAGTAAATGTGCACCTACCCGTTCGAGGTCGCAGCGCATTTTCATAAGTTCCTCGATCTGTATCTGCAGAATTCGACTTGCAGCACCCTGTGAACACAAAAAGAAACGCAATCACTGATAATGCCAGATATCTTGCTATTTTTCTTCGTGGGAGGGGGCGGGGGTTTCAGAGTAGAATCATGTTTGGATAGCATATGCTATGTCATCATATTTTACTGACCTGTTTGCCACATAATTTCTCTTGTTGCTCTAGCGTTGGAGGTAGTAACGGAACATCATCTCGAGCCTGTAGAGGGATTTAGATAATATAAATTACATACAGATTATCTGAAGTATTTTAAGTGAACAGAATAAGAAAGTGGCTGTCAGAAGAGACTGAGGAGCAGGGAGAAAGAGGTGGTCCCTCTCCCACCGAACCTAAACTCCTCTCTTCCAATCAACCCATTTATGTTTCGATTTTAGTCCCTCTTTACGTTACTTTGTATTAACTTAACACAAACCTTTCGTTTGAGAGTCCAATATGCGTGAATACGCGACGATAACTCTTTTGGTACGCAGAGGTCTTTAGCTGCTTCAGCGACATCCACGAACTTGTAGAACTCTGTCTCCATTTGTTTTAACCTACAAGTTAACAATCACTGTTATAAATATCATCATCATCATCAATTTTAAATAACACCATTTCTGCCATCAATACCATGTTCTATCATTATCGTCACAAACTTGAAATGGTCCTCTAGCACAGTACAATGCGTACTAATCGACTAAGTTGCTCTTTCCTTTCTAAGCAAGAAACTGGAAACAAGCGAGAAATCAAAGTATGTGACTAATACCGTTTTTGTCTTTGATTCTCAGCATCTTCTGCATCCTTTTTGCACTTCTCTGGTGTTCTTGGGGGTGATTTGTTCTTGTATCCATGTTTAGAACAGTAACACTGAATAAGACATTAATTAATTGATTAATTAATAAATAATTAAACATTAATTCATTCAACATAAACTTCAAGGCAAACGATTTGTAATGAAAACTATGTAACTAGTTTGTAGGGAAAAATGACACATGTATGAGGTTATAATATTTTAGACACCACTAAGACGTTTGGTACTCTATTTTTTGTGAACATTGTCCTTGTGTATCAGTAGAAATAGGGACAAAACAGAGAGGAAAGGGAAATTAACTACAACGTAATAATGAGTGGTCATCTCTATTACACAATTTTACAACCACCCATAAAAAATAGTTAAACATGTACACTGACATTATTCTCCAGCAGGAAGGCATTAGTTTCATTTAATTGAACTTGTTTTATGCAGGCGGACCCGGGTAGAAGGGGGAGGAGAGGACAGTGTGATTGCTTAATGTGATTGCTCAACTGTTCATGGAACTTACAAGGTGTCTCACGCCATCCACTGCTGATTCATCAAGTATAGTTTTCATCTCAAGTCCATGTTTAAATCCACAAGTTACGTGAAATGCTGTCATACACGTCTTAACCTGGAAGAAAATAATGTATAGAAATAAACGTCTTTTTTCTGGCACGTTCTCCATGCGCATAAGTACTGTGTGCAGATGTAGAGCATGCAGGGCAATTTATTGATCAGAACACGAGAGAAGTGTTAAGAGAAGGACAAGGTGTAGCCAAGTGCTTCTCAATGCTTCTAAAATGTTCTGAGCAATTGCCAAGTGTTCTAAATCTGCACACAGCACAGCGGGAAAGTTTTCTTTTTCTTTTATAAAATACATTTTCAACCACATTCAGCATTCATTTACGCTGATAAAAAGAATTGAAAAGTGTGTGTACAGTATATGTGTACTGTGTGCATATTTAGAGTTTGCAGTATATGTATCCTTTTGCCAATAAGAGTTACATTATATTATTATATGTTATTACTATTATATGTAATAGTTCAAAAAACAAGAGACTCCAAGTCAGAACAAACTGAAGTTAAAAAGGATATATGGTCATTCCACTACACAAAGAAAGACCCATTGTTTCAGACATTATTCTAAAATTTGATAGTGTCCACCTACCGTGCACTGAATGCAAGCTCCAACTTTCTCTCTGCATAAATGGCATACAAGATTCCATCTGCTTGTCTGTAAGGATAGAAATAAGAATGATGGCTTAGAATCTTAACTTTCCCCACTTTGATTTGTAACAAAAGCAAGTATTAAGTTCTTACAGGGATATTTTCAATTTTGACAATTGGTTCCATTTTCTCCACGTTGCCAAACCCAACCTCAGGGACCCATAATGCACAGCTAACATGAATCCAGTTTTTGCCTTTCCTGGAAAATAAAATAGCAAGTTATATGTTGGATATTGAAGTAAATAAATGATGAATAGTCCCCTTCACAGTTCTCTGCGCCATCTTGAAAGGTAGCCGTGCCTTTGCATTGAAGCGAGACGAACGTTGAGCTTGCAATGATAGAGACCTGGGAATAATTGTCCTAGGTGTTAAAAAGGTATCTATCATTGCATGCTCACCATTCATCTCACTTCGATGCAAAGGTACAGCTACCTTTCAAGATGGTGCAGGGAACTGTGAAGGGGACTATTAACTGTCAGCTTCAAGAAGCAAGGGCGGCTGGGTGGTGAAAGCACTTGTCTGTCCCCTAGCTGTGGTCCTGTAGAGACCCATCTGCATTTTGTGATCAACGATGAAGAACAATAAGAAAACAAAGAAGGGCAATTGATACCTCATCGTGGCTATACCCACTGAGTAACAAGTACTTGTGAGTTTACTTACTTGGTTCTTTTCATAGCACCACCAGGATTTGGGCAGAGCTGACAGGGTGGTTTTGCAACAGCCCTTCTACATGGCTGACATAACCAACTACCTACAGGGATATTCTGTATGCCATAGCATGCCTGATGTACACAGATGTCACATGAATCACAAAACACCATCTCATTGCCTTCTTCACTGTCAGGCTAGAGTAAAATCAAGCAAGAAATAAGTAAAAATGCACCAGTTAATATTCATCTTTCTACTAAGAGTCGGTCCTTTCAGAAAATAGATCTGTTCAGAATTATATATTGCTCAATGTCAGCCTTGATTGTGCATAATATATTCTTAAAGAATTTGGTAACAGCCCATGGAAAGGCAAGAAATACACATGAGCAAACAGAGCAAATACTTTAAATTGTCAAAGGATTTTGATAACAGGGTTCATACTATTTTTGAGTATCAAAATTCAATGACTTTCAATGACCTTTTCCATGACAATTTTCTATTTTTCATGACCAAAATTTAGCTGACACTTTTCATGAAACTGGATTAATTTCTCCACTAGATCCTAAAATAAAGCTACCAATTTTTTTTTCTCGTGCCATTTTCCATGATTTTCCATGACCTTAATCAAAATTCCATGACTTTCCAGGCATGGAAATGAAATCATGAAATTCCATGACTTTCCAAGTTTTCCATGACCCATATGAACCCTGAATTAGTTTTGAATGTTTTGATTATTGACATTGAGCAATATCGAACTCCAAACTGTTCTATCCTAAAAAAGGTACTTTTTCATTAATCACTCAGATAGGAGATGTAGGATTAAGTAACAGTATGAGTATTGGATTGTATAGAGAAGATTTCATATGTCTGTGGAGTTGGTCGTTCAAGGTGAGGCATGGTTATGGCAGGAATTTCAAGTGTTTTTATAGACATCATATCACTGACACGGTCGCATCAAGGCATGGTCCATTTCACACTCATAAGAAATCTGCTCTATCAAAGTCAGTCAAAACAGAAAACTGTGTATCATAGATCTCCACAAATACTGGTTTGATGACAGTAAATACTTACAGACTGACAGACATCACAGCAAACACTTTCATCATATTCTATACTAAGACCTTCTTGAGTAGCAATAGCGTATCCAAGGTTTTCATAACACTGTGGAGAAAATAACAAATTGTGTTGTAATCTCTATTGTGTATATCAACGACTTGCTAGCAATTCAAAATATTTGTTTACTATTCAGTTATATGTGATGCCTAAATGAGTAAATCATTGAAATGAAATGATGAAAGAAGTAACAAATGAATAAAATGTATGGGAGATGCATAAAAGAACATATGGATGAACAAAGAATGAAAAAATGAATGAATGAATGAATGAATGGTTGAATGAATGAGTGAATGAATGGATGCCCAAAGGAAACAAAATCTTCTACCTTATCTTCAAAATAAGAAATAGCTTTTTCAAGAACTGCTTCATCAAGTTCTATAAGCCCTATTTTAGATAGATAGGCAGATCAATTAAAAGATGTCAAACTCATTTTTGATAATTGGTGAAAAACTCTAAATAAGATTGAGCAAATTACCTTTGTTATGTCTTGATTTATTCAAGTTATTTAACCATTCAACATCCATTCTATTTAAATCATAATTACAAGGTTTCTTTCCCTTCCTTTTCTCTTCAGAATTCAGGAGTTTTCCTGGCCTAAGTAATAATGAATTATTGGTAAGTTTTTCAATGTCATACATTTAGTTAAAATTTATTCACTTACAGTTTGAATGTCGTTGTCTTTTTGGGAGCATCTCTCACACTACAACAACATTAAAGAACATGATGATGAAAACAAATATGAGAAGTGACAACTTACACTTCACTTGAAAATTTGGAGAAGTGTCTACCACTTATCTTCAGCTAAGTAACAAGAAGCAAAATTCTAATATATTTGCATATATTAGTGCGATAGTTAGATAGTCTCAAGGGAAGACATTGCCCTTGTTGATGTGTTTTCTTTGATTATTGTTTCATCTACTAGAATGTCACTTCTTGTTACAAGAGAAGACAAGCAGAAAGCAGAGGAGAAGAGAGGAGGGAAGAAGAGAGGAGAGGAAAGGAGATGATAGAAGAGAAGTGGATAGCAGAGGAGAGGAGAGGAGGGAAGGGAAGGGAAGGGAAGGGAAGGGAAGGGAAGGGAAGGGAAGGGAAGGGAAGGGAAGGGAAGGGAAGGGAAGGGAAGGGAAGGGAAGGGAAGGGAAGGGAAGGGAAGGGAAGGGAAGGAAGGGAAGGGAAGGGAAGGGAAGGGAAGGGAAGGGAAGGGAAGGGAAGGGAAGGAAGGTAGCATAGGTTAGAATAGAATGTAGGAAAGGAAGGGAGGAAAAAAGGGAAAGAACAGGGAGAACAGGAAGGCCAACATACGTAAAGGACGGCTGTGAAAGTCCCTCTGGGTGCACCGGCACCTAAAAAAATCAATTTATAAACAGTGTTATTGACCATTACAATGTATGAAACCAATGCACAAAATAATCTACATGTACAGTACATACAGCCACCCTTGCCATCATAGATCGTATACATAATTTACAGCTTATTTCAGCATGTTATAATCTAATATCACACTATCATTGTCTAATGATTGAATAATATTTAGTTATTTGAAGCTGGTAAATTGAAGAGAAAAAAAATGTTCCTAATGTCATGGACAAGATAAAATAATTATTTGCTCAAAACATAAATTTTGAATTGTATTATTTTCTATTACAGAAATCTTTTAAACTAGCCTCAACACATAGCCAAACAGCCCAAAAACCTCAACATGATCTTTCTCTAAGAAAAGCAGTAAAAATTCTATCACAATGGACAAGAATCCTCGATTGATTTCCTCATTCCAGGTTGTTTTGTTCAAGACATAGTGTAAGCAATCTATTCTTGGTATGTGGTAAAACAATTTCTATTTTGGTCCCTTTTCAGCACTTTATTTTGACAATATTGCTGTGAGGCAGATGGGAATTATTTGTCCTTGAATCACATTGCCTCATGCAGCCTTCACTCACAGTAGATTAGCACACTTTTTACAAATGAAATTACCAGCAAGTGAACTAATAGAACTTTCCTGAAATCACAAGACTTATGCCAAAATAGTAGATTCAGGTCAGGACTTGGGCAGATAAATATACATTCACTCTGCTTTATCCTTGACTTTAATTTATTGTTTTTGTGGTTGGTCATGTGAATTCTGGAAAGGTCTATTCGGAGTGCATTAATTAGTGTATAAAGTCACAACCAGGAATGAATTGAAGGCTTTAACACCATATAAAAAGAATATTTTTATCAATGACATTCCAAGCCTTAACCTTTGTCAGAGAAAAAAGTTTTGAAATTGCTTTTGGTTCAAAAATTTTCAAACAAGTTTCATTTTTATTTCTATTATTCCAGATTATGCAAATAAATATAACATAATGGCAACAAAAAATCAAACCAGTTTGAAAATTCTCAAACCCAAAATCCCATGACATACATTTTGTATACACTGTCAGTAGTTCTAAAATGGTCACATTACAAACATATATATAATTGGTTTTCCATCTCACCTGTACTCCCTTCTCCCACTCTTGTCTCCATGGATCAACAATTGTCATATAATTTTCAGGATTTAATATTTGCGTATCAGGCAGCTTCATGGCACTTATCAAATCAGTACGAAAGATCTGTCAATACAGAAAAGAATTATTGAGTATTATAAAAGTTTAGAGTGAAATAGATGACAATTCTGACATTTCTGAATATGATATTTCTCTCTCTAGAATATTCAAATTTCTGTTAAATTGGACTAAATTTTCAATCCCTTTGAGATAAATTCCCATGTGCCCTCTAGCTAACACAAACACCTACACAAAACATGCACTATTTTTGTTTCTATTCAGAGAGGTTTTTAAGTCATAGGTCTTATGCTCGTAGAAACTCAATACCTCGCTGACCTATAAAATCCAAACTTTTGTATTAGTAACGTATGTTGAACTCATAAAATTAAGTTTATGAGCTTGTAGCTTCCAAATATCTAAGTCATTTTGTCTGATAAAGAAAAAAAAAACCATTAATTCTGCCTTGCAGTTGTTTTCAAAAGATTAATCTTAGATAAATGCTAGACAATAACTTGAGAACACATAGGGTTATTTCAGCAATGAATGACGACAGGAAACAATAGGAATAGCATATCTGATTTATAACACATCTTAGATATAAGGCTATAAATTCTCTTTTAAATGTTGATAATAATTCAATAATACATGTAGACATTATCTAAGATAAACTAAACTTAATTGTCGAATATTATATTTTCATGATATTAATGCTAACATTTAGCTTGAAAACAAACAAAATTAACTTTCTGTTAAAAAACAAAGCCACCAAATGAATCTTAAAAGGACAAAAACATCTAAAGTCAGGAAAAACTGAAAAAGTGGAAAACTTAAAGAGCATAATAAGCTACAACTGACAGGGTCATATGATTTCTCAATGAATAAAGTATCGAATAAAAAAGCATAAAATACATTCAGTAAATTGAAACTACAACTCTATATTTTCTATAATTCAAAAATACTGCTCTTTGTCAGTCACTACAAGTATTTTTACCATGATTTCCAGTTTAAATGAGGAGCATTCTTGTTAGAAAGGCACTCGTATTGTACATTGTAGTCAGGTCTAGCCTGTTATGTCTGGGGCCATTCCAGACATGCAAATTATTTGATCTTTGTCAAAGGATTTGACAACTGAAATACCTACAGCTGAAATTTCCACATGTGAATACTAATAATAGGCTTTCATTTTAGAACATTTTTCAACAAATACAGCTACTCACATTGAGATAACATATTTGAGAGCAAAGCAGAAAAATGGGAGTATTATTGGGATTAAAACAAGTGCTTTTCCTGTTTGTTTTCTTTTGTTTTGCTTTGTTTTTTTAATAGAAGAGCTCCACAAAAAGGACATTTTATATTGATGCTCAAATCTTAATAGGGAAATGGGACAACAATTAATCAATAAAATATTCAAAATAAACTTAAGATAGATGTACAATTATATATTGTATGCAACATTATATAAGCTAAAAACTCTTGTACTTTCAACTTCCAAATCAAGAAATCAAGTGAAAAAAAATCCTAAGAAATGCAAGGTTTTTAAAATATTGAAGCTTGAAATGGTATGGCCATGCTATTCATTTGTCTAGATAGAGTTTATATAAATATATATTAAGTGTAAATGGAATTTATTACGTTATCAGAGGAGTGGAGGTTGGGAGTGACAGAGATATACAATATAAACATACATATACCTCATCCCTTAAATTAATGCATTTCAAGTGTTCTTATTGATATTAAAAAATCAAATATTCATTGAGCTTAAGATGGATTATTGCTACAGAGATGGTGCCTGTTTAGAAAAACATTTCTTTCAGAATATAATGAAATTGCATTAAAGAAAAGATTTTACCTCAGCTGGTTTACTAACACGTCCGTCAGGAGATAAGAATGGCACTGGTGAGGGAGGTCCAGATGATGCTAAAACAACATCAAAGTATTAGTCAAAATATTGATACCAGGGGCTGGTTGCACGAAGGGTGAATAGCGCTATCCAGTGGATAATTCCTTATCCGGCAGATAAAATCTATACAAAATCTATACAGTGGGTAACTCTTGTCTGGTGGATAACTTTATCCAACCTTCGTACAACCAGGCCCAGATCATCAAATATCAGATTAATTACATTTGATAATGCCATAAGTAAATTAGCAAAGATATTTTATTTTTCTCTACTTTTAGAAAGATCATCATGGTATACAGCTTTGGAGTATAATAGAAATGAATAATTGTACTATTTAAAAAATGAGCAGCTGCAGTGTTTTATCGAGTATAAAAACCCAAGGTAAAGCCAAGGGGTTTTCATACTTGATAAATTACATGCTGCTGCAATGTTTTTAAATAGCTAAAAAAACTCCAACCTAAATTTCATATTTTTTCTTTTTTTTTTCATGTTTTTTTCCAGAGAAAATCCAGGTTAAATTTTATGTAAATTAGGATAAATCTTTATCAGATATAAAGATACTCGTCATGGTTATGATTTCCATTGTGTTATCCTTATCAATTATTAATGAATACATATTAATTGAAGGGTTGCCTATAAAAATGACCTAAGTGACTATTTTGAATTTCCAAAAAAAAAAATTGTCAGCAAAGTCACTTAGGCTGTTTTTGATGAGCACCCAATCAAATAAAAAATCTTTACAGCAGATTCACGTAGTGGTTATTCTTCTGCTAGCACTCTCACTCACTACCTCTACATTAAATATTTTACATACAACACTCTACTCACATGTTGATTTTTGCTGAGGGAAGAAAAACTAGAAAACCCAGAGAAAAAACCTTGTGGCATGGTAGAGAACAGCATATCAAACAAACTCAGTTCACATGTGATCCATCACCTAAGCTGGGACTCAAAGGTCTGAAACCACCAGAATGGCCAGCTCCCAAATTAACCCAGCAGTAAATGGCAAGCACTCTGACTGCTTGGCCAAGCAACAACTTACTACACTTTTAAACTTTATTGCTACACTTACTTTTATACTCCTCTGCAATAATTGCATTAATACCCCTAAATTCAAACACACAAGATATTAGATACTGTATTTATTTGCATCAGGGAAGTGAGAGAGAGATGGAAAGTCAACTGAAAAAAAATACAATTATATCTGTTATACTGTTGTACATGTACTATGTACTTTGGTGATAACTGAGTTGGTCACATTCAAGTCACTCAATCAAAACTTTTGCCATTCTGAGCTAATTGAGCTCAAATTTGTAGAAACAATATTTGTGTGTTTTAGAACATTTTAACTAATTTTTACTAAAATTGAGGCAATCCAACACACACACACAACAAATCTATAAAAGCAAAAAATGTCCTTCAACATTAGTTTGGATGACACCAGTTGATTTTCAACAAATCAGAAGGCCAAATTTGAGACAATCTATTCAGTTGTGTTACCAATGATCCCTCTCACCTCACTCTCTGTACAATGTTCTATTTACAAATTACAATCAATTAGGTTCTTATCTTTTTACCATCACAACAAACTTGCAAAAATTCAGTTGAAACAAACATTTTGATCTTGATAACCTTCAAGATTGAAAATGATGTTTAAACAAATTATCTATTTGTATATATGTACTTAAAGATAATTAGCCTATATATGCAGCTGGCCATCAAAGGGGAAAAGGAAGGAGATGGGAAAAGGAAAAGGGAAGACCCTTAAAGGCCCACTTGGATGAAAATTGTTGAAAATTGGAAGCTGATTATTTCTATATGAAAATGAAAATAGCTAAATAACTAGCTACTCTCAGTGCCAAAAATCTACATTTTAAGCTCATTAGCTCACTGAGAATTTTGGTTTAAAACCAAAAAGAACGATAGGGTTGAGTAAATGATGTCATTTACTCACAATTTAGATGCTAAAAACCTTGACAATTTTATCCATCTCTTGGATGTGAAGAAAATGTTGCTTCATAGTGATTATTGCTGACGTACACATAGGTTTCACAAGTTTCAAGTCATTCTTAATTTTTATTGATTTTTATCCAAGTGCTCCTTTAAAGCCAAATTTATCAGTTTCGTCTACGCCTGGGCAAATTGAGCAGCTGTGAACATGACTTTGCCAGATGCTCTCCAGTTTATAAAGCACTACTCTATCTAAGACCACCCAAACAAATTTTCATGCAAATTATCCAATCATGATTGAGTATATAAACAATAGAATCTCTACAAATGTTCAATACTTCACTTAAAATGCATCTAATTTGCTTTGCATGTGTACTGTATGTATTGTGGCTTAAATTTCTCTGCTGGTTAAATTTTCCTGAAGGTTGTGTGCAGGTTAAGCTTATGGTGGGTAAGTTTAGTATTTAGGTTAGTAAAAAAGGTTTCAACTATAGGAAAGTGGATAATGAAAGTAGAACAATACCTTGAAAAATTTAACAAGTGGAAAATTAAACTACAACATATGAACTATATCAGGATTGAACAACAAGCATCTTGATAATATATTTGGTTGTCTCCAGCTTCGTTATTTTGATGAAAAGTTTTACAGACGTTTCGGCCCAAACGCGGACCTTCTTCAGTGTGACAAAAACGAAGAAGAAGAAGAAGAAGCATCTTAGACTACAAGAACTAACCACTAGTCTGTTGTTTAGCATTAAAAATTTACACTGAAAATTTGTCTGAAATTTTGTTTGGGTAGCTTTGGTTGGAGTGGTTGCACCAGAGTTCACCGAATCACCGAGTCAAATCCGAGTCCGAGTCAAATCCGAGTCCGAGTCAGAAGGCCGAGTCAAGATGAAAATATCTAAAAATTGAGCTTTAATAGCAGGCTTACATTGCTAATATATCAACTCATGTTTGTCAAAAGTTTTAAGAAAGAATCAAGTAAACAACGACGAACTTCGACGCCGCTTTTTTGTGGTTACCACAGAAAGCCCAACACTGAAAACAACTGTTTGCTTGGTGCGGGAAAGGATGACAAGACGGCTTGCCTCCCTGAAGCATTTAAAATGTGTCAAAGAAAGGAGCAAAACCCTAAGATGATTTAGAGTTTCTGTATCAATCAATCAATTAATCCGACATTGCAAGCTTGAAACTTGCCGAACTAAACACGGCATTCATCATAATTCATGCCAGTTTTATACGAGCGTCTAACCAGGTAAATATGAACGTCTAAATTGTTGGATCTGTTCCACAAAATATTCGCTCCACAGCCTATTGCTTTTGCTGGCAGGCAATGTGAAATACTACATTGTAGCTGGGATTTCAGTTGTTCATTTTAGCGGGGAGTTTTTCAGTATGGTGTTGTTCTGTATTTATTGATAATACGACTGAATTGATTATGATGTAAAACATTAAATAAATATAATGTAAAACTTTACTTCAGCTTATCAGATAAACATGATGTGAAATACTAGCAATGTAAGTCTTCTAATCATAAATGTTTTTTTGTTGTTGTTGTTGTTTTTTATCTTGACTCGGCCTTTTGACTCGGACTTGGCTTTGACTCGGACTCGTATTTGACTCGGAAAATGAATTTACTCGGTTGCACCATAAAATCTTATGAACTTCCTGATAATCCCTTCTCATATCACTCTCATCATCGACCAATCACAATACAAAAGCTGCAATATAATGCAATGGGAAAGATCCATACATGGTTATTATTACTTTTCTGCAGAAAATAATTGATTTATCATTTATCACTACATATCTCTTGTAATAGTTGGATTATAAACTGAAAGTTGAGAATACAAGTATTACTGCTGCAGAATCTGAATGTCACTTCAAGAAAATCATTCAAGTTTCAGGGCTAAATTGCTTCACTCAAACAAAGGAAAAAAGGCTTGCATGTAGAAGGTGGTTTATCTTTAGAGGACATCAAAGGTCATTCTTTGCAATATGATTAACAAGAGCTTTTGTGCAAGCATTGAACACGGAAATGATAAAGAGAGATCAAAAGTGGTATGCACATGCCTGTAGTAATGTCTTTTCTAAAATAACAATTTTTAAACCCTTTCTTTAGTTCCCTTTTGAGAGAAAATTTGAACACACAACAGTGAATTAGTGCGGTAGAATTGTTGATACCCTGAATGCAGAATTATTTTTTTGAATTTCATCCAATCACATTCTACATTCAAATGCTGACCATATAAGGACAGGCCAATAAGCGGCTTTGGCAGGAGGCTTGCCCCTTTCCCACATCCTGATGGCCAGCTACACAGTCTATTAGATAATCGATAACATCCTAACCCTTTACTGTCGATAGGCTTTAGTCTTTTGTTTGGTCTTTCATCATTTTCTCCATCATCTAAAGAGTAATACAAAAACAAACACCAGGAATCAATTGTTTATTCATTCAAAACAAAGAGGAAAGTAGGGGATGATTTTAAAATAAAATAAAAACCAGATGTCAATATCCACGTTGATTTTGAATTGCATGGTTTGAAGCTCTTCTGTATAAAACAGCTCTGACATAAAAACTGGAGATATATTGAACGGAAGTTGTATATTCGTGATATAATGGATCTATTCCTCCAGCGTGCAACCTGCAAATTTCCAAACAAACCCACACAACATAAGGTACCCCCCAGAGCTATTGAAGACCAATTATCTGATCAAGTGATAAATTCTCCTAAGGCTTTATTCACAAAAGTTACAAAAATGCTACTATCCTTATAAATTTCGGCTGAAAAAGACAGCAAAATTAATCAATTTCAAAATCAGTATTCAATTTAATTTTGAAAAAAAAAAAAAAAAAAAATGAAAGAAAGACTAAGCAAATATTTTGTTTTGACTTTTGTTTCGTGTTTTTCTAATGTTATAAATTATAAACACTTTCAGAAATCTCCACGACTGGTTCAGGTCGAATATCAATATTGAAATGTAACTTCATTACGATAACTCCTTGTGCAAGGTAAAAATGTTATCGCTTATTATTTTGCAGGAACAATAAATCAAGCGTAAAATATACGAAAGACACATTGTAATTTGAAACGTGTGTCGAACTGCTCTACAAAAGGTCACACATTATCAAAGTCCGAAGAAGTTTAATTGTTCTACTCGTTAATGAAAGAGCAAATCTATTTTGGCTTCTGTGATAATTATTCACACAGCTTTGTAATTCGGTTGCATATGTAAATTTGTTTTTTTTTGAACATCCGGAAAGACCTAAGCACGAACGCCGATCGTCCCACGAAATGCAGATTAACGGTTCAAAAATAGTGTCAACAAACACAGCAAAACAATGTGCGAGTCTTTGCATGAATAATAAATGTCTCACCAGACGAGCATCATGTGGTTCGACATTCGATCAGAACAAAAATAGTAAGAAGAAGCCCGTTCAGATCGTCTCCGTACAACGCGCCACTCGCAGGAAAATTTTATCTTGTCATCAAAAGTCGATTGTATAATGTATTAAAGAAGATCGATGGATTTATCATAACTATCTAAAGTAAATTTCATCAAAGTCTGTGGGTCAGAACACGTTTCGTTGCTAAAATACGTTGTATTACGTTACTAGTGTCCACGCTTCTAAGGCCACAACCGGCGCCATCTCGCGAAAATGTGCCAAATATTCACGCAAAATCATGAAAATCGCTCCAGAAGGCACAACATTCATGTTTATATCGACTGAACTTGATATGAATGTAATCGGAAGAATCCAAAGGGATATCATACAACGATTATTTGTAGGGCCCTTTGCATAAATTACATTCACAACATCATAATCGAAAGTGGAGGCGAGGTCTTACCCAATAACGAAACATCAGCGCCTCGTTTTTCACTCTTTGAGTTCAGCCCCATCTTCGAAATCCAGCCAGAATGAAGGGCAAAGCCATTAACATTTACCACCAAGAACAGATTGGTTTTTCGTTGCTTTGTTGGTAGTCTAAATTCGGTGGAAAGAAAGCCATTCCAAACTCTTCCCGCCAAACAGACGACCCTCGCTAAAACCACTCGGGCATAACACGTGATGACGTCATGGATTCATGTGACAAATCACACAGGAAGACCGACGTGAATGAAACGATTTCAAGTAAAACACAGGAATCCCATGCCCGCTGATTCGACTGGGAAAACCTACATAGCACCAAAAGAGCATAAATTTATGCTCTCTTGATATTACTCAGTTCATGTAATGTATTCAAAAAATCTATTGTTTTCTGTTGTTTCTCGTTCTATTGTATTAAAGATTTATACAATCAATGTATTTCATCCACCCCATTTTCGACTTTCTAAAGATTAAAGATTAAATATGTTTTTTTTGGTGAGTCATGCGAATTTTGGAAAGGTCTATTATAAAAGAAGTAAAAAGAGATGATCAAATCAAAGAAAAAAGAAAGACAGACAGACAGACAGACAGACAAGAAGAAAGAACTGAGAAAGAAAGATAGTGAAGAAAAATAAAAGAAGAGAATGCACCCGAAAACAGATGATGACAATCACGAAGATGATCATAAAGGCAAATACGAGCAGTGAAACCATAATTCAATTTAATTCGTAGATTTCAAGCGGTATTCCATCAGCTTGTAAGTCTCGCCAGTAGTGGTAACCTTCGCTAGAAATATTCGACTAAGAATTGAATGAGCCATCACTTCTCGTATAAATTGACCGTTTATCATATAATTATATCCCCACTGAAACGTGTTTAGGATGATGATGATGATGATGATGATGAGGTACAATGAGTGCGACATGATGACATAATTCTACAGTGAGTCCCTCAATGCGGACACACCTGTAAGGCAGATGATGCCTCTCTAAAGCGGACACATTTGTCTAGTTCCAGCCTAATTGAATGCCCCATATTGTCTGTAACGAAACTCCCTCTAAGGTGGACTTCTTTCAAAGGTGGACACTGAGAACTGGTCCTAAAAGTGTCCGTCTTAGAGGGGGTTCAGTGTAGTTGATATATTTTAGTATTGCATGCCCTCTCTCCCTTCCCCCTCTCCCCTCCCCTCCCTGTAAGTAGGCTAATACTTGTCAGTCATTTGATATTTCATAAAAGAATGTACTTAAAGCATTCCATAGTAGTGATGATGATAGCAGACAGGATGACAGCTTCTTACGACTTGACCTGCGCACTTAATAGCATGCAATATCTAGTTTTCGCGAACATCGACTTTTCAGCTAAGAATGGATTAGCAGAAAAGTTGGAGAAACCAGAATCATCAAAAACATTTCAAAGTTGCGATATCAAATAGTGAATGGTAAGGTCAGATTTTAAGTCAGTGAAAAGAGGGCGCTAGCTCATCAAAGTGTTTAAATGGCGATGGCTTTCTCAAAACGCATGCATTTGACAACGACAGATAAGATAATGCAAAGGCAAAGCAGCCACAGTTAAATCAAAACAGACCTCAGTTCCATTAAATACTGATCACTTCACGACATACAAATCCTAATACACCTCGACAGACGATATCCCATAATTAAGCCATTTAATATACAAAAGCCGGCCACCGCGAACAGTCACATAAAACCACTTATTCTGCGTTTACTCATAAAGTATGTTTTTCGTCACATTACAATAACAAACTGTCCACTTTATCTGCTTGGAGATAGGAGTTGAGTTCACGTGTCATTAAAAAGAGATCAATTCCTGAGCAATAGCCCTAGAATGAACGGCTCGGGCAATCTGAGTGTTCAATTGCATTCTTAATTGAAGGCGACGATAAGCTCGTTATTCTAGTTTTTCTTCACGACGTGCCGAAAATCATGATCAATGGTGCACATCGATAATAAATAGCATTTTCAAAGTCAATCTGTCAGCTAAAACTGGTGGACAGGGGTGGTAAATCCGATATCGAGCCAAAAATCCTTAAGAGCACTTGACCTCGTGAACATTTATGATGATGCACGAAGACAATTTTTGTTTCAATATAAATGTACAAGTCAAACCAATCTCTATGATTGTTTGGTGTTTTTAAGATGTTTTGTTCATTTGAAGGAGGCTAGTAAGTTAGCTTGTTTCCGTGTCACGGAGATGTCATTAACCGAAATCTCATCTGGTGGACTCCCAAATGAGCGCCACAGCAGTCTATCAAATTAGTTCCACTGAAGTGCAAGATCTTCACGTTAACCGGCAAGTCTAATGTATGACGAGGTACTGCAGCATGAATTCTTGCCCCTTTCTATTCCTCAGCAAGGAAAGCTACACCGTCTTTGCCGGGGAACTCTAGGGGGAGTATAGAAGAGTGTAACTCTTGTCAACAGCGTGCGTACACCTTCGTCTTCGGCTAGATCCATGGGTATCTCCCCTTCGCGATTCATAGCTCGCACATTGACACTACATTTTAACAAAAACCGCACAATCTCAATATAGCCTTCACTTGCTGCATAATGAAGAGCAGTCCATCCTCGCCGGTCTTTCTTGTTCACATCAACTCCAAGCGCAACAAGTGTTTTTACGCTCCTCAAGCTTCCATCTAGACAACACTGAGTTAAGGCTGTCATCCCAGACGCAGTGATGGCATTGATATCAACTGGTCGACCTTGTTGTTGTAAAAGATCCAAAAACCGATGCGCATCTCTTAGAACGTCGTGATCTGAGTCGGCTTGGCTACAAACAGCCTGTAATACTAAGTCAAATGGTTGTGGTGGACAGGAACGAACTCTGCGGAGTTGATCGTGTCGACGCTTAGCCTTTCTCAAATTTGTACACATTGTAAAATGTATCTTTGTACAATCGATTATGTTTCCTTTGAAATGATGTGAACGCGGACTTTCGGGTCGGTCCTGCGTCAATATTGTTATACCTTCTGGTATTATTAATGTATAAATCAAGTACTTTAGGTTGCGTGCCAGAACGTGCGCGCAAGGACATAGACGACTTTAAAGGATATCCGTTTCTGGAATGAATTTCAAGTTGATTACCGTATAAGATAACAGGTGTTCTTCTTCATGCTGCTTATCATTGCGCTGCTGTGCAGTTAGCAACGCCTCTTTACAATCATCGCTGTGTGAGCTCGAAATGTTTTTTGAACGCCTCAAGCTGTTTAGTACGTATCAGACGACCTCCCATCTCTGAACCCTTAACATATGCGTCACAGATTCCACCATCAGATAAAAAAAGATACTAGCATAGGTCATGATTAAAGAGTTAGGTGTTAAGTTATCTATGTCTAGGATTCATTAAAGTCTGGTATTGATTTTAAATCCCCTAATTGTTGGGGACCACTCATTGTGCAAAGTGACTGATAGCAAATGTATAATACAGGCCCCGGTTGCACGAACGGTGATTCTACTTTTTGTGTTCTTTTTTTTTTTTTTTTTTTTTTTTGCGATCACGAATCCGCGAAAACTGATGCATCGTCTCCCTCACAGCCCGGTGTTTAGTTTGAGGAGGGAGGCAGGGATGGAGGGAGGGAGGAGGGGAGGCGATGGAGCGTTGCGTGACAAGACGAAACGCGGCTGCGCGGGAGACCACAAAAAGAAATTGCCGCAATTAGCTCCGCAAAAATTTAATCCACAATTTAAAATATTAGGTATCACAAGTTCAATTAATATCCCATTTATTCTGAAAAGTCTCTTTTTGAAAACACAACGACGAAATTACGTTGTGATATCAAGGTTTTTTATCACGAATTTACAATGCGATAACTAATAAAGTCAATCATTCATTCACTCACTTATTCATTCATTCATTCATTCGTTTGTTCGTTCGTTCGTTTGTTCGTTCGAAAAAAAAATCTCAGGAAGAAAAAGTAATCTTTGCCAAACGCAAACATAATCGCTCATGAACTCCCGCAAAAATGTGTAATGCAAAAGTGCTACACGAAATCAAACGTAAGCTTGGTCTTCCTGATTTCATTACAACCGAGGAGGCCTAAAAACATGAGTCATCATACGCATGTCAAATGCAAATCATCATTCAGCTGTCCAATACACAACAGGCTCATATTTATCCGGCAGAATAAGCAAAATTTTCAAGAAATGTTATCAAAAATATAAATACTTACCAAATTTTATTCCTTTTTTTGTAATTTTAACAATGGCCAAATGTTCTAGATACATGGCTCGAGTTCTCAGAGTAATTGGATTTGTTTTATTGGTTCAAATTGCTCTGGCATGTGCGTCAATACCCGACGAACATGAAGGTTTACTTGGTCGATTTCTCATGGCTTCTCAAGAAAAAATTGATGAAATTGGAAAAGCTTCACTCGAGCCATCCTCTGTATCATACGTCTTTCCTATAGGAGATCAGAAGGTATGTTTATCCTTGTTTATTTGTGAAGCAAAAGTTATTTGATCAGGAGATTTTTTGGGGTCGATACATTGGTTTTAGCGCGGGTATTTTTGTGATCTTGAAGCCTGTTACGACTTCAAATAGAAATTGAAAATATGTAGAAGAGAAAAATTAGAAATAAAAGACTCTTGCTGCGTAAGATGAAGCTTCTGATAATTCTTGTGTTCAGTAGAGTTATTTCATTATTAAACTTTATTTTCAATCGAAAGAGTCTTTAAATGTTATGAAGTTGGAGTAAGCTTAAATATTCCATTATTGCATTTCGACTTGATTCCAGGTCATGTTTTGTATGTCACGCTGGAAACTCAGTTTTTCATCATGTGATTTAGCATGGTAGTAGAATAATTAATCTTTTCTGTCATATGTTAACCATTGAATTTACACTACCATTTTTGACTAAGATAAGGACAGTATTTGAAGTAGTGCGTTTACCGCTGTTGAAAGAAGACTGTTACAATAACATGGGATTATCATGTGATCTTACGAAAATAATATCGGCTTTCATTGATATTTTCTAGTTTTTAGACTCCTGAAAATATTCCATTATGTAACTTTTTAACACAATTATGATACAAAGTACAAAGGTTTACCATTTCAGAAATAAAATTCTTTTTTATTTGATTTAGGTTTCAGGGATTTTTTAGGTCTGGTTAACACTAGTGTCATAAGCGTAAGCACAGGCAGCATATACAGATTCAGTATCAAATTTATCACATAGGTGTGAAAAAAGACAAGTACTGTTAATGCGCAGTTCAATACTAAGTCTGCATGTTGCTATTATGTATTCACAATCTATATTGTTGTCGTAAAAATGCTCATGTGTCTACAGGACAATATGAGATGTTGATATGGTTAATATAATGAAATTCCAATTCAAAAGTGGATGGAAATGAAAGAAAAGTTACTTATGATCACTGAATATCACCATAATACTATCAGCGTGTTGTCAGATGAAGTTACATATTATCCGTCAAGGAGAAAGCATAGAAGTTAAATTTCAAAATGAGCTTGATTTTGTTAATAGCCTTTTCAATATACTTCCATATATTTACCATACGGGAATGATCCGCTGAACAGGGTATGTTTTTTTAGTTTCTTGTCATAAACAGGGTATGTCATAAACAGGGATATAAAATTACATCCTTTGTCATTAACAGGGTATGAGAATTTGGGTTTTTCTGTCATAAACAGGGTAACCATTTTAGGATCCCAGTGGAACACCCCCAAACCCAGGTGGAGTACACCCCCCCCCCCCCCTACCCTGGACTTTTTACCTCAGAAATAAGTTGCATTAGCAAATTCCATGGTAATTTATGTTGCCATGATATAATAATAATAATAATGCTTGTAGAGCGCCTATACAAGTCAGTTCTAGGTGCTGTATATATATAGCTAATTCAATTAACGTTGTTGCTGAAAAAAGCCTAAAGCCTAAAGCTTTGAGAGCGGAATCATGATTTTTTTTTTCACTGTCGCATTATTACAATAAGAAACTCACTGTGTGCTTCCAAATTCTACAACTTGGACATATATTCCTTGATTTCTTAGATAGCCTACAGCGAAGTTTGTTAGTAAACAAAAGATATTTGAAACGCTTTAGCCTTTAGGCTTTTTTCAGCGACAACGTTAATTGAAATAGCTACATAAAAAAAAAAGAAAATTATAAATTGTAGGCCAGTTTAAATAAATGAGTCTTGACACTAGTCTTGAAGGAGTCCAAAGAAGTTATGTCTCTTATAGTTACAGGAAGAGAGTATATGAGATATGACTTTATTCTACTGACCATGCCAACAAAAAACATTATTTTGCAGTTTGTAATACTCTGCTCTACATAAAATGATATCTCATTACAATTTGTAGTGACAACATAATTTTTTAAGTTTTGGCATATGTGTATTCCTCAAAATCACCAGATTTTGTACCTGGGTATTCTTGGTCAATAGCCAACTTCCGAGTTACACTTCACTTGCCATGTACAAATGTATCAAGACGAGGCTACATGCATAAAGCTCAGTCATTCATAACAAGACAAAAGTTTTAGCACGTAGCCTCATTCTGAGTCCTTTGTATGTGGCAGGTGAAGCATATCTCCCAACTGAACTATTAATTTTGTATTAAAACTCATCCCTTCCCCTCACCAATTGCCACTAAATCTTCCCCCAGAGAAATTGTTAAACTTAGGTCATTAAAATTGGCAAACTTAAGGTAATTTTGTCCTTTGTTTATTTCACAGGCAAAACTGACATACTCAGACAAGCAAAATGATGGGATTACACAAGCTAAACCTGGTCTCCTCTCTGCATCCCTAGATTTTGTACATGGATTTGTTGCATCAATATCAGTCATTATTGTCTCAGAACTTGGAGATAAAACCTTCTTTATAGCAGCCATTATGTCCATGCGACATTCTCGGCTTGTAGTTTTCAGTGGAGCCATGATGGCACTTGGATTAATGACTGTGTTATCAGCAGTTCTGGGTTATGCAACCACTGTTATTCCAAGAAAATATACTCTGTATATCTCTAGTGCTCTTTTTGTGTTCTTTGGGCTCAAAATGCTTAAAGAAGGCTTTGAAATGGATCCTAATGAGGGACAAGAAGAGCTTGAGGAAGTACAAGCAGAATTAAAGAAAAAAGATGAAGAGGTACACATATTGTTTCATATACTACACTACACTTTCAGTAAAGCCCAGTTTACATGACAACCTTATTATGGCACGTCGTCCCTACATCTTGGTACATGGACCAATTATTTTGGGTATAGTACCCCTATCAGGCCAACAAATTTTCTGTTCACACAATAGTTACAGGTACTTTGCCAAAAATGATGGGTCCACATGCCCAGAATTAGGGATGCAAAGTAAAGGTTGTAGAAAGGTTGTAGACATTGAAATAATATGCATTTCAAATAACACCTTTAAACTTTATCAAATAGTCAACAAGCTCATAAACTTATCTAGCCTTTTGAGAAACAAGCCTCTTGTTTTCAAAAAGCAATAAAAATGATTTTGTTACTTAACAGCTATCAGCACAAGAAACTGTTACTCAAGATCCAGAAACAGGAATTATCAGAGGTGGAAAGAAACACAGATTCATATCCCCCATATTATTACAGTCCTTTACCTTAACATTTTTAGCTGAATGGGGAGATCGTTCACAACTTGCAACAATATTATTGGGTTCTAGAGAGGTGAGTGTATCTACTTACGTTACAATAGAGGAATGTAAAAGAACCAACACCATTGTTCAAGGAAGAATAACAGAGTTCCTAATGTGTTTGAATGTGTGGTCTAGTCTATTCTTCTTCATCTTTAAGGAGATTCCTCCAGGGTGGAAGGGGTAGTACTCCCTTGTAACTCTTATGAATGACTACACCCTCCCCACTTGCATAGCTGCCAACCCTCCCGGATAATCCGGGAGTCTCCCGGATAAAGACCTAAATCTCCCGGATAATCGCTCGAATCCTAAAATCGCGGCCATTTTAACTGAAATATGGTCTATCTTTCTTGAAATGTTGTCCCCCCCCCCACTGAGCGTGAAAATCGACCCAATTCTAAGGGGAAAATGTTGATCTCCAGATACGAAAGCCTTGGGGGTTGGCAGCTATGCACTTGCTCTTCTCTGGGAGATTTCCTCAACAGTGATAACATTTTATTAATATGTACTTTTGCTTTCTGATGAGAATTAAAGAGTGATTATATTCAATCGGGGTAAAAATGCATATCTACTGCTTGATATTTTCAGAACGTAATAGGAGTGATTCTAGGAGGAACTATTGGGCATGGTCTGTGTACCGGCCTAGCAGTTATAGGTGGTCGAATTATTGCACAAAAGATATCTGTAAAAACAGGTGAGCAATCATAAGTAAATTTATAAATAATAAATTTAGTCTTAAATTCACAGCAGCATGTCCACACAGTGGTACTTCATCTGCTGGCACTCACACTCACTACCTCTACATTAAATATTTTACATACAATGCACAACTCACATGTTGAATTTTGCCAAGGGAGGAAAAACCTGAGAACCCAGAGAAAAAAACCCTTGTGGCATGGTAGAGAACAACACATCAAACAAACTCAGTTTCGCATATGATCTAGCACCCGAGCTGGGACTCAAACCCAGACCACAGCAGTGAATGGCCGGCATCAAGCTTGGCCAATCAGCCACCCTAGACCATGCATTCGCCATTCCAAAATTAGGGTTCCAGTTGAATTATGGGACCATTTTTGGGGATGCCAATAAATTTTAATTTGGAGCAAAGTGCTTGTAAACAATCGTAAACACCTGATCCTGGTAACTTTTCTCTTATTTATGCTCTCTTGTCTCATATTTCGTGAATTGTACCTCATTTCTTTGTGAATTTTGAAATTTCGCGTCCCCAAAAACAGCCCTTTAATTCAACTGGAACTCCAATTTCGGAATGGCGAATTGTATTAACATGTATAAGATACATCAATCTTTCTTTAAACAGAAATCAGTAAGGCTTGAGCTACTACACTGCCATTATGCATGTAATAATTTTATTGTGAGTGAAAAATCCAATATAACTTAAACATTTTATGTTGATCTCTTTCAGTGACAATTCTTGGAGGTGTTGTGTTTTTAGTCTTTGCTGTATCAGCATTCTTCATTGATAGCTAGATAAAACAATAATTATACAAATAACATTGATTACTGTACTCTTATTCTAACCAAATTATAACAACCTACTACAACAAGGACTATTTTAGTTGTATCATCTATACTGAAAGGCTTTTTGATGAGGAAGAGGTCAAAGATTATTTTTGTGAATATAAAACTATTGGTGAAAAATAGATTACTGTACATACAGAAAACCCAGTGACTGTAAATCAACACTCTTACAGTATATACTGAATCATATCAAGTACGAAACAATCAAACTTAAACAATTTAACAAGGAAGGTAGCAAAGATCTGAAAGTATTATAAAAAGTTCTTGCTGGTAGACAAGAACAGAAAGTGCTAGAATTATCATTGTAGTTTGTTTTCAAAGTTTCATATCAGAACAATGAAAAGATTGAACTGTTCTAACACAGCAAACAACAACAAGAACAAAACAATTATGTAATGTAAGCTGCCAAGAGTTTATATCAAACACCTTTTGTAAAACTGAATACTATAGAATCATTGATTAGAATATATAAGCTGAGAACAGATTATGTTAAATTTATATAATGATCCCATAGTTTTAAATTATTAAAATATCAGCCCAGGGGTCCATCTCTTGAAAGTCCCAATAACTTTATGGGCCTGTTAATGTAACCATAAAGTTTACAGTTTCTCAAAGCCCACATCTATTTCAATTTCTATGATTTTTACAGGAAAATGTATGGGCCCAAAAAGGTATTGGCTCTTTCGAGAAAATGGTTCCCAATTTGTGTTAATCCTGGTTTAAAATGAATACTTATATTTCAAAATAATGTCATTGATATTAGCCCACTTTCATGATCTGTAAACACCTATTTCAAAAGATAATGTTTAACCAGATGCCCCAATCCTATGCAACAATTCTGAAAGGGACAATGTGTAGTTCCAGAAAATATCCATATCCCCACCATGGAGGGAATTTGTAAATGGACCACCCTATCCTCCGGAACTTACATTGTTCTTTTATACAAACTCTGTAATTTTGTTCTTTCTCTGATCCCCTCCCCTCCAGAATTTCCAATTCCCTCTGTGGTGGGGGTATGGATATCTTCTGGAACTATACACAATGGGTAGAAAATTAAAGCTACTTCCTTTTGCATGGGTTTGAGGGCTGTCATTCAACAGCATTTTTTGAAAAATTATAGGCATATGTTCTTGCAATCAAAACTATAAGCTAAGGTGCAGTGCATCTCAAAATCTGCAGTTTACCCTGGAGCCAGAGCTTTTTGGCTTGCATTACATTTTGTTTAAAATAATTATCTCTTCCAATATAATAAATTGATAACAAAATGGTAACAGGAGCCAAATCACTGCCTTCCAGGGTATTCATTGTCTTGTTTTAGTAGAATCAAGAGTTTGATAAACGTGGAAAACTTGATATACAGTCATATGTTAAAGTATTGGGCTTGAAATTCAAATGTGATTGTTTTCCATTGAATTGCAGTATGTTAACCAGGAATGTAGAAAGCATTTACAAAACAGGAATACTTTGACAATGAACTGTGCATATCTTCATATAACTACAATGGTTAAA
Organism: Telmatactis stephensoni; assembly: GCA_029948255.1. Taxonomy (NCBI): domain Eukaryota; kingdom Metazoa; phylum Cnidaria; class Anthozoa; order Actiniaria; family Isophelliidae; genus Telmatactis; species Telmatactis stephensoni. The sequence continues at coordinate 231,959 of JALIZF010001470.1, read as the reverse complement.
TTATCTAAGTTTATATATGTTTATAATTTCAAAAAGTTATATAAGCCAAGTGGAAAATATACATAAAATCCACATGCGTGAATGTTGCCTTGGGATGATTAAAACAAGTTTTTCAGTGAACCTCATTTAATATGCCCCAGGTGTGATGACCTGTTGACCACCTCTATACAAGAATCCTTTTGAAGAACCTTTTGTATTCATATTTAAAATTCCATTCCAAAATACAAACACAACAGTTTTAATTAATGAACAAAAGCTACTCCAGGATTCTGGTATAGAGAGGGGATTAAAATGTCATCATGCTTGGGGCTTATTTGCAACTAACATCCTTGGGAACTCATGGATACTATTCTACCACTCCAAGAAAAAATATGCCTGGAAGCAACTTAGTCTGCCTCTTTTGCCTTGCGTCACTCCAGCCTGGGAGGGATGGGTAATAGACTGTGAGCAGTCCCTACTTCCTTTTCCCTCCAGAATCAGTAAAAGTGATCACCATCCAGGTATTCTTAGTGCTCACTTTTACTGATTCTGGAGGGAAAAGGAGGGACTGTTCACAGTCTAGATGGGCAATGGCTGTACACAGACTAGTGTCAGTATATTTTAGATTTTAAATTTTTCATTTCTGATTGGTTAATTGGCCTGATTAGAAAGTCCCACCACCACTATTATCCAACCAGCACTCAAGGGCTCTCAGATCAAATGCCAACTGGAGAATAGAAGAGAGAGTACTAAAACATTTAAAAGTAGTCATGGAATAACCAGTGACTTCTTTCCATTTGGATGCCACATTCTGAAGCATTGCTTGCATACATGCATACATATATAATCTTTATCAGTATCTAGTTGTTCTAGTGCCTTATATGGCACTAATTGGGGACACAAAACTATTTAAAGAAAAAATTTAATAAATAAACTAAAGAATCAATGACTTACAACATCCTAAAAAACGCAGTCATAAGCCATATTTGAGGGCCATATTGTAAACTACTGGGTCACCAGTAAATATGCTTTCACCCTCAATAAATAAAGTCTTCATCATCATCATCATAAGTGTGAACAGTGCATCTTTCAATGTGTGCCATATTAAACTCTATAGACTTGTTTGCTTGACTCAATGTTTCCCCATTTCAAGGAAAAACATTTTGTGTCTTCCTTATTTATTTCAAAAATTGCAATGGAAAAACACAGAGGCAAGAAAATAAGGTCTGTTACCAACCATATTCATGTGCTTTTACTGGTGATTTAGCTTGTACAGCAGGAAGGATGGAATGGGACAGTAAAGGTGCAATAATCAACAACAACAAAAAAAGGTGCAACAAAATCACTCAACGTGTCTCACAACATTGCTGCGAAACAAGTTGAAGAGCGATGCTGCATTTTTCCACCCAAGTACAAACTTGACTCACAAAATAGTTTGCTGCAAGTTGAAAAAGTCTATTGCAGCAAGTAGACAGTCACTCTACTTTTTGCAACAAAATTTCATGTTGCACATATTACCACCCCAAAGTCAACTGTCTTGCAGCAAACTGCAAAATGGCTTCCTTCGTGTTCGTGATTGATCCAATCAGAAGTCGGGATTCACTCAACTTGTAGCAAACTTTTTTTTTGCAAGACAAGTTTGTTTACAGGTAGAAAAACATGCAGCATCGCTCTTCAACCTGTTTCGCAGCAATGCTGCAAGACAAGTTGAGTGATTGTTGCTTGTATTACCATACGGCAAGATATATGCCTTGCACCTGCACTGTACAAACTCACACTAACAGACTCAAGGCTCTAACTCGAATATCAGGGTTCCCAGAGAGCCCCTTCAGACATCCTACCACACTTTTGCCATACAATACTTCATTTTCAGTTACCCAAGCACAAATGTTAGTGCACCTGGGCACTGCTATAGTAAGATTCCTTCAGTAAGTGGACAACTCATCAAGGGACAGCAACCCTTCTTCAGACAAGCACTACTTTTCTAAACTCCCATAAGCAGACCAACCCTTGGTCCCTTCTGACGAACTCTGCATTTTTAACCTCCCATAAGCAGACACCTCTTAATGGTCACAATTGCAGGTCCCACGGGTGTCTACTTATGAAAGGTTTGTGACTGTATTTTCTCTGGTTCAGAACAAACACCACAAACACAAATTTGATGGAAATATTTTATTGACAGATCACAGGGTTAATCTTCACTCTCAACCTTCTGAGTTTGAAGACCTGCAAAGAAACATTTATATAATTAACACTTGGTGCAGCTACACGAAAATGTAAAATATTCATAGTTAAAAACATACACAAAAGTAAAAACAAAGTGTACAGCCCTGCAGGCAGCCTACAATATCGTCTAAACATTTACTGCTGTTGTGTATGCACTATGTCAGGCTGAAGTCTCATCTGGGAATAAGAATTTTCACCATCCATGTTGGAAGTCATTCTACTTGTGTGACTATGTGAACACTGTGTTGGATTGATGGCTGCCTAGATTGCCCTACTCCAAGTTGAAGGCAAATGGTAATAGAGTAGTTTTATTTAACCCATGAAAAATGACTATTTAGTAAGTCCTAGCTCAAAGTGGTAAAGAACAAAAACAAACAACAGGTTTAAAGTCTACTAATAACTATTAGTTTGCCAATTTTTTTTATAAAATCACTCTGAAGAATGAAACCTCTATTTTTGTGAGCACAGTTTCATTAGCCACTTTCATACCGTGAAGACTGGGTACGAGTCCCTTAAACTTTGATGATGGCAACATAAAACTTATGTAGTCAGAAAGAGCAAATCGAGCTGTATATAATCCCGAGGTTTGATGTTAATCGGATATACATTGAAAGAGATACAGCAGTTCAAACATGCTAGATTTTACAAAGAAATGTATGGTTGTAGGGACAAATATCGGACAAATTGTCCCTACAAACCATACATTTCTTTGTAAATTCTACCATATTAGAACGGCTGTAAAACGTCATATTGAACCAATTGAACACCAAACTTCGGATTTGTAAAAGCTCGATGTGCTCTTTCTGACCACATAAGTTTTATGTTGCCATCATCAAAGTTTAAGGGACTCGTACCCAGTCTTCACGGTATGAAAGTGGCTAATTATTTTAATAGTTTTCTGAAGAACAAGGATTTTTTACAAACTTACCTTTGAAGTTTGTTACAGGTACTACTGTTACAAGAGTGTAGAGCTTATTAACAGAGTCTTCATCTTCGTTTCTCTTGCGAGACAATCGTACACGGAATCGGTATGGTACATTCCTGTAATTGAAATTGGCTTGTTAGTTTTTTACTATACCAATGGATAGACAACGTACAAAGAATAACTAGAATGATGCCTGCCAGATAAAACTCAAGCAGGTTCAAAGTGGCAAACATAAGCAAACGCTACAGAAACATACACCGACTCAGCTCATTAGCAGTTCTTTTTGTTTTTCACACCTCTGTAATAAAATGTTATACCGAGTCTGCATATGTTGCTTACAGTTATAATGCTTATGTTGTTAGTGTGACCTCGGTCTCGTTCATCTTCAAAACCATAACATACACATTTTGTTTGCATTTAGTCTTCAACTAGCCTCCACTACCCCTGAATATGCAATTCGTCCTCTGGATAGGAATATTAAAGACAAAGATACAGACTGGATTCATCAACACAGCAGCATTAAACACAATGTTTACATTATGTCACAGAATACATTACAAAAATCACAGATTCATAACACATGGTGTATAATGCCGATATTATAAATGGCTGAGATTCATCCTGCAAGGTCATGGGCATGTAGCATAGAGTACAGTAACAGTACTCACTTGATTCCCTTGGACCAGACGTGCTTGTTTAGACGAGTGTCAATACGTACATCGGGGGTACCCATCATTTTTTCAGCGAATTTACGGATCTCCTTGATAGCACGGGGTGCACGGTACTTGAAACCACTAATTACAGAGAAAAATAAGGATATTTTAGACCAAAATCATTTGAAGATTGATGAAGAATCAAAATAGATCACAACACTTGATCAAATGAGAACTTTTGTTTTGTACGATCTTTGCCGTGCAACGAATTTAGTTTAGACAACTCTTCAATACTTTCATCCTAGTAGAATCCATTTATGTGGTCTACACAATAATTATTTCAGAATAGGGACTAAAACTGTAAGCTTACACTCCATGGATTCGCTTATGGATGTTAATCGTGTATTCACGAGTGACGACTTCGTTGATGGCAGAGCGCCCTTTCTTTTTGTCTGTCTTTTTCACCATCTACACATACAAATAGGAGAAGGATACATTTATCATTTTATTCAATTTAAGTCCTCATAACCCTCTTAGAAAGACCTGGATGACTCAGATTGTAACAACAATATTTTAATTTTCACAAACCTTGAAAGAGAAGTCGGAGAAGAGGGAGCAAGAGCGCACGCGCGTGGCATTATGGATGCTAGAGCCCAATCCTCCACAAGCCTTTGAAGGAAACCCGCGCACTTGAACACAAATTTGTGAAAATTTGAACTTGAGCACAAATATTTCTATCTGAAAGTTATAGTATAAATGGTATATTTTAGATGTCTTTAAAATTAAAAGTTTACCTCAGGGTAGAAATGACTTCAAAGTGCGATTTCGAACGGCAAAAGTAAAACCTTTTACTGAAACTTGTACTAAAAAACTTTGTACAACTCTTGTAAAGATAAATGAATTTTTATTGTTTTTCCAAGTAAAAGATAGCAGTTTGAATCTATTACGGACTGAATAAGGATGCCGTAGAACGAAAAGGGGAAGAACTACTATAGGGACCCTACAACTTCCTCAAAACCTTTCAATTGCTGTTCTTCAAATCTAAACCGCGTAAAGTGGCACTGACGTGCCTGCAAAACAATCAGGAAAATTTACTTAAATTATCAATCATCACTGCCTAAAATTTTCATTGGTTAAGTTTTGTCAGAGAAAACTTACACACTTTACTAAAAAGGTCATTTTTCCTCTTTAGAACTGAATATTTGCCTCTTCTCGTCATCAATCAGCAGAGAAGTAACCAAATCATCGATGCATGCAAGAAATTAAATTGCGTCAAACGTTTTTCTACACTGTTATCAAAGGAAGTGTTTCTCAAAATAGCTTGAGTTCCTAATCGTTTGCATTAGCATCAGTATCGGAAGAGTTAACGAATCCTCAAATCCATCCGAACGTGTCACGCCCCGTGCGTGTGGTGTCATACTGTCTCTTGCTTGTAACTGCTTGAGCGAAAGAATGTTATTGGGATGAGAAGAAAAATCATGCATTTGATCATTTGATAGAATGGGGTTACTAGAAATATCGATTGGAGCTCTACGATGTAGGCCGAGAAAATTTAAATTAGGGATATTGAAGTTATTGAGCTGATCGTATTTTGAATAATACAAGTCCTCAATGACAATAAAAACCTAACCTGCGCGCGTTTTGTTGAAAAATGACACACGAATATCGTTAACAACTTCCAAAAAAATATAAACTCTCATCACCATTGCCGCATATAAAACATTTTACGTTTAGTTTTGAAGAACAGCAACTAAAAAGTTATGCGGAAGTTGTAGGGTCCCCATAGTAGTTCTTGCCCTTTTGGTTTTAGTCATTCTCGCCCATTCCGTACTGATTAGATTTAAATTAAACTGCTCTCTTTCATTTTGAAAAACCAACAAAAACTCAGAGTTTTTAGTATGAAGGCTTAACTGAATTTTACTTTTTGAAATTCCGAGTTTTGAAGTCATTTCTACCCTAAGGTAAACTTTCTTATCTTAACTGAAGACATCTAAAATAGACCATTTATACAATAAATATCAGTGATAGAAATATTTTCATGAACTAACTCATTTTCAGTGTATATTAAATCTAAAACTACATATGCCTTCCATGCAAAACGGACGTACTTGCTCGTTACTCAATGAAAATCAGTATAGCCTAACGAACAATTTAATTACTGACCCTTGAAGGCGGAACTTAAAGCAACCACGTGTGGCATCACAACAAATCAAGACACGTAGTTTTTATTTTCAGTTGTCCTTTTTGTTCCAGTACGTGAAAAGCACGAGCTAGCTAGCTAGTCATTCCGCATTGACATGATATCAACATCCCCTGAATCCTTATGTAGTACGTCACCAGCCATAAGAGAACGAAAACGATCAGCCATCAGTATGAATCGGTAAAGCGTAGAGACAGTGATAAGGCAAAGTTGTTCTTTTTATTGGTTCGTTGAGCTCATGCAGCAAGTTGAAGAATGTTTCTTTTTTAAGAGGAAAATTATCCAACATTTAATTTGCATGCAATACATGTACACTGCCTGCAGTCAAATTGGCTATGGTCACCGACATGAGAACACCTCAATTACAACTATGAACTCACTCTTACTAATTGTTTGCCATGTTGGTAGCCAATGTTAAACTGTTAAATGTCTTCAGTTATGATCTATCACTCAGCAGCCATTAAATCCGTCTCATTATCCATATCCATATCTATATACACATATATTTGTATACGGTATTCATTTTTGCTATGTAAAATCTGAGCCAAGCTAGTCGGTGCAATATCAAAAATCACCGTTTTGACATGTTTTGATGTAAGAAATACATGCATGCTCACTGTGAACACAGGATAAATGACTGTTACAATTACTACTAGTAATGGGTTATCCTTTACTCAGACTTCGAAATCAGTCTCTCAATACATGCATCAATACATGATCAATAGCTATAGGAGTGAATTGACAATTTCAAATCCGACAGCCTAGCAGTCTGAATGACAACTACTGAACTATTTAGTGGACTTTTACTGAACCGATCTCGAAAATACAGGATGTCACTGAGAAGATTTGTTCAACAGCCTGCACAAAATGACCTGTATGTCTCTAATTCGTCGAAGAAAGTCACGTTCACAAACAACTGTGCCACAGCAGAAAGAAAAATAAACTAGTCATATGGGTTATCCTTTACTCAGACTTCGAAATCAGTCTCTCAATACATGTATCAATGCATGCCCACTAGCTAAAGGAGTGAATTAACAATTTCAAATCTGACAACCTAGCAATGATCATGACAGCTACTGAACTACTTGGACTTTGACTGAACCGATTTCGAAAACACACAGGATGTCGAAATTGTGTAAGAGCCTGTACAAAATGACCTGTGTTATGTCTCTAATTCGTCAAGAAAGTCACGTTCACAAACAACCCTTGCAGTAGACATGATTTTGCTCACGTTCGGTGTAGACGCACTGTAGAAATATCATTTTTGGTTATGCGAATGCATGTTTTTTGACACTGGTGTTCAATGATATTTCCATTTTCAGTTATTTTTGTCCCTTAGTATACTTTGCTAAAGTTGAACTTGTTAGCTAACTTCCTAATGTTTTCTAAAAATAGCTAGGAACCAATCAGTCAACAAAGAGAGTCTGTCCTCAACGATCGAGCAATGACCTAGGAACTAATTATAGCCTTCAGTTCAGTCTGGGTCCAATAGTTTCATAGAGAATTGAGAATAAACTGTCTGCAGAATTTTACTAGCCTTTCAATTGGTATTGATTTGCGGTCAATGAATGACATTAGGAAGCCAAATAAATTTCCTTTTCCTATACGCGAGCCGCGAGGATTCCTGTTGCTCTTTTTGAACGTTCTTTGCGGATGCATCATGCAGATGCGACTGCAGTATAAAAGAACACGATCTGGAAAATTTCAGCCTTTCCAAATAAGCTACATTTCCATGGCTCCATGGTATAGGCGACGATTTTTTATTCTAAATCATGCTGACTGTCGTGTAGTTGCTAAAAATATCCACAGCTTTACAAATGTTCCTAAAAGGCAAACTGGAAGTTTACAAAGTCACTTTCCCGTCACGGCGGTCGTTTTCCGATTGGTTGCACACAATAACCAACTTCCGCTGTATAAACTTTCACTGAGCTTTACTAACAACTTATGAACGACGTTTGTTTCGATGATATTGTTATGTCAGGGAAGAACATTCCTTGGGGAGGAAGAATAGATCGTTCCGCTGTGCTGGGAGTTCGTGCAGATTAAGGAGAATAATTAGCAACAGCTGGCTTAAGGTGTATTTGTCAAAGAACTTCATTGCATGAAGACGCACATATCAATATTAGTTATTTTTCCATAGCTTTCTGCATACTGAGGGATTCTATATTTTACAAGTCTTTTATAAGGGCAAACAGAAGTTTGGAGATTGCGTTAGTCGTGCAACTTAATAATATGTAATACTATGAGTAAGCAGGAGTTATACGTACAGAGAAATGCAATCTGTTTTTCATGCGTCAGTTGACGATTTGTGCTTTGAATTGCACTGAAAAGCTAAACTATCTCGTCAATTTATAAAATTGTGCAACGCTAGCAAATGGCTTTCTTCCGAATTCTCTCACAGCAGGGATGACTTACTAAATCCAAGCACATGATGGAAGATATCGTAATACATGATTTGCGCAAATACATTTTTCTTTTACGTCAGTTGACGATTGTGCTTTGAATTGCACTGAAAAGCTAAACCATCTCGTCAATTTATGAAATTGCGCAACGCTAGCAAACGGCTTTCTTCCCGATACTCTCACAGCAAATGCTGACTTCATAAACTAAATCCAAGCACATGATGGAAGATATCGTAATACATGATTTGCGCAAATGCATTTTTCTTTTGCGTCAGTTGACGATTTGTGCTTTGAATTGCACTGAATAGCTAAACCATCTCGTCAATTTATGAAATTGCGCAACGCTAGCAAACGGCTTTCTTCCCGATACTCTCACAGCAAATGCTGACTTAAACTAAATCCAACCACATGATGGGAGTTAGAGCAATACATGATTTGCGCAAATACATTTTTCTTCATTTTTCTTCTTTGCGTGATGTTGGCAAATGATTATTTACATTTTTAAATCATTCATCAAAAAGTTAACTATCATGAATTTTGCAAAACCAGCGTAAGTTAGACTTTGGTCGAGTACTGTGCGTGACATATGTCTGTTTGACAAACAGGAATTAGATCTCGTGACTTTTGACATTTCGATCTCACGACTAGTTGAAACTGAGGAGAAACAGCTAGAAAAAAAATAAGCATCCTGTTTACAACTGCCTTCGTATAGTGTGCATTCTTGCTGGGAACTGATATAAGCTAGGCAAAAACTAGAAATAACACCAAAAGAGGCTTGTGGAAATAGTGTGCTGCAGCCATGTTTAAGATAGAGGAGAATGATTTTACAGGTGTTTTTTGCATGGTCATCGATCAGCGTGCATTTATCCACACTTCCTGTGTCAGGGTTGGAGTAACTACATGTTTCAGACATGTATCCCACTTAACTTGAGATTTAATTCGATATTTGCGCACGAGAAATTTTGCAACAAATGATATCTTCTGTATAGTTAGATGTATACATAGATGTGTACACAACCTAGAGTCGGCGTCCAGGACGCTTTATTACATAAACACAAGGCCTTTTACATGATAAGTGTTAATGATTAACAGCTAATGTCATATCTTCAATCCTCGAGAATATGAATACCATATTAAATTATTATTATTATTATACAGGATTGCGCAAAGACAAATTCTGGTCTTTTATATAAGTCTGCGCGCGTCAGCCATCTTGTTAATAAATTTATGAATTACCAATGGAATGATAATAAGCCTTGATTATGAAATACATATTTCACTACAGCAAACTTTACATCAATTTTGACGCGTGACGTTTCTTCTCAACCAAACGCAAATTGATACGATGTCCCAAGCACCTCGTTTTATACTTTATTTTGATAAATGTTGCTATTATGAACAAATGGTGCAACTGATGAGATTTCCACATATGCTTTTGGCAACTTTTGAAACGGTTTTGCCCGTGAAAAAATGTCAAGGTTGTTGTAGATGCAGAAAGGATCGACTAGCTGCATTCGCCGCGCTACAAGCCCGTGGCGACCCACGGGTCAAGCCTTGGTATAATCATTATAGTTGTTATTACAAGTCTATTTCTGCATGAGGCTCTTAGTTTGTTGAAAACGCATTCATCTGAATTAATACAACAAGAACACTAGTTCTGATTACGTGCATCAGAACTTATCCTGGACAAAAGTGTAAATCAAAGTGTACGTCTAAAAAGTGGGAGCAAGAGAGATCTGCACCGCTTGGACTTTAACTGAGAATAAAATCACTATTGTGCAGTCACTGCATGTGCGCAATTTCCAACCGCGGCATCACCTTGAGGAAACGAAATGTCTAACTAACCAGTTTAAACATAATAGCAAGTTTTGATAAGAAATCTTTAGAAAAGTCATAAAATATATTTCGTGCCATGGCTTATATTGGCTTCATATTGAGACTCGCCGCAAACTTACCGGATGCTGTTCTTCTACGGTTCATTTCAATTCTAACGTAATTGCACCTAATAGACGCAGTCAGTAAAAGGGATGTACTTGGAGTATTTGGCTCAGTTAGGAAAACTAACATATCAGAGCACTGGACTGGCTCTGGAAATTAAGCCTCAGATAAATTGAAGCTGGAATCCGAGTAGCGCGCACTTCCTCAGAGCACCAATATCAATACTGAGAACACGACAGATCGTCAAGACTACTGAACTCCATCATATCTGTAGCAAGCTACGCACACAAAGTAATTAAACACCAAGCAAGGTATGTCAATTCTTCATTGAAGTTTTTTTGATACTATCTAAGCTTGCAGGAAGTTATGTAGTTTTACTTGCTAAAAAGGAACTAACAGTACAAGCGAACGGAGGTCAGTTACATACCTCTTAAACTATTACAACTTTCATCTAACTTTACGCGTGGTAAGTTCCTACAGCTAGAGCAACTGCAAAAATCTTTTCTGAAAAAATGCAAGTAAGATTCAAGGACCGAAACTTTAAGATCATAAAGCGAATATCTTTATATCTGGTCCAATGTAAACAGTGCACATGGACTAGAGTCGTATTATATACTGCTATGAAGAGTACACGAACGCAAGTCAATGCAAGCCATTTGCTGTAATTTCAGATATGCCGATGTCTTTTAACCTAACGTAAGTCGTTATTACTTGGATTTGACCAAGGACGCGCAAAGGTTTTTGCAAATTTGGTCAAACCAAGTGGCATGGACGCAAAGAAGACATGTACTCTGAGTCCAAACTTGTTTTGGCTTTCGCTTTCGTTTGAACTCCCTAGTTAATTTCGAGAATTGGTTTAGATTTACTGGCGACTACACATTCAATAAATGATGTAACAACACAGTGTAGATGCAGCACTCACTAGTGTATGAGTTAGATTGTTTCTGTGAACATAAAATTGCACACATTCTCCTCGCATAACATGAAAGAGCATACAGTATGACTCAGCAGTTATTTTATCCCATAGTTTACTGTGATTTTGCTTTTATTGTTAGCATTATATACTGGTTTCAACAGTGTCATCTGTAAATCACAGATATCAACCTCCTGCAGCAACGAACAAGAGTTCTGATACAAGCCGAGATACACTGATTCTCTGACTCAGATTCAGACAATATATATAGATACCTGCAAATTTCAGCTGGCGCAATCCGAAAAAGTGACAATTGACAATAATACTGACCGAAATCATAGTTAGTATCTAAAGAGCTATAAGAAGAGAGCTATAAGAACCTTCCTGAAACTGAAAAATCCATGAGTAGAGGAAGGACTAGCAGAATACATGCAGCTTGCAGACATAATTGAACAAGAAATATTAACTGAAAGAATAAAGAATTGTCAGTAAAGACAAAAACAAGTTAAGCACTAAAAGCAGCTCTCATGCAGCTAGAACTAGCTGATCTTATTGAAAAGCAAAACCTGATCTAGAATTTCGACGGAAACAGGTGGAAAACAACTGAAAAAATGATTAGATATTAAGCAAGAAAAAAAAAAGCAAGAGAAACAAGAAACAGAAATCCAAAAGGAAGAAGCTAAGAACAAAGAAGCTACCAAAAGGCAATAACAAAGAATTAAGACTCAAACTAAAAAGCAAGATTCAAGCAGCAAGACTCAAGTAACAAGACAAAGCAGCAAGAACAAAGCAGCGAGAGCAAATCAGCAAGATCCAAGTAACAAGATTCAAGACTGAAGACTCAAGCAACAAGACCAAAACAGCAAGATTCAAGCAGCAAGATTCAAGTGGCAAGAGCAAAGCAGCAAGATTCAAGTGGCAAGAGCAAAGAAACAAGATTCAAGCAGTAAGAGCAAAGCAGCAAGACTCAAGCAACAAGAACAAAGCAGCAAGATTCAAGCAGCAAGAAGAACAAAGCAGCAAGACTCAAGTAAGAAGACCAAAGCAGCAAGACTCAAGCAAGAAGAACAAAGCAGCAAGATTCAAGCAGCAAGAAGAGCAAAGCAGCAAGATTCTCACAAACCTCATCAACACAAATCTGATGGAATACCTTGGACTTCAACAGAGCAGCTTAACTGGGCAAACGCCCAGTTTTCCACCTTCCCCTTCAGAACCCTCACAAAATCAATTCACCCATTTCAACAACAACCTAAACCAACAAAGAACTACAACAAACAATTGGGTCTATCCTAACCAATATCAAAATTTTCAAACTTTCAATGGTTATCCTTCCCAAGCACAATCTAACCACTACAACGAGAATTATGGTTGCACAAATTTTATGAGCCTTCTGACGAATGAAAATTTTCCGCAATCACTCCTTCAGCCCAGTTTTCGTGGCTGGGTGTCTCCATCTAGTGTTAAACAAGAAGAACAACCATCTGTTTCAACGTGTGCAGTTTCTGAAGCCAATCAGAGAGATCATAGTTTCCTTGCATTCAGACAACACCACAAGCAAAAGATCCCCTCGAATACTAATAACAACACTGCACCACAGCCCGGCTTCCCTTGTGGTCTTAGTGGCTCCAACCAATTGCCCAACAACCGCGTGGGAAATTTTACCCAAGGAACAACAGCAGCTAGTTCATCAAGCACAGCTTCAACGTCTCCAGTTTTTAAAATGCCCATGATACCTTCACAGTGGAGAAAAATACAATCAAGTGAACAGAAAACCAGCACAAAAACTCCATTTTGTTCTCCGAGATGCTCTTCCAACTGCATGCACAAACAAACGGCACTCAACCGAAGGGCGTATTTAGCCCGACAGTTCTATAGAGCAGCTATTCAGCAAGGAAGAAGAAGTAGAAGAGGTACAGGCGACATGATCAATTTCGGGAAAAGAAGTATGGATCATTCTAGAACCCCTCCACGCACTGATATGAGAAATGGTACAGTTACCAAGTTCCCAGCAATGACAAATGCTCATCAAAGAATGATAAATCAGAGATTATCAACTCCTTTGCTGGATGCTTCAAAAGAATGTTACAACAACACCGAAAGTTCCTTTGCAGACTCCATGCAATATGAGTTCGACTTCGACAATGTGGAGTGGTCAATCAAAATAGTCGAGCACTTCATCAACCTGTACAACAAAGGTAAGTTGAATTTTTCATTGAAGTATATTGTAGATCAACGATGTATACGCAACGTATTGTTTTCCGCGCTTGACGTCAAATTTGTTCTTTTGAGACTTGTGCAATGTGAATCCCATTGAAAAGAATAAATTTGATGTCAAGTGCGGAAAACAAGCATTGTGGCATTTATTAGAAGGGTGTATACTGATGTATGCATGTGCCATTCACTCAATCTCTGATTGAGTCTGAATGCTTGTAAAGTCAGCATAATACTACAGCTTATCAGTCCATAATAGGGGCCGGTTGTTCGAAAGACGATTAGTGTTAATCCACCTATAAAATGAATAGTGGTTTTCTTAGATTTAATCCAGCAGCTGCATGGGTTAGCGCTAGCTAATCGTCTTTCGAACAACTGGGACCAGGGCAATCTACATTATTAAGCAGACTCGCTGTCCAAAGTATAGTTCACTCAAGAAAAGACAAGTCCATCACTGAGTTTGTATATAGTGTTGTTTTTATATATATCTGGTTTATTTTTTAGATTTTTAAACTTGTCTTCATCAACTGATTTTCTTGCGTACCAGTTGATATATGCGACTATCCATGCAAAATTGTGAAAAGCGCAATTGTAGACACATGTCAGGCTGAATTTTTCTCAATACAGTATACAAACTGAAAATGTGTAGAATATGCCGCAATTTTCCTAGCTGATAAAAATTCCAGAACAATTAACTCATATTACGTCAAATCGTTGATGCATGATATCTGCAGATTAGTGGTGTGCACATTCTTGTCGGTCATCCATATACTAGTATTGTCTTTCGTTTTGTTGAAAATTGCTCAACTTGTGAATGAAGTTTGTTTTGATGCTTGCTTTTATTCTCGGTAATCTGGTTTCAAACAAGGGGTGAACAGTGGTATACAGTTCAAGCCTAATTTTCACTGATTCAATTTGCTCGTACAGCGCATGCGTAAGGATTGCGCAGTGGGAAAAGACATTATTACAAGTCATATTGCACAAAGTGCTCTAAAAAGTACTTTTATAATTCACTGAGGTGGCATAGTTTTTTATTGACTTACTAAGAATTCAATCATACAGTTGAGTCCTGGAAAATGTTTATGAATAACGTTTAAATCGGAAGCTTATCTTGTAAACAATTAATATGTATATGCGGAGTCAATGGATTCCCACTAAGGTTGTTATGTCAACTGAACTGAATTGAACTTAAAACAGTATTAGCATATTCAAAACTCCGCTCACTAATATTTACAATACACTGAGACTAAGTTTAGCAGCTCAGCAAGCCGTATTATGTTTACTGAAGATTGTCGCTCTGCACTGAAGATTTACTAACTGCATGGTCGACCTTTTGGTATATAGCTAAAATGTAGCATAGATTTTATCAAATCATCCAGCAAAGAAATCCTTAACAACTGTGATATTGACATTCTTTAATTGAGGCTGAAAACTGCCCACGTTGCAACTGTTTCAGTAGAAACTAATTAGCATTTGATGTACGAGTATTTTTGACAGGAATATTGGAATTAGTGCAATTTAAAATATCCAATAGGAACGCTTAATTATAGCGCTATTATGTATTCAGATAATGCTAATGTATTCACCGCTTAAAACAAATTTTCCCGTTTCTATTTATAGTCGACGAAAGTAGATACTTGTCGTCATGATCGTAAAAGTTGAATTGTATTTTAACAACATGATATCATGTCCTTGATACCAATACGTGTTCCCTCGAACTTTTGTTCTTCATCTGTTTCCAAGACCTTTTACGCGCAAATAAGAAAAATATATTGATAATGTTGAATTCAATTATGTTATGCTATTTTTGTTCATCATGTAATTGAAAAAGAAAATCGCCACGGGGGAATTCCCTGACGTAAGGTTCTCCTAGCCAATGAAAACGTCGAATATAGAGTCTACTTATATATGACCCCAAGCAAACACGTTAATCAGGTTTTGGGTTTGGTTGTTCGTCGCTCGGAAGGCTCTCCAAAAAACCGGTTTATCTAGTTTAACGAAGACGAAAACCAAGGCGAAAAATATCATGGACAATACAAGAGTTCCTTGGCCAATGAATTTAGGTATGATTAGCCCAAATTACTCTATATTTTGGAGCTATTTTCTACCGTAGTCAGCAGACTACTGTCAGTCGTGTCAGATAATTCTTGATTTCTGCGTAGGGCCCTATAAAAATACTGTTTTCTGTTCCATTTGAGGATGTTTCACTAATGGAAAAATGTTAGGAAGAAAGAAAAGGAAAATTCTGTGGCATTCTAGTCGAAACTTTGGCTCTCTGTTGGCTCAGTTTCTCGATTCAAAAATCCACACTCTAATCTTCCTGACCATGCCATTTAGCGCTCTCGAATATCGGAATGCTTTGATACCATGTTGTTTAGCTGTTGTTTGCGTAGGTTGTTTCCAAATGTTTTGAAAATCGTTCTGAAATTTGCTAAACAACAACCACTAAAACCGGCATTCTGTTCTCTTGAATATAGGATTTCTGTACATTTGTGCTTGCGACGAAATAACTGAAACTAGACCTTGATTCGCCGCGCAGGTGTACATTTCCAGACTCATCAATGATCTTCAGAAGGGTTGTTTACGAGCCAATTCCACCAAAAATAACCTGTGGCTAAAAGCACTTTAAAATATGTCGGGATTAAAGCACCAATCGCTGAAAGCATTCAGTCGAAAAGTATACGTACATATCAAATGGTAACAAGAATTTGTATATAATCACTTGTCAATTAACATGATCAAAATAGAACATTATTTGTTTTGAAATATTGTGGTTTTGATTTTTATCCAAATACCTTTCTAGCTTGACAATTTGCCAACGAAATTTGGATAGAAAAAGGAATATGTCACTACAGAACAATGACAGTATTAAAATAGTTTGCGGGCGATTTGAAAATGAAACTGGTATGAACAGTTTCATCCAATGTGTTGCGTTTTATAAACCCCTGACTAGACTTGGAGGTACCAACAAGAGCGGAAGTTAATCATCCGCAGCAAATGATATATGCTCTGTTGTAGACACCATCAACGAACACTACTGAGAAAGCTTTTAGTGAAAGTCGCTCTAGTGAGCCGTGCAGGTGATATAAATTTATTGCACTTTGGAGAATTTAAGTATTTATGATAGACTATTTGCTCTCCTCAAGCAAGCAACACAGAAAGCCACTCGCATACTGACTGCATTGATATATTCAAAGCCCTTTCAGACGAGAAAATATTCGTCTGATAGTCAAAGGTCGCTATGAAAGAAACAGCTGTCAGCTCTTTTGTTTTAGACAATTTTCCGTCTGAAATTTCAATCTTCTGGGGCTCATAAGATTCATTACATGTGTCAACTACGTCGGAACCTATTGTCAATATCTTGACAACCAAAGCTCGAAAGGAATTTCGGGAAATCTAACCTTATTTAGTATGCGGTAACGCCTACTTGTCAAAGTTGACCAATCAAAAGTGGAGGAGTGTCGTAATGTCCCAGGTTACAACGTGGGCGTTCATTTACCGTTCAACTTTCATGGAGTAAGGATATTTTATAAACCGCTTCATGTAATTTTCACTTTAGACCAGTTTTTTGCATCGTTTACGCTGAAATTTGGTGTTATTTCGATAGCTAATAAGACAAGGGATAGACTTTAGTGTTTTCATCGCTTTTTGGTGGGAAAACGGCCATGGAATTGAACGAAACGGGAACTCTTTCAGGTAGGAGTGTACACGAGGCACTTGTCAAACATAATCGGGTTTTGGCGGCAAGCTGTGTTTCTTGTATTACCATGTAAAAAACTCGTTAAAATGCTTTTCATTGATAGCATTTTGCAAATTGCTCGATAGTTTATTTCACTTGTTATCCATTTATGTCTTTTTTACGCAGTTTTTGGCAATTTCTTTCCATTTATGTGCTGTCTTCGACGTCGTAAACCGTCTCCATTGATTTTTGAATAAATTATTGAAGTCTTAACAGTAGGTAGTCGGATACTTGACTGAATAATGACAAGAATCCATTTTTATCAATTAAAATATCTTCTAAAACAATGAATATAGCTTGCAAAAAAATCTGTTTCTAAAATATGGTAAGATATGCATAGATATTTCCGTCTCAAACCAGAATTTGACAACATAATCTTCTGTTTCGGATTTGAATGCTTTCGAAATAACTAGAGCTGTAGTTGTAAACCGATCTTGCAAACTGAACTTTGGATACCTGTACTGTGCAATGCTAAATGATATTTTAAGTATTTGTTCAATTATCGTGGCTCCAGTCACGAGATAAGCGACTCGATTGATAATGTAATTCGCTTTCATAATCTACGATCCAGGAGTTTATTTAGAACTTAAATATATTAATCGATAGACAGTGCTGGCTCTTCCCAAATACTTGAGGTACCACATCATCCCTAGCCTTAAAGGTTAATTTTCTCCAGACTTAAACAGTGTCATATTACGGAAATTCATGACCTGCTCTTCTTCTTCAGAGTCCAACAGGACAAGTGAGACAACTGCAGGCTTGATGCCATTACTTGACCCACCGCTAAATAACGATGGTAAGTTTTTTCTGTACTTACTTTTCTTTCTGTGTCTGTCTTAAATCAGAGAAAAAGTTTCGATGATAAGCTCACAAAGAATTACTGTTTCACTTTGAAAGCTTTGTAGTTCCTGAGGATTTAAATAAATAATTGAACAACTTATCAAAGGATGTTAGTCTGTCCAGTTCAGATCACTAAATATCTGCCTTTCTTTTTTCTCTTTCTCTGTGTTTCTCTTTCTCCATGTTTAGAAATTGCTCATGGTTTTATTGCAGAGATGACCATGAGCAAAGAGGATTTTGACCATTTACTGTTTGACAACCCAATAAGTACTACCATGGAAGAATCGTTTGGTGTTCCCATGAATGTAGAAGACTCACTAGTCACTGGATGTCCCCCAGTTGAGCTAGAATCTAATGACAGTGGTTTCTGTGATGACCAAACGATGATGTCCAATGATACAGATTTTGAAAGTGGCCCTACTTCTCCACTTTCATCCACTCTGTATATATCCCAGTCACAGTCCCCATCCTCAGAATCTGGCATTGAAGAAGATGAAGATGATGATCGTAATTTTGAAACTCTTGAGGTTAATCAAGCTTTTTCTAGCTTGAGTAATGCTGGTGAAACACAAAATTCATTGACAACATTGCTGGGAAAACAGCCAAGCACAGAAGCATGCACTGTTCCCCAAGTATCCAGTGTTGTAGATGCCTACGAAGAACTCAAACAGCTTCTGTACACAGTTGCTTCCCAATCACAGACATTACCATCTCCAACAAGCACCAAGACTACCATGTCTGGTTTATCTTCTCTACCAACCATCCCTTCCACAACAAATGTAAATTTGTTGTCTGGTATATCAACTCTACCAGTATCCACTCAAGCAAACAACACATCCTTAGCCATGTTGACTACTACTACTACTGAAAATGGAACAGGGGAACTGTCCACTAGAAGCTCAGAAAGACTTAACCAAATTGTTGAACAAAGTCAAAAGACTAGCACTGATTCTAAGTGTGTAAGAAGGACTAGAAAAGCAAGAGAAAAGCCAAAACTTGTCATTATTGATGAACCAGAAGAGGTATTTACATTAATTTATTGAACAGACAGGGTTCTCTGTAGAGGCTGACAACTGTCAAACTGTTGGCTGTGAAGACAGCAAATTTTACTGAAAATCCTGTATGTGATGTACAGTATAGGAAAAGTGCATTTAGTACTGATGATGTCTATATTATATTTTGAAACATATCTGATATCTATTACAGAACTACCGTGCAAGATATGAAAGCTGAAGGCTGCAGAGGACCTATTCATGGTTCCACTGATAACTCATATCCCACAATCAAAGTGAGTATAGCCCAAATATATTTTCTAATTCTTAACAAAGAGAAAGCTGTGACAGTTAAAAGGGTTATCTAATGAAAACCACACACCTTAAGATTAGTGGTAACATTTTATAATAAGGTAATGCAGTTCTATTAAGGTCAAAGTGCAATAGTTGTCACTTCTAATATTTCAATTGTGCATTGTGTAGGTGTCTGGTTACAGTGGACCAGTTTGGATAACTGTTTATCTTGTGACAAGTTCAGGATTACCTCACTATCACTCTATCCATGGACCTGGTTCAACCAAGGTTCCTTGTAAGGAAATCACCCTACCAGGCGGTATTCCTGCAGTGCAGTTAATGGTTGACCCAGACTCGAAAATGACTGCTGTGTAAGTATAAATAATATATTTTCACCATTCTAGAAAAAATACCAATGTTTCTTTTTTCAATATTTTCCACAGCATGGACTCACTAAGTATCAGAAGGCTCAGAAATTGGGAAGGAGATAAAGAACTCAAAAAACGAGGCATAGACCCAAGATCTTGGAAAAGAGAACGCAAAGAAGGAAAGTTGTTGTTTCAGGCTGAAATACCTGGAGACAATGGTCAACCTGAGATCAAGTTGACTTGCAAATCAAGAATATTCCAGTGCAGTTCTTGTAAGTACTAGTGCATTTTTTTATGCATGGCTGAGATTCCTTAATCCCTAAAATAAAAACAACATAATCATACAAATATTTTATTTTCAGCTGGTCCAACTGGAAACCCAGAAATCTGGTGGACTAGTAGAACAGAGGGTTCAGTTGAGGGAAAGGAGGAAATGGGCCTCATTGGAAAAAAGTTTCCAACAGGTAAAGATTGCAATATGCACTAAGTTCTAATTAGTGTTATTTGGTTGTTATGTACCACATGACTGAGCACAGTCAAACCATGGAACTCAGGGGGCTTCAATACAAGCTAGCAACCAGCAGTGTACTGCCGCTGAATTAACCTCTGACCACCAGTTACTACAACTATAACTAAATTGTAACATTTGGCAGCTGCCCACTTCAAATCTTATTGAAATGGCTGGAGACGTAGTAGAGATTCATGATCATCTATCCTTGATGGTAGCATAAGTTGAATATTCTTTTCCTCACCCACTGTGATAGCATCAAAAGAATATTGTTTTTCATACCCACTGACAGTTTTGTCATGTCTCCTTCTTTTATTATATATTGCTGATTTGCATTCCTTTGATTTGGTATTTCTTTCTTTCTTCAGATTTGAAAGTGAGGTTTTATGCAAGCCTTCCCTCTGGTAAGTCTTCTGTTTTCAATCTTTATTCTAACAAGTTAAATCATATCAATTTGTTCAAATGAGTGCTTTTTTGGAAGGGGTTCATAGCAAAGAGTTAATGATAAAAAAAATCAATACTCTATGTTCATCTTTGGATTGGTGTCCTGTTGTGCATTGTACATTATTGAGTTCTGTTACTCGGGATGAAAATGTATCAGCTATTTTCCTCAGAAGGAGAAGCACTCAGTCTTTGATGATTAACAGGAAACCACAGTGACAATGTTGGCAAGGCAAACGCATTTAAGATAAACCCAAGTACCTTGACAACCTATCCATTATGTTTGCCAAGAGAGAGAATTGAATACATTGTAAGCAATTAAAAGAAGAGGGTGACAGGAGTGAGAAAATTCATAGCCTACATTGTCTGCTGTGGTTTCTTGTGACATGCTAATGGTGTGATAATTCTTATGATGTAATTCACAAATATGCCTCAGAAAAAAATATTTTTTATATTAATTATTTTGGGAACTATGGTTTGTGCATGCGCTATGCATAAAAGCAGAAGAAAAGAAACTGATCATGTTCTGCAGGTCACAAAAATTGAAAGAAAACTAAAGGAATAATTTTGTGAAATATTGCAACAAGGAATCATTTTGCACTGGATTATTTAAAATTTGAAAAGACTACATGTAAAATTAGAAACTGTGAAAGCAAAGAATTTTACTCTGCACAAAGAAGTTGAATAGTGCAGTGCTACGTTTTGTATTCATTTAATGATTTTGATCTTGTTCCATCAAATTTTGCTGCACATTCATAAGTAAAGTGTTTAACATTTTCATGCAAGTTCATTTTGAGGTTGATGGTTTTTTAAGGTTTTGCCATGTTTACAATATATTATTTCAACTCAACAGCTATGGGCTGTAATTATTTTTCTATAAAATTGGTATTTTGGAATTGTAGGCGTTTTCTGAGGCATATTAGAATGTTTAACCTGTACTGTTTAACTGGGTGAAGGTTCTTGTAGTCAATAAATGATGTGTAGAGAGAGAAAGGATGGAAGTGAAAATACACAATTTATTTGCAGAGTCTAATGGAATGGTAGAGCTTACAAAAAACTTGTTCTTTATTGATTGCAAGCACCTTGTGAGTTTATAATGTATTGATGTATTGCAGTGTACTGGGTATGTAGAGATGATGTAGGGAGGTGGTGGGGAGGGGGTGAAGTTGTTAACATTCCTTGCAGTTGCACTTACAGAGTTGGCACTGCATTGAGACCACAATGGACATTGCTCACAAATTAAAACACAAACTGAACCAGGAAGGAATTTCAGTCAGTTCAGCAAGAGCTTTCCTGACTAAATCTAAGGCAAAAGTTCTATCCGTTTATATATTTTCATGCTTATAAAGTTAGGCTCGTATATATATATATTACTCAAAAGATGCACAAACTTTAATACCTCTAGGGATTTTACCAATATGTTTCCAAAAATTTGTGTTCACAAATTGATGAATTTTCGAAAAAAATGTTTTTGGTGTTATAATGATTGTCATAGAATTTATAGCTATATTATTTTATTGTACCTCAAAATAAGTAGATGTATTCAAAATAGTGTCAAGACATATAAGTTCATAGACTAACCAAAGTGCTCTTTAAAATTTCTCTTTACTGTTTACAGCCTAATTTCATTTCAAAGGCACATTTTTGTTAGTATTTTTATTTCTTCAAATTCAATTTTGGGTGAGACCAATTTAATGTGTGAGCAATCCCTTGAGGTTATCTGTCATCTAGAGGAAATTTTTCAACAGTTCTTTACACTGGAAGGCAAATTCCGCATGAATTTTAGCTTCACAACAGTGAGACAAATTTTGTCTTTTGATTATACCTTGGAGAGAATGTCATACCATGATAGGACTCCTAAACCCATGAAAGAATGGTGTGTTAAAAATATAACTTTATGACTTTATGACTATAACTTTGTTGTGTGTTTATTTGGCCAGTGATTTATATCAATGTTAAATGTCCAAAAGGTTAAATCATGGGTTTATTAGTTCTGCTGGTATTGGCATTTTCAATGTCGTTGGATAAATTTGAGCCTTTCAATGATGAACAGCCATCATTTAATTCACACATGCATTACTGGTGTCATCATGAATGGCTTTGAAATGTTGGTGTGCATTTATGAGAAAAAGTCAAGTAAATTTCATAAATTATTGCCTTAAAAGATATTTTGATAAAAAGATTGGCTGCAATTTTGTCCTAGTCATGATACTTACTTGGCTTTTGATCATTAAAGTAAATCATCTGAATGGTATACTGAATTATAACACAACTGGTGAATATTTGGTGAGTTTTTTATTTAACTTTCACTCATATCACTGAACATAACTAGCATTACTCTGTGCCTCATAAATACTGTAATTATTAGTGTTTGAGTTTTATTATGTTGCAAATTTCACTGTTGTGTTTAATACAGGACCATGACAAAAGGGAAAATGGGTGAAATGGGATGGTAAAGCAGCCTAGCTTGGGATGGAAAACCATGGGCATACCAGAAAAAAGTACTACAAATTTAAATCAAAATATGAAGCATTAATATCTTTTGGAAATTTATGCCCATGGGATTTTTAAGCATTAAGTTTATTGTGTTTTTCTTGGTCATGTGTTGAGATGGCATGTTGTGTTGAGATACTGTGAATGTGCAGGCATAATGTTGCCAGAGAGTGGCCAGACTGTAACAGGATTTTCACAGTGATCACTATTTTACAGTTTTTAAACAGTTTTTTGGAAAGACGAAATGAGAAAAACTGCTTATCCAGAATAGGACGTAGAATTGATCACTGTGAAAAAACTTGTCTGTGTATTACTGTTAACATTCTTGATTGAGAATTCTGTTTTAAATTTTCAAATGTAAAAGCCTTTAAAGAACTTTTCATGTATTTTTGTTAATTTATTTTTGCTTGATTTTATTTATTAGTCATCTTTTGTATGATATTTGTTGGCTTTGTTTTTGTGAGGTTGAGAGTGAGAGGGTTTGTATTGTTGCTTTTGTGTTGCCTTCTTTAAAAAGACACTGATGCCAAAGTTTGTACCTCGATGTCACACTATTACATTCCTATCCATTCATTCAAGCTTACTAACCCAATGAGCAATTACTGGTGCTATAATTATTTTGCTGAATGCATTCATTTCCCCTGATGTACTAGAAGTGAAGATAAAAGAAGGTACAAGAGTTGACATCTTAAAAGCACTTGGCACACCATCCCAAGACTAGAGTTGATGTATCAGTCTTGGCTTAAACATCCTTTCCTTGGCAATCAGTTTTGATAAGGGCTACTGGATTGAATGTAAAGCTGAGTCTGATTACACATGGCACAACTTCTATATAATATTTAATGTCTAGGTAGTTAAAGCTATGAAGTTAAGCCATTTGGTAGGGGAAAGCAAACAGTATTGAATCAGTTTTTGAAAATAGACCTTGTTTGCTTTTAACAGGCAGTACCTGGGAAGCTTATGCCGAGATCAATAAAAGCAAAACGCACCAGGTAAGCTGTGTTCCATTTTTTATTGAAGTGGAGTGCTCTTTTTATTCTTTGCTGTGAAGAGAACCAAAGCAACTCTTATTAATTACAAGAGGAAATCAGAAACCACACTCGACAACATCATCATGGTCCAGACATATATTGAATCTTAAATATATCTAGACCCAAACATTCTCACCACTTTGCCAACTATAGTTTGTTGATAATTGTTTATACTAAGAATGTTGAGTATTTGTTATTTTTCAGGGTGCAGCCGTTATTGTTACCCCACCTTACTGTGACCAGGATATCCTTTTTCCTGTGAAAGTAAGCCTTGAACTTCTCAGTGGTAATACTAAGAACCAAAAGTGCAGTGAACCCATAGAGTTTACTTACAAACCCCGGCAGGACATTATAACTGCTTCTATGATACCTAGTGGACACAGCCTGGGAGGGATTTTGGCTGGGCTCCAGGGAGGGTTGACCACCACCACCACAGCACAACAGTCTTTATCTTTGGTAAGCATGGGAACACCTACACCAACTGTTATCCCTGACCTACCTGTGACAACTACAACCACCAGCTCTAGTGCACCTGTTGTACCTGTTTCATCCAAAAAAGAGCCAGATGTCAATGGTAAGTTCAGTTTACACATACAGTAAAATAATTTTCTCAAAGTATTGCAAAATTCAATAATATTGATTGGACCAATCTTAATCTATATGATATATTTTTTCCTCCAGACTGGCAAAAACTTTGTATTCAAATAAAAGAACTTCAACAAACTGGACGACTGAGCATTCAACAGATCAAAGTATGTACAATTAGAATGCAATAGACTAGAGAGTTTTCGTATGACTGTGAAAACAGCACGGTCACAGTGTGGTACGGTTACAGCAGGAATTTTGAGTGTTCATAGACATGACACCGATATGGTTATGTTACAGCATGGTCAGTTTCACAGCCATATGAAAACCACTCCATTAAATAACTTGTTTTCAATTTTTTTCTGCATTACATTTATGTATAAATTTCAAAATCTTGAATTTTTTCTTTGCAGAATCTGTGCTCTTTCATCCAAAGAAGAGACTTGCTCTTACTACAGGCTTTTCGGACAGCCAATAATGCAGGTACACAAGAGGAATGTCGCACAAAATTCAAACAATATTTGATGGGTCTAGTTGGAAATGTTTAGTCACACACCCAAAATTGCCAATATATTTACTAAAGACAAATATTAGTCATTTGTAAATTATTTGTATAGTTAAGAGAAATTGGTTATATATTCTTTTTTCTTGTATTGACACAAGAAATTAATTTTTGTAGAAGATATTTATTTGGAGATCAGATAATAAATTGTGAGACAGATTACATTTTGGCAATCAGAGTAGTCGAGTGTCTTTAAACTGTTTTGATAGTTTGTTAGCTAGAAATAGGAAATCTATAACAGACTAAAGTGTAAGACTCCAAACATTTGTCATGGCCCTTTCCCTTTGATTTCCTCGGTTCTAGTCCAAGTTATGAAGTCGATACTTTGTTATTTGGTACTTAGAGAACAGAGATTGAAGTCAGGGAGTGGTGTCAAACCAAATGATTCGGAAGCACAGTTAACTTCAGGTTAGATGAATTTGAGTTATATGAGGTACACGTAGTTAGAGCACTGTAGCTACATTACTGGGAGTGTCACTGAATGTACTCATCTCTCCTACCTTGATCCACCTTACTCTGTCCCAGACAAAAAAGATTCTTCAGCACCACTTTCCCTCTCCCCCTTTATATCAGCCATATCAGTACAGTCCAAGTAATGTATCTGGGTACCACTTATATTTATGATGTACCAGTATTGTAGAGCTTGACAAAATTGTAGACTACTACAGATGGCAAGTAACTTATTATCTTCATCAAAATAAACAAACATTATGTAAACAAGGTATTGAAGCTTGTTATTGATACCAAAGTAAAATGTTTGAAAAAAAAAATTACAAAAGTGAATAAATGTTTGAAACACCATTTTCTGTCTTCTTTTGTCTCGTCACTAAAATTAAAATTACCATTAAATGACATTGATGTATGAACGGAAGCATATATTTTGGGTGTTGCTTAGTTTCCTTCAAGCCATTTCTTAATTTAACCCAAACTTATTTCAAAACACATATAACTCTAGCAATCATGTTTGTCCATAAATGAAATATATTAGCTTTAAAAATTATCGTGCTTAAAGGTTTTCTATTTATCTATAAATCAAACACCGATCAAATGTGTTGGATATGTTGCAACTTGTATCGAAAGTTGACAATGATTGACAACCTCTAGTGGCCTATCGTAACCAACCATGAAACAAATATCACCCTAAAATTTCCTTTATATCAAGGGTAAGGATTAGATCATTTGATTACTCAAGATTATCTAGATGAATCTGATAAATCCGATACCGAAATTCAAAAAGAAAACGAGCAGGCAAGGATATGCAATGAAAAAGAAAAACAGGAAATATTTTGATAGGATTATTCATGGACTCGAAACTCCAGTTACACCTTGCCAAACTGCCCTTTGTAAAGGCTCGTCCGCACTGGCAAATTCCCTGGTAAATTTCCTATAGCAAATGGAATTTTTCCGGCTACATGAAGAAATGCATTTTGTCATATGAAATTTGGTCAAATTTTCTCATCCAAACGAAAAAAAGTTATTTGTCATAGAAAATTTGCGAGTGTTGAAGGGTCGAAAGGTACACCGGCTCAAAACTTGTCATTGGGTTTCTCTTCCTCTTTACCCCCTCCCCCTCCCTAAACCGCCAGCAGCTACACACGCTAAAAACTGATTTGAGAGTGATGGAGGGGTAAAAAGCTTTGCAGCGGATTGTTTGTGGATTATTCCTAATGGCAGGGTGTTACTTAGTACATTAACTTCTAACCCCTGAAAATCTGTATTCTGCTCTATTGTTCCCTTTTATGTACTCAACATGTTTTGTTTTCAGTCAAAGTAGTCTAGACCAACAACATTTCGTCTCGGTGAAGACTCCTGCAGACGAAACAGACCACAACGGTCCACAACAGGTCAATGTGTTATGAATTTTAACAGTCACTTAATTTAACCCCTTGTCTCCGTTTTGTTGCTAATGGAGCGTGTGACATTCTTTACTGGATAACCTTATCAGGTGCCAGGCTTTTAGGTCAAATGCAGTATTATAACTCTTTCACACACAATTTTGGTGAGGGCATCTCAGTGAAATGTTCTCGTATGCCCTGTTATCGTATGCACTGTTCGACAAAACGGCACATTTTTTGTGATTTGAGAAAAATGTAGCTTCCGCCACTAATCATAACCACTATTGGTTGGTCATTAAAATGCTTATGACCCGAGGCTGTGTTATACTAATAATGAGTGCGCCATACGTACGTCATAAAGTGGCTGAGATATCCGACAAATTAAAGAACTGTGCACGAAGTTTCCTACCTTTCAGTATTTCAGTGTTGTTTTACATCTATGCAAACATATTGTACAAAAATGAAGAAAGTAAGTACATTTTTCTGATTTGTCTTGTGGACCATTTCAACTGAAGAAGTTCTTCAGTTGAAATGATCCGGCCGCAAGACAAAACAAATCAGTATATAGCACCCCTAAAGATGTTTATATTTTAAGTGAAAAAACATGTGCCACAATAATAACGTGAAAAATGAAGATGCTTTTCTCAGTAATCTTGAAGCAAGGATAGCTAAGGATGGAACATGTAGCTCTTGAAAATGTGCTCTGGATTGTGGAAATTAGAAGAGAGGATAAGAAGAACTTGTCACCAAAAAAAGGTATGTCTGATGAAGAGAGCAAAACATCGAGTGCAATCGTCTGGCTTACCTTTAATATAAATAAACACGACAAGAATTCTAAGAACAATTAAGTCATGTCTTTTGTACTTGCGATTTTATGTAAACAACTTTCATCACGACAGCTCTATCATCGGACAAATCAAATCTTTGTCCCATAAGAAGGGGCAGCACGAGCCAAGAAAACTTTTCAACTTGTAACAGCCTTCCATGTACATTCTATGGGATTTGAAGTGTTCAAAAGGACGTGACTTAATTTGTCTAAGAGAACTATATTTTTCCGGTAAGCTACCAAATCCATTGTACTTATTCTTTGCAAGTATACAGGGGAATAATCAAAGCCGGCAGCTGGTTGCGGGTGGTCCGTATTTAGTGGCCTTGTTCATTATTTCGCATTCTAATTACCTAGTATATTCAATGTTGGAGATGCGTCGGGGTTGCTTCAAGTACCTTGGATCTTTTGTCCTGACTGACATTTTGAATTCATTTTCTACCCTGTGCCTTCCGTTTCAGGAAAGATCAGATATATAATTTATCAAGGGATTAAGCGGCAAGCCGCAGGCTTTGATTTTAAGGTGTCCTTTGTTTGAACTTCACGCAAACTTTCTAATGGGTGCAGGTTTTCTCTGTAGACATGCGTAAGATAAACAATCAGTACATTAAAATCGTATACGTTTTATTGAAAATCAATGAAGCCATTATTCTGAAGTAGATCTATTCGTGTCATTCAAATCAAACTTCACGATAACATTGTATTGTATGACGCATTTCTGTGTCAAATTTCGGATCGCCAATTTTTTAGTGGTCACTTCTCAATTATTGTAATATGTCTAATTCGATGGACTTGGAAACCCATCCGTCAAATGACTGAGTCCAACAACCGTTGAAAGACATTGCCCATTTCAAAGCAATACTTTTTGTACGGATACGTTGCACAGATGGCTTTCAATAGCCGTTGTTTAACTCGATAGTCCCTCGGCGCTCATTACTCTCGCAACCTTGATCAAGACACCTGATGTCCATATACCCTTCTATTGATCGACCCTGCACAAGGGTAGGTGGAAAGGGCGAAAAAGATACGACTCTACAAACAACTTTTGGATATTGCTGAAAAACCTGCTGTCGGCTCAGACAATCAAAGGTGTAAATTGAATCTTTTGTATGCTGATCTGGTGATACCGGAACGGTATAATAAACCCGTGTGTCAGCCACTCAACTCATTAACCGCTTGCAGAGCATTCAAGCTAAAAGTTCTATACAGCACTGGTGATATTCCGTCTTGAACCCAGATTTGTACACACAAGTAGAATAGAAACACAGGCATGCTAACCGATCAAATTCCTACCGTGATTTTGTTGCTTTTCTTACGTGTTGGATCTGCGGATGAATCTGTTGGCGTCAAAACACATCCTCTGCGAGTACCATACGGACGATCTGTGGTTGTAAACCCACGAACTGGAGTTCTTCTTAAATACCCACCGAGAGCTCACTGTAGAGTCGATGTTTTAAAGGATAACCCACTGTCAGAACGCAACGGATTTCTCGTCCCTGATGTTTTTCCTTGCGATTTTAAGCTCGGAGATGTGCGATACACTCATTTGGGCTCCAAATTCCATACGCAGGATTTCGTGAAGTTACAGCTTCGCGTAGACACTACAAATACCACAATCATTATTCCATTCCAGTTGAAAATTTTGGTGGTGTTTAAACCCATGGAAATTGTTAGAAAGAATTTACCAGTTGTGGTACCAGAAGTAGGTGGTTTATCATCAAGTATTAGTGGAGATGTTTTGAGCTTTGTTTACGATTCCGAAAGCCAATTCTGCCATGTGGCGTTTCTTCGTTTCCACCAACCCATGCCAAGATATGGGGATCTCCTGAACGTCACGACAGCTAATTCAATGGGAGCACGATTCGACTGTAACGATTTTCTTACTTCGGACATAAGATACCATCACAAGAAACTTCAATCAGTCAAATCGCGACTACGTTCCCCTGGTCGTGGAGATATCAGATAAGACCTTATCAGTAGAAAAGAGAGAGTATTTCCAAATCATTATCCGAATTCTTGGAGCGCGTGTCAACGAGAGACCCACAGCGTCTTTTCAAGCTTTAAATACCTTAGAAGTTAAAGATCAAGCGCTTGGTGCTGTAACAAGCCGGGTTCTTGCTGCTGTTGATTTAGAAACCAAAGAAGCCGAGATTATTTTTAATGTGAGTAAGCCTTTAGGACCAGCAGAAGGCCAACTGATAAATCTCGACGATCCTTATCGGCCCCTTACAGCTTTTTATCAAGAAGATGTCCAACGTCTGAAGATTGCTTATCGTCCTCCAACCATCAAAAACGGGAAGTCACGCTTGTTTCAAGTAGTGCTAAATGCTATAGATGCCGAGGGTGCGATCTCTGATCCGATCCTCCTCCTTATTATGGTTAAACCAACAAATGTGAACGCTCCGGTTGTTATTAAGAACACTGGCCTCAGCCTGTTCGAGGGACAGGTAAGGGCTTTATCTACAGCCAATAATCTACATGTTGCAGACAATGATAACATGGATGATGTGCAGATTGAAGTGATTGACGGATTGAGCCACGGCGACCTAAGGATCATGGGACATAAAATCACGACATTTATGGCGACAGATTTGGACTTTGAGGACGTGAAGTATCACCACGACGGTTCAGAGACGTACAGCGATAATATAGTGTTCAAAATGACTGATGGAACCCACGTGGTTGAATTTGTATTTCCCATTACCATCGCTCCGGTAGATGATCAACCACCATCTCTAGTTTACAATACTGGTTTGATGCTCGATGAAGGTGGGCTGGCCAAGATTGATCAATACATGCTTAGTGCAATCGACGTGGATTCTGATGATTTAAAGATTCAATTTAAAGTAGCTCCAACTGTTCCTCCCCTAGCCACCAAGCCCCACCCAAGCTAATCGACCCCCTGCCGGTGTCCTTTGCCTTCGAAGGAAGTCTGTCTTCAGGATTGATGTGAACAACTGGGCTTTTAAACCTGATGGATTCTACGAGAGGAATACAACTCAATTTACTCAGAAAGATATCGTGGAAGGGCGGGTGTTTTATAGACACCTGGGAGGTGAGGTCTTCCACGACCAAATTAACTTTGTGCTTTCAGATAACGCTCCCACACCAAACGTTTCACCAATCCAAATATTCAATATTATAATCAGTAGAGTCGATGATTTGCCACCAAAAGTATACCCAGGGTCGACTTTATTTATCGCTGTAGACGAATTTAGTCAGACTATCATCAATAACACTGCATTACAATACATTGATGATGACTCCAAATACACTGAACTCACATACACTATATCAAAACCTCCATACTTTATCGACAGAGTGAATTCAACAGAAGAAGCTGGACACGTGGTCCTTGTTGAAACCGGTATGAAGATATCCAAATTCACCCAACTTGAGTTAAATCATGGAAAAATTTACATACAAGGCTCCTGATTTTGAAATAGGGGTATTATCCAGGCACGCCCAGTTTGAGTTCTCAGTTTCCGATGCGGTGGGGAATTCCCTTCGTGGACAGATAGCAACAGTTACTATCAATCCGGTTAACAACAAACCCCCTAAGGCAGTTATCGATCAGTTGATAGTCAACGAGTTTTCTGAAGCTGTTATTGATAAAAATAGTTATCAGAATATACGACCAGGATACAGCTGTTCATCAGATCAAGATGTCGTTTACGCGCTTGCCTAGATACGGCGTACTTCTCCTGGATTCAGTACCCATGAAAGCCCGGGATATTTTCACCGTAAGGGATATATTTTCATCAGTTCTAAAGTATCAACATGCCAAGATTGGCGAAGCCAGTGATGAAGCTGGGCTGGTAGTGGACGATGGAGTGCACAAGATTGTTTCTTTACTAGAAATAGGTAAGCAATAGGTATACCTTTTTCCAATAACGTTTGAAATCGAGGATGGAGTTGAAGCTTTTATTTATCAAGTCCAGTCTGTACTTGCAGGTATTGTTTCCTTGTATTGAAACGAATTCGGAAAAGGTCTGGGGCCAGTTGCATAAAACGTAACGTCGGACGTAACCGCAAGCGTCAGACGTTACCGTGGTTTAATTTGGCTGAACATCCGACGTTAACAGTTACGTCCAAGGTTATGTTTTATACAAATGGACCCTGTGCTGATACTAGCTGGATAACTAAAAAACTAGCAGATTTGCAATCCACGAGTTACCTAAAACCCTACACCAAAATGAAGTAGAGAATATACGCAAGAAAAACGGTCACTGCCCGTGGCATCATTAGATTTACAGTCTTAAATCTTCACACCACCATAATCTACTTGCATCTTGTCACCATATGAGTTCAATGTTCAGACAAGATGCACTACTGTCCACAGCTTTTTTCATTTCTAATCATGATTTGCGGTAGGTGGTTGCTCAGTCTGTGGTTTATTTTGACTAGTGTGGACCAACGCATAGTTGTCAAGATGGTGGTCAGACATGAGATTCTTTGCTGTGATGGTTTATAGCAAGGACACATTGTATTAATCAGGACCACTTAAACAAAACTGGACATTCACATTACACCTGAAAGCAATCACATTCTAACTAAAATATCTGTTAATCTGAGTACTATGAAACTGAAACAATCAAATTCCAGCAAAAAGAGTTGTTGGGTCGATTAGCAGATTAGCTTTTTCCACTTAGTAATCTGATTGATTAGCTTTGTTCAAGTGGCCCCCGTACGGTGAATCCGTACTGTAAGCCCTGTTCTCACCATCCATGTGTATAAAACGCAAGCAACATATACGATCAATACTCATTGCTATATTGATGTTAGACAATTTCGTTATAGCGAGGCAGGTTAATCAACAAAGGGTTCGTTATAGCGAGATTAACGTTAGTAGAAGAGTTTTCGTATGACTGTGAAACGGACCGCGCCGTGCCGCAGTCGAAATTCCTGCCGTAATCGTGCCGTACCGTGACCGAGCCATTTTCACAATCATACGAAATCTATTTTATCGGGGTTTCCACGCAAGTAGCAATAACAGATGGAAAATATCAAGAAAGTGAATGACAAGTAAAGTTAATGAGAAATACATTAATGAGCAGTCTGTGTAGGTTGCTTATGCTGATTGATGTAACTAATGAAAAACAGACCTTTAATTATCTTATTTTTTCCAGTTATCAAATCTGCTCCTCAAAACACGACCAAAAGGACACTAAATGTCACTCTTAAAGTCAAAGAACGATCCAAAGAAAAACTGAAACTTCCTTGCTGTCTCGAAACTCCAGAATCTAAAGAAACCAAAAAGAACTCCACCTTACAAATCATCACCCCTCCCCGTGTTGGGAGAGTTTTGCTTGATGACAGAACATGCGTCAAATTCAGGGTCGTTGACGTCATGACTGGTCGTGTTACCTACGAGCACACTGGGGACGAGACTGGTATAAAAGGAGACCAGGATCAGTTTAATTTGGTTTTTGTGAATGAGACATTGATGATGGCAGGCAGAAAGTATTACGGTAAGTGTAGGCAATAATGAGCTTTTATCAGGTATTATAAATTCGTAAAACAGAAAAAGAATTACCATAGCTGGGAAAGAGCATGTTAAAATTAGCAAGACAGTGAAGTTTGAAGGAATTAAATCCAAAACTCGCGAGAATGTGAATTTTTGAAAAGTGTGAATTTGTAAGAAAACCTTTGCTGGTAGGCATCTCTTGCCTACCAGCGAATGTTTAATTTTCATACAAAATTTCGATTTTGGAAAATTCATATCTTCGTGAGTTTGAAAGTTACTTCATTCAAACTTCACAGTTTTACTAATTTTGACGTGCTCTTTCCAGCTATGGTAATTATATTTCTGTACTGTGACCTTTGGAATTACATGATAAAAGCTCATTCATTTGATGAACATAAATGGCAAGTTGTAGGCACATATATGGTGGCCGAGGGCTGCCAACGAAAAAAACCCATCTATTTTACATTTAATTTCACTTAATTTTCTATAGTCATTTTCAATTTGGTGCATTGGCATACTTCACTTTATATTTGATTTCACTTTTAATTTACTTTTTATTTTACTTTAAATTTCAATTTACTTTTTATTTCAATTTCATTTTACTTTTAATTTCAATTTACTTTCCATTTCCACTTTCATTTTACTTTTACTTTTACTTTACTTTTCATTTCAATATCATTTTACTTTTACTTTTAATTTACTTTTCATTTCAATTTCATTTTACTTTTACTTTTAATTCACTTTTACTTTTCATTTCAATTTACTTTTCAATTTCATTTCATTTTAAAAGTAAAATCGTTTTCAATTTAAAAGTAAAATCGTTTTCAATTTAAAAGTAAAATCGTTTTCAATTTAAAAGTAAAATCGTTTTCAATTTAAAAGTAAAATCGTTTTCAATTTAAAAGTAAAATCGTTTTCAATTTAAAAGTAAAATCGTTTTCAATTTAAAAAGTAAAATCGTTTTCAATTTAAAAAGTAAAATCGTTTTCAATTTAAAAGTAAAATCGTTTTTAATGGCAGCGTTCGGCCAACCCCGTGGCCGAGGGCTGCCACTATAATGATCCCTTGCGCGCCGGGGTTCTCCCAGCATGCATTGCTGTTCACCGATACTGTACAGTATGTGGAGCGGGAGGACAGCGAGAGACTGTCCGGCAAAGAGTCTATCAATGCTTGCCTGTGCTCACACAGCGGAGAAGAAGTACAGTACGGAAGCGCTGAGCAGACTTCAGACTTAACCATATTTAACGTCGATAACTCGTGACAGTAATTCAACTGATCAAACTTGAGGTCGACGATGCGCTCCTTTTACTCCCCTCTCTCCATCAGTGCTCCGTTTTAAGGGTGTTTAAAGCTACGTAAAGCTACACAGAAATGAAAGAAGTCGAAACAAGGATGTAAAGTCACTGGGGATCGAACTCTGGACCTCTTGGTCCGCACTAACCAACGGTGCCATCCTTGCTCCTCCTCCTCCTGAATGATTTGAATAGGTGCAATGATACAATGAAAATACTGAAAAGGTTTCTTTACAGCGCAAACAAAAATGCAACTCCAGACTATTTCTTGACCTTTGACACACGTTTTATAGCAAGATGGATTAGTATAAAAGGAACAGTAGACTTTGTTATCAGTTGATTTCACTGTGCCTCGTCCGGGAAACGAACCGTAGCTCGAACCAGGGACTACAGCGGTCTAACCATTCGGTGTGGATATCGTACAAACTACTGTTTGTGCTCTGTAGCAAAACTTGTGACCTCAAATCGCAGTCTACCCTTCGAGTGCCGAGAAGCCACGTGGAAGAGGACACGTGTCATGAAACACGATGAAAGTCCGTATCTCTGAAGTCTGAAGTTCTATAGTGGGCCACTTCAAATATAACTATCTCTGAAGTCTGAAGTCTGAAGTCTGAAGTCCCCTCTGCGCTTCCGTACAAATGCCTGTAACGAGTCATTTCTAGTGTGAAGAACAACAGTATCGGTGAACAGCAATGCATGTTGGGAGAACCCCGGCGCGCAAGGGATCATTATAGTGGCAGCCCTCGGCCACGGGGTTGGCCGAACGCTGCCATTAAAAACGATTTTACTTTTAAATTGAAAACGATTTTACTTTTAAATTGAAAACGATTTTACTTTTAAATTGAAAACGATTTTACTTTTAAATTGAAAACGATTTTACTTTTAAATTGAAAACGATTTTACTTTTAAATTGAAAACGATTTTACTTTTAAATTGAAAACGATTTTACTTTTAAAATGAAATGAAATTGAAAAGTAAATTGAAATGAAAAGTAAAAGTGAATTAAAAGTAAAAGTAAAATGAAATTGAAATGAAAAGTAAATTAAAAGTAAAAGTAAAATGATATTGAAATGAAAAGTAAAGTAAAAGTAAAAGTAAAATGAAAGTGGAAATGGAAAGTAAATTGAAATTAAAAGTAAAATGAAATTGAAATAAAAAGTAAATTGAAATTTAAAGTAAAATAAAAAGTAAATTAAAAGTAAAATGAAATTGAGATGAAAAGTAATATAAAATAGAAATAGAATAAAATATAAAATGAAATAGGATGTAAGAAGGATTTTTTTTATTGGCAGCCCTCGGCCACCATACACATAGCCTTTATCACTGTTTACTGATACAATGCAATGCCAATGTTCCAACCATTTTCACAATAATTTTAAGAGGAGAATTTTTTCAGTCACATATTTCCCATATATCTTTTTTACAATTAGCTTGAAAGTTGCTCAAGTTAAATAAAAAGAAATGCAAAATAATAACATTGTACAATTCCAAAAACGGTTTTAAACAGAGTTTGTGCTAATATCATCACTATATCATGATAAGTTTAGTATTAATTGATTAGTGCAAAAATTGATGGTTGTCATAAATTATAAGGAAGCTGGACCGTTATGAAATTACTGATGGGGGGAGGGAGGCGGCCGATGCTTATGGCGCTGCTTCAGTTGCGCGCTAAATGGCTGACTAAGGGGAGTAGCCTTGGGATATATGTTCGAGTGCTCCACTGAGTTCCTAATTTTACCAGATGTGCAACTGCCCTTTGATCTCCTCTTAAATCGATAATTCCAGTTGTTGCTTTAAATGGCTATGCATACGCGCGCACGATTTCCAGTGTCAAGTCTTTAGGCCCCAATCAAACGAGAACTCAAGTTGATGGAAATTTTGACTTCCGCGTACGCTTCTAGTTTGAACACCACTCCACGTAAGTGAACGAACGTTTTTCCAAAAGTCTTGACGAAAATGAGTTAGATGATGGAAAAGGAAAAGTTTCTTTTCGCTTGGATTATTTGTATAGGAGAGGAAATGTACAGAACGTTTAGTGCGGTGATTGCTCAAACGAGACAAACTTGCATCAACTTGCGACTAAATAAGATACAAGCAAACTTCCATCGACGTGCATTTTCGTTTGATGGGACCTTTCACCACCCCTTTCCATTAACCTATTACACACTTCTTAGCACTCAAAGTGAT
Organism: Telmatactis stephensoni; assembly: GCA_029948255.1. Taxonomy (NCBI): domain Eukaryota; kingdom Metazoa; phylum Cnidaria; class Anthozoa; order Actiniaria; family Isophelliidae; genus Telmatactis; species Telmatactis stephensoni. Next base: position 195,052 of record JALIZF010001470.1, on the reverse strand, counting down.
GACTCACATCGTCCCTGTTGACAACCAACCACCACGAGTGACAATACAGCGACCACTGACTGTACGGGAAGGCGATAAAGCTCCACTCTCCCAACAACACCTCACCATTACAGACCCAGACACTCGCGAGGAGGACATTAGATGTATGATTGACGTTCAGCCGACCAGTGGTTTCCTTGAGAACGTGCTCCCCTCACCAGGGTCAGAGATAAGCAATGCTGGGAAGAGAATAACGTCTTTCACGGTCCAGGATATCAAGAGAGGGAATATCAACTACGTACAGAGCAAACACGATCGTGTAGAGCCACGTATTGACTGGGTGGCATTCTCCTGTGTGGACACCAATAATTCATCACCGAGATACTTATTTAACATCATTATACTACCAACCAATGATGAGGTATGAAACCTAGTTTTGGCGTGTCTTTAAAACCTGGTTTTGGCTAGCGACGCAAACGACGCAAACGCAAGACGACGCAAGAAGAACGAAACGTTCCGTTCTTTTGCGATTGCGTTTGTGCTTTCGTCGTTACTTTTTTAAGTGAGAACACGAGCTTTGCGTCGTCTTGCGTTGTCTTGCGTCGCTAGAGAGAACCAAGCTTAATATACCAACATACCAATACATTTATAGCTATTATTCTTATTCTTATTCTTATTCTTATTCTTATTCTTATTCTTATTCTTATTCTTATTCTTATTCTTATTCTTATTCTTATTCTTATTCTTATTCTTATTCTTATTCTTATTCTTATTCTTATTCTTATTCTTATTCTTATTCTTATTCTTATTCTTATTCTTATTCTTATTCTTATTCTTATTCTTATTCTTATTCTTATTCTTATTCTTATTCTTATTCTTATTCTTATTCTTATTCTTATTCTTATTCTTATTCTTATTCTTATTCTTATTCTTATTCTTATTCTTATTCTTATTCTTATTCTTATTCTTATTCTTATTCTTATTCTTATTCTTATTCTTATAGCTAATTGCACAAACATTGACACTTTGAAAACATAGAAGTTGACACCGACATGAACATACAAATGACAAATTATTGTGTTCTGGATGCACTTATTCAGCACATGAAAATCCAAATATTACTAGTGTACCAAGGAGTCATTTCGGTCTCAGCTTCTAGCTTTAATGATTTTGAAAGGGTCAATGTTTGTGCAAATGGCTATATAGAAACAAAAGACAGCATACCAATACATATATAGAAACAAAAGACAACATACCAATAGATATATAGAAATAAAAGACAACATACCAATACATATATAGAAACAAAAGACAGCATACCAATACATATACAGAAACAAAGGACAACATACCAATACATATATAGAAACAAAAGACAGGAGCAGATCCAGGTTTGTTATCCTTCAGTAGGGGGTACAGCGATATAGAAATTGGAAACCATTCAGAGGAAATAAATCTAACCCCTAAATTTGCCCTTGCAATTACAAAATATTCAAAGCTGAAGGCCTGAACACACATAACTTTTCTTGTAACGTTACGCCTAACACCAGTTACACCGTGTGTCCTCTTCTGAAACGTTTGCGCATGCAACGCGCGCAGACGGACGTAGACTCGAGGTGTACAGACGATGACTGCAACCCTGCTGTTGAGCGTATGGTTATAGAAAAAGTCGAATCATGAACTTGCAGTTCACGTGCTAGAGATCTAATCATAGGCGCCATGTACAGAAAATTGATTTGAATATAAAATATCGTGCATATAACACTACTATGCCCTGCGAAATGTTTAGGTAGGACCAAGGCTCAGTGAAACCCCGGCCGTTAATACGGCAACATATGGGCAAAAAATAACTGGCCGTAATAACGGGGTGGCCGTATTAACGGGGTATTTTTTTACAAGACATTAAGCGATCAAAATGTGTTGGCCGTAATAGGGGGTGGCCGTATTAACGGGGTGAGGTTATAAAAGACGCACACACTATGATGTTTTCAGTTATCCAGTGCGCTTTATGGAAATATTCTGATGTTTTTATTTGATATTTCTAAGGTACCTCATATGTATTTCCGGGATTTCGTAACAGAAGAAGGCACCGAACTCGTCATAGACGTCACCCTACTGAATGCAATGGACGGTGACGCCCCACTTGACGAACTCATGTTCCACGTTCTTGAACCCCCTAAACATGGCATCATTACAGATACCCGTATCGAAGGCAACACCCCTGTACGGTCGTTCACTCTCACTCAAATCAGAAAATCAACGTCCATAGTGTACCTCCATGATGGCAGCGAGACGGCTAATGATTCCTTCCGCTTGGCTGTCTCTGATGGAATTCACAACACTTCCCAAGTCATACCCATCAAGATACTGCCAGTGGACGATGAGGAGCCAAGGCTTATTGTAAACAAAGGACTATATCTCCAAACCGTGGGAGAAAGTGATGTACTAACACCACAGAATCTTAAAGCGGCAGATATTGACTCCCCAGATGAGAACATAACGTTCATTCTCCGCGTTGCTCCCAAAGCGGGAGTTCTACAAATACTACTTAAGGGGGGTGCCCTGCGTAATCTGTCTAAAGGCGATGAGTTTACCCAGACGGATATCAGTAGGCGACTAGTGGTCTATACTCACGATAAACGAATACCAGCTGTAAGAGATGAGATGTACTTTGATGTGTCCGATGGAACCAATACTCTGTTGAATCAGGGTTTTTATGTTTTCATCAAAAACGACTATCGCATTCCACCTACTGTTGTCAACAAAAGCGTACGATTGAATCAAGGCTCGAGGGTTACCATAACAACAGATTTTCTATCTGCGCACGATTTAAGCAGTGAGAATACGAGGTTGATTTACACCTTAACTAAATTGCCCTCACAGGGTCATTTAGAACTGAGTGATGCACCTGGAACACCCGTTACGTCTTTTACGCAAATGGACATTGCGTCAAATAAGCTGGTGTACGTTCATACCAGTGACGAAGAGAGCGCAGGTGATAGTTTCGACTTTGAAGTCTCAGATGAATCACGAACAGTCGTTGTTACAAGGCGATTTTTGATTACACTTCTTGATGTGGATAACAAAAAGCCTGTTGCGCTGTGCTCTTCTTTGTACGTCCAAGAAGGTCGAAGTGCGTTAATCACACCCTTCGCATTGCGCGCGGAAGACAGGGACACGAAACCCGAGACGTTATCCTTCACGATAACTCGCGTTCCACTACACGGGATGTTACTGAAACGTGGTGTTAGGGTAAAACGGTTTTCTCAGTCAGATATCAATAGCGGGCTGATTTCGTACCTTCACGATGGCACAGATACCACTAAGGACAGCTTTTTTGTGTCAGTAAGTGATGGAGCTAACAAAGAATTCTACCTCTCACCCAATACTCACCAACCAAGAACTAAGCCTTTTGAAATGCATGTAAATATAACCGCTATTGACAACAGTCCTCCTCAGATGGTCCACAACAAAGGCGTCACGGACCTACAAGTCCTTTCTGGTGGGCGACTTGGTTTCATTTTGGACGAGAATATTTTGAAAGCAGAGGATCGAGATAGCAATGAATCCGCGTTGATTTACCACATCAATCGTCAGCCTTTATATGGTTCTCTAACAAGGTCACTTTCCTCAAATACAAGTCTTACAAATTTCACCCAAGGTGATATTAACTCCCGTAAAATCCGTTACGTACTTCGCCCAAGTCTTAACGTAACTTCAGACGTGTTCACGTTTTCACTGAGCGATCCTGCAGGAAATATCTTTCCGTCACAACATTTCTCCATTGTATGGGCACGTGTGTCGTTTACGCAAGGATTTTACGCCGTGAACGAGCCGGAAGGTTTTCTTCACGTTACGTTACTTAGAGAAGGGTTCCTTGGAGACTCTTCGTTTGTGCGCATAGAAATGAAAGGCATTACTGCGCATGCTCATGATGATTATAGTTCCTCTGGTTCCACGCATGTGCAGTTTAGTCCAGGTCAAAGTAAGGCTACGTGGAAGCTACGCATTGTTGATGACTCAGTGTATGAAGGAAATGAAACACTGGCACTACATTTGATTAATCCTATGAATTGTGTTATTGGTACAAGAAAGAGATCCATGGTGTCAATTCTAGACTCGGATGACAGTAAGTAGTTATTGCTTTCATTTATCAGTGCATGCAGCTATCTATCACATAGATTTCATTTTCCCATGCGTCGGTACTCTTAACAGATGCACAGATGACGTCAAAACGTGGTAAGAACAAAAAAGTACGCCACGAGACAAAGTCGAGTTGCGTGACTGTTGTTCTCGCCACAATTTTACGTCTTTTGTGCATCTATTAGAGTACAGACCCACGGAAAAATGAAATTTAGTTTTATATAATATTCATCGAAACACTTCATCCCATCAAAGTACGCGTAAGATTCTTTGGCGTTGTCTCTACTGTAATCACACACGGTTATCGACCAATCAGAGCGCGTATAATATACCAATTATTATATAAACTCTAATAGATCCATAAATGATGTCAAAATGTGGTGAGAACAAAAACGTACGCCTCAAACAAACAAACAGACAAGGACAAAGATAATGACAATGACAATGACAAAGTCGAGTGGCCTAACTTTTCTCAACACACTCAAACACACAAAAATAAAAGACGCTAAAATGTGTACAGATACACTGAAAAATAGAATCTATCCGTTTTGTGTAAGATTTATCAAAATAATTCTACCAATTAGAGTGCACGTACGATTCTATGACGTCATCCGTGCGACTGTACTGTAATAACATATGGTTATTGACCAATCATAGCGCGCGTAATATATCAATTATTATATGTTAAATTTACTTTGATCAAGGTTTCCCAAGAAAAGGGAGGCGAGTTGAGAAGGTGGCGAGTGAAAATGAACAACGCCTTCATTCGTCCTTCTCAGATATCTCCTTTTGTTCATGTATCTTCGCGCCAAAAAATGATTGTCTCTTGCAACATCAGCCAGTTTTTATATAGATATGAGATACAGTCGTATTGTTTGTGTAAGAAAGCATGTTTTTAATATTATAACATAGAACTTCGTTGATGGATATTGTTCTGACTTGTTCGTTCGTTTTGATAGTTCCAACAGTAGAGATGGTTCAGGCTCAAAAAATCGTACAAGAAGACGTCGGTCAAGTCTTGGTACAAGTAAGAAGAACAGGAGACATATCAACTAGTGTTCGAGTGTTATGTATAACTAAAGACACAAAGGAAAAAGGTAAGGAGCGCATTTTGTGGAAGTTTGGATTGAGATAGGTGCGAAAGTATAGAAGATATATTTGCAGTAACGTAGAGTTAGTTTCGTGTTAGGAACAACGGCTCCTTTCCCCCTATTCAATGAATATCTGCCAATTTAGTTTCAAATTGTCCAGCAAGTTTTGTACACATAAAAAAGAGAAATATATACGTGCATATAGTTCAGTTGTTCGTTACCTTTCATTCCAGGTTGGGCTGTAGGAACTTTTCCAACTTCTATTTTGTCTTATTCGGACTTCGTTATTCGAAAGAATCAGCCAGACAGTATTATAACAATAGACAAGGTAAACAACGATTACTGAATACTGTGATGATAATTTATTAATGTTGTTGATTCCATATGATGATTATAATTATTAATTAGCCTATTGTTTTACTTTGCTTTATCAACTAGTGCTCACTAAATAGTCATCTGTTTTCATAGGTTAAAACCACTGTATCATAACGACAGTGATTGTATGGATGCATTTGTTATTATTGTTGTTGTTGCTGCTTCTGTTGCTTTGTTGCTGCTGTTTGCTGCTGCTGTGCTTGCTGTGTTGTTGCTTGTTGTTGTGGTTGCTTGTTTGTTGCTGTTGTTGCTTTGTTGCTGTTGTTGCTGTTTGTTTGCTGCTGTTGTTGCTGTTGTTGTTGTGCTTGTTTGCTGTTTGTTGTTGTTTGCTGTTGCTGTGTTGCTGTTTTGTTGTTGTGTTGCTGTTGTTGTTTTGCTGCTGCTGTTGTTGTTGTTATTTGTTGTGTTGCGTGCGTGTTGCTGTTATTGTTGTGTTGCGTTGTTGTTGGCTGCTTGTTGTTGTTGTTGTTATGATGACGATGACTTAACACTTGATTTTATATATTTCTGATTTATTTTGTTTCTATTTGCAAATCCCAGGGAGAAACAGTCGCATTTTGCCCAGTTATCATCATCGATGATTCCCTTTACGAGGACGAAGAGAAGTTTATTGTGGAACTCCTACCTTACCAAGGCAGTCACGTGAATAATCACCATAGTAACACTGAAGTGGTCATCCTGCCTGATAGATCTGATGGTAAAGATGACTCTAAATAGAAATGTACTTTTTGAAAAGAGAAATTTTGGTCTTTTGCATATGAACAACTGCATGTAACGAATGGGAAACTTGAGAAGGATTAAGTGAGGGGATAAGTGGGGGAAGAACAAGTAATTTATCTTTTCAACTCTGTCCTTCCTTGCACTTCCACCTAATTACCTTCCAATGACTACTGCCTACGGATTCGCCCTCATAAGCTCTGAATTCTGCCTCTTTCCCCGAAGCATGTGTGGAAGCTCTATTTCCTCATTTTTGTTGCAGATTGTATGCATCGTTCATCAGGTCACGTTATCATCAATTAGTCGTTTGATGTAATTTTTCATTAGTTGTCCATAACCAACATCTTTCCTTTTTAGAGCCAATTATTGGGTTTGATCGATCTCTTTACACCACTGATGAGAGTGACACAACAATAGAAATCACGGTTAAGAGGACGGGAACTGATTTATCTAAATCTTCTACAGTCTTCTTGAGATCAAAACAAACTGAACCAATTTCTGCGCAAGGTAACGATGCTAAAAATATAACTCATTAATTCTGTCTTTGCTTCCCTCTACCCTCTATCCATCCATCTCTGATTTATCATCTATATATCTACCCCTCTGCTCATTTGTTGGTTAACACAACCATGTGTTGTCCCGTTCCTTCATGCATGCAAGTACCCATAGCGTTCGTTTGCCTGTACATTTATCAATCCACATACAGCGCCATCCATTGATTACGTATACCGATCATCTTGATCAAATCGTACGCACATCCTACTATCCACTATTTCAATCGCTCGCCCTACATATTTGTACTACCCTTCTGGTAATTTCTTTATTGTCGGAACACGGACAAAGCTCGATATTAACTTAAGTGTTTTTGCTAACGTTGTACAGCTCGGAAAGACTACATCCCTGTCACGCAACTCGTTCATTTTGCACCTCAAGTAACCACCAAGACTGTTCGCGTGACCATTCTCGACGACACAGGGTTCCCAAAACTAGAGGGTGAGGAGAGATTCGAACTTCTTCTCCGTACTCCAATCAACGCAAGACTTGGTAGGACTACAAAAACTACAGTTGTCATCAACGACACTTTCTCAGACTGTAAGTCGATTGATGTGAAATAAAGTTAGATGAAAAATTTACAGATTGAAATCACGCGCGATGGTTTCGGGAGTTACATCTGATGTATTTCCCCGCATTTGGGCTATTTTTTTACTCTTTTTTTCCAGTTATTTGGAACGACTTAGACTCGAACCATACATGATAAAAACTATCCGCGCGCACAAGCCGATTGCGATCAAAAAGCAGTTCTTAAAATAGCGCAAAATCGTGGCGACAAGTCACATCACGTGACTAGCGTCTTCGACACGTCCTGACCGATCCTGATCATTGTGCAAACGCATCCTTTTTCTACGGTTAGGTCTTCCGTCCACCGTAAAGCGACGTTTTTCTTTTGTCTAAGAAACGCCGTGCTCAGTGTGGAAAGCGAAAACGGGGGGGAAAATATGCGTTTGGAAATTGATCCTTATAAGTATGGTCATAGTCTTAGTGTCCAGGGACCAGTTACAAAATACTTAACGTTACAAATACTTAAAATAACGTTAGACGTAACCACTTAACGTTAATAAAGACTAAGTAAATACTATACGTAAATGATTAACGTTAGACGTAACTGTTAACGTTGGACGTTCAGCCCAGTTAAACCACTGTTGAGGTTCGTTACGTTTTATGCAACTGAACCCAGGCCATTTTGTTTCTCTGTTCATAAGTATCATTTAGCTTTTAAAATGTTATTTTTTCTTTCAGTGCCTGTTGTACAATTTAAGGAAAGCAGTTTGTCTATCAAGGAAGACTCAGGCTTGCAACAAGTCGTTTTAACACGTTTTGGTGACATATCTTACACATCCTCTGTAAGATGCTACACAAGACAGGACACAGCCAAAGCTGGACAAGACTTTACAGAACGACCCAATACCGACCAATCGTTGGTTGTATTTATAGCTGGTGAAACTTCAAAGGTCTGCGAAGTCATGGTAACGAATGACGTCATGTATGAGGGAAAGGAACGCTTCAGATTGGTCGTTGAAAGTGCAAGTCGTAATACACGTGTTGGAAGTCGGAATTACACGGTTATTACGATTGACGATGTTGAAGACGGTAAGGAATGATGTGATTTCTGACGTCCGGCGACTGAGGGGCGTTGTTGTAAGAAATTGATGTGCTGCCGCGGTTCAAGGGTATGGGCAAGCTCTTATGGAAAAATGCAAGTCAAGCGTATTTCAATTTGTGTTTGTTGTTTCTATTGTATTTTTTTTTGTTCAACTTTGAAAACATCCATGCCTATTTATGAAGCTCTCTAACCCTCGGAAAGTCTTACTGATTGCTCTGCAATTCTGCACACGGAGGTCGGGATTTACATTTTTGCACTGTCTACTATACGGTATTTTTACTTCTCCGGTTTTTTTCCTCCTGTTTATCGTTTCTCCTGTTTTCTCTTCTTGATAGAACCTTTGGTTCAGTTGGAGGAAGATCGATTGTTTGTTGGTGAGCCAGTGGTTGACAACCAAAACACTCACGTGACCGTTACGGTACGCCGCACAGGGGATCCCACAGTCGTGCGACGTGTAAGGATTTATACCATGGATGGGACAGCTAAAGCTGGACAGGATTATCAGCCAGTTACCAAGGTAATGAGTATGTGACGTCATTGTAACGCAGTCGTGCTCGTTGCCAAGGTAATGCACACCACTTGTGTAGCGCAAGTGAAGCGAAATAATAACGCAATGTCACGTAACATCAACTTTTGTTTTATTTCAGGTTATTTCGTTAACTGGCAACAAAACATCTCACAGAGAACGAATCAAAATACTTTTTAATAAGAATCGTAAAATCCGCCGCGCATTCAATATTTACATAACCTTGAACTCAAAAGATGGTAGTGGCCTTGGTAGAAAGAAAACGACAGTTTATATCGAGAAAACATCGCTTACCACATCAGTCATATTCCCTTTGGCGCCAAAAGTGGTGTCACTACGTCATTATGATGACGTCAATGGTGGTTCAACGGATATTCCACTTGGGTATCCACTGGTTTGTGTTACGGTAAGACTGAGTCTGTGGGCCTGTTTTGCGACGAGCGCACGCGGTTTTAATATATGGCCCTAGTATACATCTGTAAATTTGCTCTCAAACAAAGAAACAGAATCATTATTGGGATTAAAAATAGCGTTTTAAGAAACACTCGACTGCTTTAATGGTATTGATGGTGGGGCCCGATAAGTTATCCGCGCGTGCGCTTTTCCAGAAACAGGCCCCACGGTCATATTTTGTTGTTGTTTTATTCACGTCTGTCTTGGTAAAGAAAAAAACTTCTGACCATGGGATGAAAAAGCTACTCATGTGTGAATAGGATGCACACAAATGCAATAAACACAAGCAAACCAGTCTGCAATTAATATGATTTGTTTTTCTCCCATTAGGCTTGTGATCCCAAGTTTTCTCGCTACTCAGAGACCGGTTCCATGTGTGCTTCACAAAGCATCGACAACAAATTAACACAATACCGCTGGCAAATCTCCAAGGCAGCAGAACGAACATTTTCAGATATAATTGCTGACACGTTCTTTACTCAAACAAACCGAGTTACCCTGGATAGTATTTACTTGACTCCAGGAATTCGCATCCGTTGTATAGCGCGCGCAGTGACATCGAGTGGAGAGCTGGGACTGGAGTCTACTAGCCAATCAGTAACAACAATACCAAATAAGGGCTTGTGTAAATCACGTGATGTTAATCACGTGGGTTCGGAACTATTCTCTGCCAATATTGCATTTACTGGAGCACGAGACGATGGGAAGGCAAACATGGTATACTTGAAGGTTCAAATTCCACACTATGATGGACTTATTCCAATCATATCGACACGAATGCCGGATATACGGGATATTTTGTCACCCGGGGCTCTACGAGTGGCGCAACATAAATGCTCTAACGTCCTTGATATTGACGAAATCCCGACTTTGTTCGGGTTTTTAAATAACGGAGTAAAAGATACGGGCATTATCGAAGAAGCCGAGCCATATCAATTCAGTACTAAGCTAAGAGGGAATACAACTGTAAGATTTTACAAGAATCTTAATCTGGACTCTTGTGTGTGGAATTTTGAAAGTTATTTTCACATTGATGAGCTTATTCAGAAGTGTGATGGTAGCTTGACAACAGGCCAACATGCCAAAGGTCTTACACAGTCGCAGTTGTCTTTAAGAGTCCCATTGTACGTATCGTACGTTTATCGATCGAGAACCTCGAAATCTGATTGGCTGCATTATGATCACATGACCTTTCTACGTCTGACATTGATGTACGATACCGCTGTTCTTCTAAAAGATGGAGTGCAGACTCCTGAAGGCTCTGTTTTAAAAGGAAGTCTTTGGCCGATAAGCATCAAGATCCGTAACTCGGACAAAAAACTTGTTGTAAGATTCAAGACGAAAACGAAGTTTAGAGGATTGTTCTTACTCGAAAAACAAGGTGAGGTGTACACTCAATTGTAACTTTTGCCGCAGTTGTCTTGTTGATTCCCTCAGTCGGATATCAGTGCAAAGAGCCGATGTATATTTAATTGCTTTTTATTTAGGTTTTGGTCCTGTTGCTATGGTGATATCACGTGATCACCCTCAGCTAGGCTTCACACTTCGAATGTTGTCCAGCCAAAAGTCATACGATAATCCTATACAGCGGTGGGAGTTTGTATCGGACTACGCAGCCAAAGACTACACTGGTTCCTACTACATTAAACTGGTACCTTGCACTGCGGATATGGTGAGCTCCTCAAGCAATTATTTTAGCCTGTGTGGCCCCCTTCCCTCTCCCTTTCCCCTCCCATTCACCAGGGCCACCTTGCAAGCAATTTTTGGCTATCCCTGTTTTAGGGGAACTTGATGTTTATGTTGGTGGGTTTGATGAATCATTGCTGACTGGTTGTATAAGCACTAGGAAAAGAGTACTACAAAATTGGTAATGTACTCCTCATAATTAGCTGTGCTTACCAAAATGCAAAAATTGATCCCTCATGACACTGATGAGAACGCGCGTCATGATAAAGATAAAGGTAAAGTAACCTTATTAGCGTCGGTAACTTGAGGTCAACCGTGCGCTCATTACTCGTGCCCAGGCCTCTAGGCCGGGAACGAGTTATAAAACGCGATTGTTTCTTTTTACTCGGGCTACCTCTGGTAGCTCGAGTCTAGGTTTACCTTTTCGGTCTATCAATCTATCTATCTATCTATCTATCTATCTATCAACGTCGCAAATCGGCAAATTACCCAGAAGCCTTTGGGGTACACTGTTGACCACGAGGCTTCCTGTGGTCGCGAGAGATTGAAAACAAAATGGCGGACGCTATCAATCGGAATTTTTCGAACTATTGGCTTTTAATCTCAAGATACTCTGCTTTAATCGTTATATCGAATTCTCGAATTTAGTGATGACCTTCTTACCAGCTGTTGTAATCAACTTATAATGTCTTGATCGCCCAAGAATACGAGACAGATCGATTTGTGGCAGCGAACTTCACTTGACTGAGGACAGACATGTAAGACACGGAGATATTGTCTTTAATAGATCAGTAGTTTGTTTTATAAATTAATAATATTTCACCACTGCTTGCACATAATATTTGCTTACACGGTGTCTACAGTCATGCTCTTCCTGAGAGCCGTGTTAAAAACGAACTAATTAACTAACAATATCTACAATGTTTATTTTAACTAGAAAGCCTAGGAGATTCTTGCCTTTGCGTAATAAGGTGACTAAGGTGTATTCAATAATTAAGCCAGGAAACAGGAATTAGTAAATGGTGCAAAATTACACCAAATAAACAATGGAAAACAAATGATTTTTTATTATTAACTTATAAATATTTAGTGCGATCTGTATTTTGTACAAATATGTCATGATTATATTGAATGCACTTTATTGTCAATCATGCTCAATGCTAGCAGATAAAAATATAGTGATGGATAATCATGGAAATGATAGTAATGTTTATGAGACCTTATATTAGCAACAATTGAAGAATTATTTTAGAATGTACAAAATGATATTTTCAATTAATGAAAAGTGATACTCAACCACAAATTTGTACAAGCTTTGTGCAACTATGTTCACAGAAACAAGATAAAGTGGATTGAATTGAAGATGTTACTGTATGTAGTAGTATCAGATTGATGTGCATGGAGGAGCTATATATGGTATCGGTACTGAGCATATATTGTATGACATTACACTTCTTCAAATAAAGCCGGATCAGCAACTGACTACTACTATTAAAAACATGGTAATACATGTATTGAAAAGTTGTGTTAAGAAACTGAAATGATTTCATAGAAAGGTAACTGTGGTACTTCTAGAATCTACCAATGTGACAACAGCAATATCAAAATCATTTTAACTTGGACATCAAAACAGTCTGCCACAGTTTGTAAGTTTTGTTTCCATAAATCAAAGTAAAAAAAGTACAGAATAGAAATTTAAATTGTCTGAGCTATAATGTATTATCTATAGATCATATTGGATCATTTGGTAGGCATTTACAAAATAAAGCAGACTGTATACTGTATATGTCTGGTGTGATAAAAAGACCAGCAGTATATTAATAACCACCATGATGTGGTACAATTATGTACAAATTATGTGGTACAATTATGTACTTTCTCACCAATACAATTTGTGTTCTACTCTGGGAGTACTTGTCATGCATTTTTGCAATCAAAAGACACTGACAAGTCAAACTGGTTTCCATCAACTTCTGTTCTCCATTTCTCCCCAAGTACTATACACAGGTGTAGCCCGAGTGAACGCCTATTAGGCGTCTAGTTATTATTATTTTTCTTTCGTCGTCCACGAGAATGCGGCTTTCTTGCGCAACCGGTCACAGGTCACAATTCCCGATTGGGTAAGAGCGTAAGAAACAATGCTCCTCATTCATCACCTTTGAGCGAGTGCGAACTGTTCGAAGCTAGCGAACGCCAGTGAGGAACGTTAGGAATGCAAGATGGCGGACTACAAAGAAAATAGCTTTGAGAGACGGGCTTTTCCTGCAATAGCACAATGTAATTTGGAGCTTTTAACTCCAGGTATACTTTTATACTTATAAGAGCTTCAGAATGGGCTGTTAGTTTGAGCTTCACCTCCAATACTTTGACGAAATATCGAACTCTAAATGGAGTACTTGAAAGAGAATCCTCGCGATAAACATGGATGAACTGAGTATTTCCTATGAGCCGTGAATCTACGAATTTCTCATCCTACATGTTGCTAAACGAACATACGTAGAAGCAAGTCAATTGTATTTCTTATTCAAGCATTCAAGAGATGTTGAGAGGTTTTTGTATTGAATTTTCTGAGTCTGAGGACGAGCTGGCGGACGAACGGCCTCCTAAACGAAGTAGAGGCGACGACGAGCTCAGTATAACTACCTCAGACCAAGATATCAGAGAGCTAATTAATATCGAGCTCTCAATGGAGTACGTGAAAATAAAACTCTCGCGACTCGGGGCAATTCCTTTGAGCTGGAAATCTACGAATTTCTCACCCTACATGTTGCTAAACCAACGCATATAGAGGCAAGTCAATTATATTTTTCATTCAAGCGTTCAAGAGATCTTGAGAGGTTTTTGTGTTTAATTTTAACACCGACATTCTGGCCAGACAATTATTTAGTTATATATTTTCATGGAACCAAGGCTCTATTTGACCTGATGCGTTTGGTCACGTAATGGATAAAACATCTGAAACATGAACGAAAAAATACACGATTTGGTATTGTGTCAAAAGCGTCGTTGTAGAAGTCTTTACGGCAAACAATTGAGATATATAGTGAAATAAAAAGTTGAATAAACTGGTATATTTTTGCATGTTGGAGATATCTAATACGACAAACTGAAGGCAAATATTAATAGCTGCTGACAGACAAGTTGACTAATCAGATATTCTTTGAAAAGGTCAAAATAGGTCTTTATTATGTTACGGTTAAGTGAAGAATGCGTGAAACGGCTCATTCATATATAAAACATCCGAAACATGAACGAAAAAATACACGATTTGTTATTGTGTCAAATATACCGTTGTAGAAGTCTGTACAGCAAACAATTGAGATATATAGTGAAATAAGAAGTTGAATAAACTGGTATATTTTTGCATGTTGGAGATATTTAATACCCATGCATGATAATAGAAAGACAAAGACAAACACTAGTTGTTGACAGACAAACTGACTAATCAAGATATTTTTTAGTTTACGTTAGCCGATTCAAAAAGGTCATTATGTTACGGTTAGCTATTTCCCGGAATGGTGAAAAATGCGTAAAACGGCTCGGGGAAGAGTACGAACGGAGCCGGTCATTGGAGCCTCTCTTAAAAAGGGCTCCAATCTTCCAAGGGCACGAGTGAACGCACGTGTGCGTCTAGTTTTAATTAATCCCCTCTCTCCATCAGTGCTCCGATTTAAGGGTATTTAAAGCTAACCAAAGCTACACGGAAAGGAAAGAAGTCGAAACAAGGATGTGAGGTCTGGCTGCTGATCGAACTCGGAACCTCTCGCATCGAAGGCCGCGCACTAACCAACTGTGCCATCCTTGCTCCTTGATGACTTGGCGTGGGCACGCTTCCTGAATCTGCGTACAAAGGTTACGTGTGTACTTACGTTGATGTAATTTTCTGAATGATTTCCTTTGTTTGCAGGACACTGTTTATTCAGAGCCGTTGCTATGTAACCCCAAACCACCCGTCACTTTTAATCTACCAATCAGGTTCCAGCAGATACCCGACCCAGTCCCTGCCCGGTTTACTCTGTCTGTTAAATTCAACTTAATGGCCGACAAGAAGCTATGGTTGACCGGTCAATTTCTGAACAAAACAGATGGTGAATTAGATACAGCTTTCTCTAGAGGTATGGAGGGATTTTGATATTTGGTATAAAACTTGATGTGGCCTAGGCAAAATAAAGAGAGTTATGATGGCGATTTCTCCGTGTGCCGCACACAGTTGATGAAGTTTGCAAGGCTCCAAGTTATAATTCGTGGAGTAGAACGGAAGAATATGTCATCATCCCGGTGAACGAAGGAAGACTTCCTCAGCCGTATACTTTTTCAGTTCCAAAATCCGCCCTTTCAAGACGCCTCTCTTCTCATGTGCCAAACCTTCCAATTATTTCAAACCATTTTGTTAGGCACATGAATGGAACGGTATTGGAACGGGGCTTCCAAGCAAACTATAAAAGCAAACGAGGCTCCCCTGAAAGCTCGCTTTCACGCACTGCGGAAACAGAAGCAGAAGTAGAAGCAACATCCTCAGACTCAGTGATGCATTTCACAAGAGAAAACAATGAACAGTGCATCAAAGAGTCTGTGTACGTTGCCCACTTGTGCTTCCGTCACTCGTGAAAACTAGGCTTAAGATTTGTACCGCAGATAAGTTGTACATAAAAGACGAAACTTAATAAGATAAGATAAGGGTTCGATAGCGGGAACTTATTGAAGTACATACTTCTAGAAGTCTGTATATTCTCAACTCTAACTGTAAAATCTTATTTATACACAGACTCCAAAATATATGGTCGCATTTCTCTGGACCATGGTGGACAAGGTGTGGGCAGTAGGGCAGGTTATCAAGTCTTCACTGAAAGAGTGTTCTTGTGCAGTAGTGAGGGAGAGTTTTTACCATCGTATGATCCATCTAAAAATCGATTTGGATGCTTGGAAGATTCGCGGTACCTTGTTCATCGTATGAAAGTCTTGGTATGTGGATTTCCACCCCGTGCATAGTTACACACTTTGCCAGACAAAAGTCTCGACTAGAAGTAGGGCGATATCAAAATCACAACGTTTAAATACAGTCGCACAAATTGGTGGAGGTCTCACAATTGATATCGGAAAAATCCGTCTATTTGTGTGACTGTGTGAACATTGTGTTGGATTGGTAGTAGCCTATATCGCCCTACTTCTATGAACAAAATGAACTAGTTTCTTTCTTTGCGTTTGCATTTACATTTGTGTTTGCCTTGCGTTTATGTAAGTCCACACTTACATCGGCTTCCGCTTACATTTGCCTTTGCGTCGCTCGTGTGAACCAGGCTTAAGAACACGTGATACAACGTAGCGCGCAGCGTTCTCAAGAACATGTTTGGTGTAACCTGGATTTTGGCACCTTTTCTTTTCTTTTCAAATCAATTAATTCTGGTATCATGGTTGCACAATGTCTTTAAATGTTTTTTTTCTTAAGCGCCTCTGGTTTCAAGGGTTATCTCATTCGTAATCCGGCAGACAATTGCGTTGTTAATGTTTCGTGCGACGTTGAACTTTATGTTCGAGCCCTAAGGAACATTTATGGACACACTTTGTATGTGCCAATATCGAGTTAGGGAAGATCGTTCTGCACTAACAACATTGGTAATAACTCAACTTTTAGGACAGACAAGAGCCAAGTTCAGTTTCCCAAAAGCTTGGTAAAGCTGCTTTCAAGGCTAAATTTGCTTCTGATGATCCTGATGCATCAACACTGGTGCAGCAATCCGAGTCAGATGGATTTGTCATCAACTCTGCTCCTTTATTTGAGGTAGGATTATAAATAGAGAGGTCAGACCTTGGATCATACTGTGAATTCTTCTTTGAAATCGAGAAATCCTTGAAGAGACGTTTAATTAGAATTTGACATTACTGTGTTCTTATGGGCCAGGATCATTAGCTTGAGAGTCAGATCATTTTGTCAGTTTTCTGGAGGGATTTTCCCCCTTATTTCCCTTCCCTAAAACATACGTACAAAGCACTCTGTTGATCGAGAAACCCCATCTAGTAAATACGTTAAAGCTGTGGACACACGATGCAACATTTTCTGCAACATCGCGCGCAAAAACCGTTGCATCGTATGTCCACCCCTGCAATTGCACGCAATGTTACAGATAAAGTTTAAGTTGCAATAAATTTTGCATCGTATTTCCTGGCCTTTAGTCTTATACATTTTTCGTACAATGGTGGCTTGACAAACTTGTGCATTTTTAGGTACCTCGAGCACAAAAGTGGTTCATGCACGCTGTATATTCCGTAAGCTCGGATCCACGGAAAACAAAGAGAAAGCCTCGAGAAACAGAAACTGAAAACCTTCAAGATTTCAACGAGCGAATAGTTAAGAAATCTTATCATGTGGTGGGTTACTTATCTAATTCTAAGCAGCCCCTCAGTCAGAGTGGTCAGCGGGAGTCATTAAAAGGTGTGCGCACGCGCAGGGCAAACGAGAAGCTGCGTACATTAGGTGCAGACACGGGAACGAACATGAAAATGATTCGCTTGATTTATGAATTACATGACGAAACAAGCGATGTTCCTTTTGAACGGCGAGAAAATGACAATCATGTGCACTCCAGCAAGAGCAAATCAAGTCTTGTGAACCCATTGGTCATTGGAATAAGTGCTTTTTGTGGAGTCTTACTTGTTGCACTCGTGGTTGTGTGGGTTTTATATAAACGAAAAGGACGACAAGAACAACCGGCTGTCCAAACGAGCGCGCAGGCTGTCAGCTCTCCAAACGTCCAGGGAACGGTCGTATGAACAGGCTAGCTTTGCATACTGATAAGGAGAACTGAATAACGCTTAAAAATACAGTTGATTCTGACAAGCAAAGCACTGAAGTGAAAGCTTTCCTAGTTCTCAGACGAAAAATGACTGTCCTACTCCACGAAATGGTGAATTTATTTAGTCACAGCTTGTCACATGTATACGACAAGGGAAACAAGAAAATAGTACTTTAAAACTATCAACAAAAGAAAATTACCAAAATACACAATATTATACTCATTTATACTCAATTTTCTGAGTCGCTAAATAACTAAATTCGAAAAAATTGCTGACTATATCTAATCTGACTGATATTTATCGCATATATAAAGATTTTATATGCTTTTTCAATAACACCTTTTATATGCTATATTGTACTTAAAGACACGAGACTTAAATAATAATGATGCATTACAAATATGTTTCTGTGCGATCAATGCGCAAAATTTCTACATACGGAAGATTTTGGCGCCATTTTAATTGGATAGCGCTGGAATTAATTTCAACCAATTCACCGATTGACCCCTAGCCGTCACAGGGAGTATTTCATGTTTCGGTCACGAAATGTACAATAAACTTTTCTATAATTTTTCGACTTGAAATAATTATTTACAGCTGTTTCGTCCGTTTTTATAAAGATATAGTTCTAACCTTACTTTGAAATAGCATTTTCAGCACTAACCGACCGAATCGAGTCGGAAAACTCTGTACATTTGTACGAACAATTTCGTGACCGTAACATCAAATACTTTGCGTGACGTCAACCAAGCCAATGCTGCAGAGTTTCCGTGTTATACGGTAAAGATATATTTTGTTCATTTTGGTCTTAATCTACATTGATTTGTCATAGACTATATAATAGAAAATAAATTCGATGTTTCAAATCGCGGCCGGGTTTTTTCTATCAGTTAAATTACTTACTTTTTTTACTGACAGCAAATGAATGTCGTTGTTGTAATACATAGAACTATTTTAAAATACATCATTGATGGTTTTGAAAGAGTAGTTAAATGAATACTCGCACCAAACCGAACTGAAAATATATACTTTCGGGATTACCGTAACGTATATTTTTATTATTTTTATGTGTGTTCAGCAAGATTTTCCCAAATACCAGGGCTCTATCTAAGATGTTAAAATACCTTTTAAAAATTGTGTGAAAAATTAAAAACTGAGTTCTATAAAATTGTTAGGACATTTTAAAAAATCAGTGCAATATTCATGAATAAACTTGAGGTACGAGGAAAGGTACCTTAAACCTTTTTAGAATTCGCAGGACTAACTAGAGAACAATAGATTTACTAAAGTGAAGTCGAGGCTGGGCTGGATAAATACAGTTTTAAAATGGATAGATTTATCCGACCAGCCTCAACTTGAATCTATTGTTTCGTGATCATGCAATCGTGCGAATATACCTTTTTACCGATGTCACGCAAAATTACCATTTTCAGTGCTTTTGATTAAAAAAATTTCCATACACCGATTTATCAGTTTATCGTACCGAATTTTGTAAACCTGCGAAGTTTCATAATCCGTTACGTTGCAAACTCTAGGAACTATGAAAGCCCAAAATTGGCGATCTTTACAAAGAAATGTATGTCCTTCGCAAGCATAAAATTTTTGTCTTAATGAAAAGCACTAAAAATGGTAATTTTGGATGACATCAGTAAAAAGGTCTATTCCGAAAAGGTCTAATGCTTGGCACTGGTGTTTAGAAGGAGCGGATTCTCACTATGCTTGTTTTGTAAGCCTACTGCAATACTTGCCATGGTTTTCCAATCCTTGTACGTCATAGACGGTGTAGCAGTGACATGAGGGATGTACTTTTGGATTCGATCAAGAATTGGATGGGCAATATCCGTACCTTCAACCAGTTGCAATTCATTCTTCTGGTAGTATAGAGGTGTTCCTCGTAGGAGCATCAGAGGAAACGCCACTAGTGACCCGTCGGTTGTTTCTTGAATTTTATCAATAGTCCTCTGGAAGCTTTCAACAGTCTGCAAGGGCAAGCCAAAGATAAGACTGATTTCGTGGTTTATTTTACGTTCCTGCACAAGGGCCAACTTTTGCAGAACTTTTTTAGCCAAACTGTGCGGGTTAGCGTTTCTGACTCGTTCAATGTGCTCCAACTCGTCAGCTTCAAGGGTCTGCACGCCAAATTCTAGGAGCACCTCAGCTCCAGTAGTTTTGGTCAAAGACTCCACTTGATCCAGGAATGCTTTTGTAACTCTTTCAGGGCGGCACTGAAGGCTTAGTTTTCCCGAATAGCCAAGTCGTTCCAACATGTCAAGAACGGTATATCCATTCGTTGTATTAAACGTCGGATCCAACACTGCGAGGTCTCTAACATTGTAGTCAACAAACCATTCAATTTCAGATACGATGCGATCTTTTTTAGCGTGCTGGATTTTGGTCCAGGTTTTGTTCAAAGGAGACGAGGCTGGATCTCGATGTTGGCAAAATGAGCAACTGTAAGGGCATCCCCGGGTTGTCTCCCAACGCATAAAGTGCTGGGGTTTGAGAGTCCCATCTAAAAATGGTGAAGCAAGTTCAGCCAGATTTGTAGATGTATGCAGACCCTTATCGAGAGTTTTTGCATGATGAACTCCAAGAATGTTTTCTTTTCCTTCAGCCAAATCACAAACAGCATGTTCTGCATAGCCACGAATGAACAAATCTGCTTCGGGGTAATAGCTCTCCAACTGGCCTTTATCTACATAGGATACTTGTGGCCCTGCCATGACAATTCGACCTTGAAAGTTGTACTTTCTCAGCTCTTTGAGAACTTTCTTGAGAAAAGGCTCATTCCAAACAAATCCACCAAACATTACATCATATTTTCGGTTATTATATTGTCTCCAAATAGTATCAAGGATTTGTGTACAAAGTGGATCAACCTGTGACTGCTCTGCAATGTTGTACGTATGTGCATTGAATTCAATTTTTCTGTGCTTGAGTTGACTGATAATACTTGCTGTAAACTATAATCTAGCCATTTCCGGCCAGCGGTATTTTTCCCGCCATTTTCGTAATGTATGAAAATTTATGTTAGTTCTCGTTGCTGTTTTGTCATGTAAGACTTTCCAGAGATCTACCGTGAGGTAAGGTTATTTTTTGCTCTCGTTTTATTAGCCTTCCTTATTGTAACTGTGTAAACTGTTTTATAGAACCGCTTATCGCTTACAACTGCTGTAATACAGTCGCTTACAAGTGTTTGCGAAGAATAAACAACAGAACGAAGCGAGCGAGTGTCTCACCTGTCTCAGTCTTCGCGTTAATGGACGTTTACGGATATATCATGTAGTTGTTTTCTACATGAAAGTTCTCACGTCTCTAGGGATGTCCTCGTACGTATGCTCTGTACAACGAGTCAAGTCTAGATGAAGTTTTATACCTCGTGCTAATGTTATCTGATGAAGAGTCGAATACAGACGCCATCTTGGATGGCACAGGAAGCCCGCCCATGCTTCAAAGTCACACAGGGTTCCCGTCAATTGTTAGTCCAAGTTACGTTACAAGTCGTGCAGGGTTCCCATCCATTGCTAGTCAAAGTTATGCCACAAGTCACGCAGACCCCCCGTCAGTGGCTAGTCCAAGTTACATCACAAGTCACACAGGGTTCCCGTCAGTTGTTGGTCTAAGGTATGTTATAAGTCACACAGGGTTCTCACCAGCTGCTAGTCAAAGTTATGTCACAAGTCACACAGGGTTCCCGTCAATTGTTAGTCCAAGTTACGTTACAAGTCGTGCAGGGTTCCCATCCATTGCTAGTCAAAGTTATGTCACAAGTCACACAGGGTTCCCGTCAATTGTTAGTCCAAGTTACGTCACAAGTCGTGCAGGGTTCCCATCCATTGCTAGTCAAAGTTATGTTACAAGTCACACAGGGTTCCCAACAGCTACTAGTCAAAGTTATGTCATAAGTCACACAGGGTTCCCACCAGCTGCTAGTCAAAATTACGCCACAAATCATGCAGAGTTCCCGTCAAACGTTAGTCAAAGTTATGTTACAAGTCATGCAGGGTTCCCGTCAACTGCCAGTCAAAGTTATGTCACAAGCCACACAGGGTTCCCGTCAATTGTTAGTCAAAGTTATGTTACAAGTCATGCAGGGTTCCCATCAACTGCTAGTCAAAGTTATGTTACAAGTTACACAGAAATCCCGATAAGTTCTAGTCATGACCAAGGGTACACAGCGTTTCTAGGCAATGGAAGCCGATCACGCAACGTCAGGGATTATCCATTCACCCGCAGTCAAAGACCATTGCAGGATGTCACACAAGGACATTCAAGCGAACTAGCAGACCAAGATGGAGTCATTTCTGAAAGAATAGTCAGCCTAAAACGATCGTACAGTGCTTATAAAGGAAGTTTGACACGAGCGTACAACGAACTCGAGCGTGCAATGAGCTCATCAAACGTTTTAGCTGCAATGAACAAGAAAGATCACATAGAAGTTACCTTTATGAAATTTACCGACGCGTATGACAAGCTCATTATCATGGTACCTCCAGAGAGTCAAGAGCCCTTCGCAAGAGATCATTCACATGAAGTTGAAAGGCGAAACAAGTATCTAATCCATTACCAAGAGTGGATGACGTCATTGAACCATCCACCAGTTGATGATTTGCGTCCATCGTCACGTCCGTCACCTTCACAGCAATTCAACGAGATACCAGTATTTCTAAATACGCAGCATTCAGAACACTCAGCGGTTGATATGAACACTCAAGTGAACGCTTTTCCCCACACGGAAGGCATTAAAAATGACGGTATAAACCCACAAGAGGACGACCAGGTGTCCGTTGGAGAGTCAGCTTCTGCCCGGTCAAGTCGCGGATCTGCCAAAGCCAAACTTGAACTAGCTCAAGCCAAGTTACGAAGATTAGCCGAGATGAAAGAACTTGAGAGAAAATGGGAAGAGTTTAGACTTGCTGCAGAAATCGAAGATGCGCAAATCGAAATGAAAGCCTTGAAGGAAGAGCGATCGGAAAACGACGAAGAACGATCCACGAAGTCTCTTGGTCTCCCGAAGCAAGATCGGAAGGAATTTGTTGAGAAGTATGTAGAGTCTACTAAGGCGCATGTACATAGCGAAAAGGGACTGCAAGAGAGTACAAAGGAAAAGATCGACTGTCAAAGTACCTCCAAGTCGAATCAAGATCCTGATGTCCGCAAGGACTTCCCACCTATGACGCCTACATTAACGAAGGTCGACGTTACTCAACAAGAAGAAGTAATGAATTCTCCCCAAGTTCACAAATTACTCGAAAGGCAACAAGATACCATGGAACAAGTCGTCCGTAATCTCAGCATGCCCAAGAGAGAATATACATATTTTGACGGTGATCCAGTTCATTACCCTCTGTTTATCAAGAACTTTGAAGTAAATGTCGAAAATAAGGAGAAAAACGATGGAGATCGCCTAAACTACCTCATACAATATTGCACTGGTAAGGCCAAGGACGCTATCCAACACTGTTTGATGTTGGATCCCAAGGAAGGTTATGTCAAAGCGAAAGAAATACTATTGAAGAACTTTGGTCGGACCCACGTTGTAGCCAAAGCATTTTTGGACAAAGTAGTGAAGGGTCCACCAATCAAGATCAGCGACGGAGAAGATCTTTCCCAGCTCTCGAGAGATATGGAGACCTGTATGCTGGGTTCAAGCCAACTGGGTCGAGGTGCAAGCCTTGACTCCCTCGACAATCTTGGAAAGGTCGTAGCTCGACTTCCCGTCCCCCTGAAAGCGAAATGGGCGGAGAAGGCGAGTCAGTTATACGAACAAGGACAGACGCCGCAGTTCAGTCACTTAGCCAAGTTCATCCAAGAAAGAGCAGCGGTAGCGAATACATTCTTTGGACAACTCATACAAGAAAGTAAAGACAAAGTGGCACCTAAGATAAAGCCCAAGTATCCAACAGCAGTCAGGGCTACAACTCTCGCTACAACAAGCACTAGTGCTCCAGCGCCAAAGAAAGAAGAAACCAAAAGTCAGAATCGAAAATGCAAACTATGTAACGCTGATCACTATATTGATCAATGTCATGAGTTTAAAGACAAGTCTGTAGATGAAAGAAACAAGGTTATTATGGAAAAACGCCTATGTCGTGTCTGCTTGAAGGGTGGACACCAAGCAAAGGACTGCAGAAGGTCTAAGGTATGTGGTGTTGACGGATGTAAAGGTAAACACCACCCCATGGTTCACTCAGCTATATTCAAAACAACGTCTGTTACGTCTTCAAATCAAGTAGAGTCTCCCGCTGCCACTCTTCCAAGTTCCTTGTTACCAGTTCACAACACAGAAGTAAGTGGCAATGTAGCACGCTCTAATGCCGTAAATGCCAAAGTACAGCAGATAAGTCTTAAAGTCGTTCCAGTTAAAGTCAGCGTCCCGGACAGTGATCGAGTCGTGGAAACCTACGCATTTCTCGATGACGGTTCAGATACCAGCATGTGTCTACATAGTCTTGCTAAAGAACTCGGAGCTCCATCCACTCCAGTGAACTTTGTCTTATCAACCATGTCAGGAAGTGAGCCAAGAAGTGGTTTGCAGCTGAATCTTGATGTCGTCGGTGTCTCTACTGAAAAGGGTGTGCGTTTGGATAGGGTGTGGACCACAGATTCCCTGCCTGTTTCGAAGAACACTCTAACTAATAAGGATCTCAAGAAGTGGCCACATTTGAGTGATGTTCATCTTGCTGAAGTTGCTGAGAAAGAAATAAAGATCCTGATTGGAAACGATGCACCTGAGGCATTGTGTCCTCTTGAAGTAAAACGGGGTGGAAAGGGACAGCCATACGCGGTGCGAACATTGCTGGGTTGGGCAATAGCAGGCCCTCTCGAAACAAGAAGGAGTGAAGAAGCTCAAGTTAACTATATTCATGTTGACCAAGTTCTTGGATGTGATGAAGCAGAAAGAGTCGCGTCGAGCGTCGAGTCCCAGTTAGAACGATTGTATAATTCAGAGTTTACAGAAAATTCTGCTTCTGTGATGGAATGCCTGTCTCTGGAAGATCGTCGAGCAAAACGAATGATGGAAGAGTCTATTAAAGTTGTTGAAGGACATTACCAAGTTAGCTTACCGTGGAAGTACGATATTGTAGACTTACCTGACAACAGAAGCATGGCTGAGAAGCGGATATATCTGCTCAAGAAACGCCTTCAGCGAGACCCAGAACTGTTAAAGAAGTACACAGAAACCATGGAGATGTACATTGCTAAAGGTCACGCGGCAAAGGTAACAGAAGAAGACCAGTCTTCAGAGGTCGAGAACAATCCCGTATGGTATCTGCCACACCACCCGGTCGTGCATCCTCAGAAACCTGGAAAGGTGAGAGTGGTTTTCGACTGTGCGGCGACGTACAATGGAAAGTCTCTCAATACCGAGCTGTTACAAGGTCCTGACAACACGAACTCTCTCGTTGGTGTGTTGGTGCGCTTCCGTCAGGAAAAGGTCGCGATAATGTCAGATGTAGAACAGATGTTCCATCAGGTGTACGTGGACCCCAAGGACAGGGACGCGTTACGTTTCTTGTGGTGGTCAGAGGGTGATATTACAAAGGATCCTGTTGAATATAAGATGCAAGTTCATCTGTTTGGTGCGACGTCGTCCCCTAGTGTTTGCTCTTACTCTCTACGCAAGGCTGCTGAAGATGGTCAAGACAACTACGATGAACTAACTGTAGAAACTGTCCGTAATAACTTTTACGTTGACGACTGTTTGAAGTCGGTCCCCACAATAGACGAAGGTCTTAAGCTAGTCAAAGAACTGACATCTCTTCTTGCCGAGAAAGGTTTTAAGCTCACAAAGTGGTTGTCCAATGAGAAGGAAGTAATGGACCAGATTCCAGTTGCTGAAAGAGCAAAGTCGGTGAACCTAGATCTAGAAGACCTCCCAGTAGAAAGAGCCCTCGGAGTAAAGTGGAACGTTAAAGAGGACACGTTAGGATTCCGTCAAGGCAAAGAAACCGTCGAGAGCAGAAGAGGTCTGTTATCATTTGTTGCATCAATCTATGATCCACTTGGTTTAGTTGCTCCTATCATGTTACCCGCTAAGATGATCCTACAAGAACTTTGCCGTATGAAACATAATTGGGACGATAGTCTCCCGGAAGACATTGCAAGAAGACTAAAGGACGTGAAGGACAACATCAGTTACTTAACAAGTGTCAAAGTGCCAAGATGTTACAAACCACCTGAGATGAAAGAGATCAAGAAAACGGAAATTCATCATTTCTCTGATGCGTCTACAGAAGGCTACGGTACTGCTTCCTACTTACGCTTTGTGGATGAAGAGGACAACATACATTGCTCCCTAATCCTTGGCAAGTCAAGAGTAGCCCCCCTCAAAACTGTGACAATACCAAGATTAGAGCTCACAGCAGCCACCGTTGCAGCGAAGGTAGATAAACAACTGAGTCAGGAGCTACAACTTCCCGTCCAACGCGTTTTATTCTGGACAGATTCGATGGTAGTGCTGAGGTACATTCTTAACCAGTCAAGACGATTCAACACGTTTGTTGCTAATCGACTTCAAGTTATTCATGATGCATCTTCACCAACTCAGTGGCGTTACGTCCCATCGGAGTCTAATCCAGCTGACCTAGCGTCTCGTGGTATAAAGAATGACTCATGTGAGCAATCGTTGCAGAAGTGGTTAAACGGTCCAGACTTTCTTTGGAAGTCAGAAGAGGAGTGGCCGTCTATTCCACAAGATGTTGATATTGAGGTGCAAGATGACGACAAAGAAGTCAAGAAACACCCCACTCAAGCTCATGTGCATGCTACATCCTCGAAGGCTACAACCGTACCCTCAAGTCTTACTAAACTGGTCACCAGATTTTCGTCTTGGTATCGTCTATGTAAAGCCATCGCCTGGTTAGTACGCTTCAAGAAGTATATCATTTTCCGATTCGGTAAAACGAAAGGTGTAGTCTCAAAGGAGTCCTTGACAGTGAAAGAAGTCAACGAAGCAGAAGATGATGTTGTAAAGCTGGTGCAACAAGAAGTATTTCAAGCCGAAGGACAGCAGAATGGAAAGCTAGAAGGAGGACGACTACAAAATCTGTGCCCCTTTCTTAAAGAAGGTCTTCTGCGTGTCGGAAGCCGTTTAGAAAGAGCGGAAATTGACGACAATGCGAAGTATCCCGCAATCCTGCCATCCCGCCATCACGTTACAGATCTCATCGTTCGTCATTATCACGTAATGAATGGCCACGTCGGTTCAAGTCAGACGTTAGCAGCAGTTCGCCAAAGATATTGGATTCTCAAAGGCCCATCCACAGTCAGACGTATCCTCAACTCGTGTTTACAATGCCGACGCCAAAATCAGCGACCGCTCACTCAAGTTATGGCATCACTCCCAGCGGTACGCGTAAAGCAAGGCTCGCCACCATTTGCAGCAGTAGGAGTCGATTACTTTGGCCCCTTACTTACAAAGTACAGACGAGGCACCATAAAGCGCTATGGATGTGTTTTCACGTGCATGTCGACAAGAGCGGTCCACATAGAGGTCTCATCAGACTTATCTACAGATTCATTTATCCAAGCAGTTTACAGATTCGTAAGTCGTCGTGGTCCTCCCAAAGAGATGTACAGCGATAATGGTACGAACTTTAGAGGTGCGGAAGCTGAAGTGAAGGAGGCTCTGAGCAAGTGGAATCAAGACAGAATCAAGGAAAAGCTACGACAGCGTGGTATTGAATGGCACTTCAACGCTCCCGCCGCCAGCCACACTGGAGGGGTATGGGAAAGGATGATACGCTCCACAAGAAAGATTCTACGTGCTCTGGTAGGAAACAGACTGCTAGACGATGAAACCCTTACGACTACTCTTTGCGAAGTCGAGAAGATCCTTAACGATCGACCGTTAGTAAAGGCATCAGATGATCCTAACGATTTAGAAGCTCTGACCCCAAGTACCCTACTTCTCCTCAGACAGAACAGTAGTGTATCCCCACTTCTTGAACAGACAAGCTGTAATCTAAAGGAAAGACGAAAGGAAGCACAGAGGCTTGCGGACCAATTCTGGCAGCGATGGTTAGCTGAGTATCTACCAACCTTACATGAGAGGCAGAAGTGGTTACGTCCGCGAAGAAACTTGGTGGTTGGAGATCTTGTACTAGTATCAGACGATAACGCATCTCGAGGAAACTGGCCATTAGGTATCGTGGTTGAAACATTTCCAGATGACAAGGGGATTGTAAGACATGCACAAGTACGCACAGCCAAAGGAGTTTACAAGAGGAACATTCGAAAGCTTTGCTTGCTCGAAGCAGCGGATGGACACTAAATTATACATGAACACTGACGTTTATATTAGCTAGATTAAGTCTGTGTAAGCTAGTTTTAAAAGGCCTTAGCCAGGTTCGCCTTTCGGGGCCGGTGTAAACTATAATCTAGCCATTTCCGGCCAGCGGTATTTTTCCCGCCATTTTCGTAATGTATGAAAATTTATGTTAGTTCTCGTTGCTGTTTTGTCATGTAAGACTTTCCAGAGATCTACCGTGAGGTAAGGTTATTTTTTGCTCTCGTTTTATTAGCCTTCCTTATTGTAACTGTGTAAACTGTTTTATAGAACCGCTTATCGCTTACAACTGCTGTAATACAGTCGCTTACAAGTGTTTGCGAAGAATAAACAACAGAACGAAGCGAGCGAGTGTCTCACCTGTCTCAGTCTTCGCGTTAATGGACGTTTACGGATATATCATGTAGTTGTTTTCTACACTTGCCATTCCAAGTGACAATGGTGGATCCTTTCCTCGAATGTGGTCCAGACTGATCAATATTGGAATCCTTGAGCGAAGCATTTTAACGAAATCCTGCTAAATATACTAATCTTTTTGCTGCGCAGATAAAATTTCGTTGTTTTGCTGACACAAACGTTGTTTTGCTGGTTCACTTCGTTTCCGAGAAATCAACAATCAAAATGCTAATTATTAGCTAGGAAAATAGCCAATCAGAAGTGAGGTGACGTAAGTAGTTTGATATTTCTCGGGAATTCTTCCCAAAAGGGAAAAACCCTTACGCAAACACCTGTCATACCCGCAATATTCGAAATATTTGTTTCAAACCCACGAAATTAATTCAAATTGAATTCTCTTAACCACAACAATGAGAAACTGGTTGAGACTTCAGTGTTGTCATCTTGGGTTGTGTGACATAGGTAATGTATGTCACGCATGAAGTCTCACAGTTTGAGTTCGCAGAAGTTAAGTCACGAAAACTTGTACAATTTGCATTTCCAGGCCTAGAAAAGTAAAGGATTTAGAAAAGCTGGTTTATGTCATGGAATTTGGATTTTCCACAAAATATTTTTCATCTCGAAGACCTGAGCAAACGCTTGATCCCAACAATAATGTTGGCCAAATCTCCCAACAAACGTGTTGGATGCGTTTAAACACTACATTTCTTTTATTGTGTCATCACTAGTGCATACCACAAGGGTCCGTTTGAACAACAACTGCAACTGTCAACAATGTTGGATGCTACTGGGAGCTGGTTCTTGCACAGGGCGTAAGATGAGTGACATTTATGGCATTCTGAAATGTTATGTCAGCACAAAAACCCTCGGCCTGTCGTTGTGAAACAACTGCCAATTTTGAGATCATGGCCTTTTGGAGTAAAAGCCATGGAAATGGAATTTTTTTCCCAGTTTTTGTGTCAACCCTGCTCAGTGATAGGATACAGAAAAATGCCTTGGCAAATGAACGTTGTCAGTAAATGTTTATGGGGGCCAGAATGAGTCAGTAAAACCATTTATTATATGACCCTCGAATGACCCGTACGCGCGTATGACATTGCCTCGAGCCAAATTTCCCGTCCGGCCCTCCCTCAGTCAATAAGTATACACGTTTCGTTAGAAGCTTCACCTTTTATTATTACAATAAACGCCCTTAAATATTTCTGAATATATATTTTTACACTCTTTGTCTTTTAGGGACCGTTCATTATTTATGGGAGGGGGGGATGTGTGATTAATTACCAAAGGAACCAAAATTTTTTAAACGGCCCCCCTGACAAAAAAAATATTTTTAAGGACCCCCCTCATTCTAAAGAAAATTATTTCAATACCCCTCCCCCCCTCCCTACAACAAAAAATATATAAATATTAAAATAGAATAAATAAAATGTAAAATTTATTAACAAATTCCCCAAAAGTGTTAAAAATATAATTACATGAATATAAAATATAGATATTAAAATATAAATAATAAACAGAATAAACAGAGCTTTAAATCTACAACTTGCGTGGTTTTGCTTCACATTATTCTACATATAAATATAAATTAATATAAATCGTAAAACCCAATAAAAGGGTTAAAAATATATTTTTTTTATGCACAATAAAAAAATTAATTATTCCTATTATAAATAATTTACATTCAAACATTAAAAAAAAACATTCCTCCATGTGCCAGCCACTCTTCAAATCCTCTGTCTTCTATTGTTAATTTAGTACAATTTTGTGCAATTCCTTACAAAGTGTTTCACGGTTTTATGAAATGCACTCAAACAGAAATTGAAATTTGTTGTATGGTATATTTGTTACCTTATCTGTCTTATGAAATTTCTATACCCCCCCTGATAGCCAAGAAATTATTTCAATACCCCCCTTTTCAGACCTGGAAAAATTTCAAGAACCCCCCTTTAATCACCCATCCCCCCCTGCCATAAATAATGAACGGTCCCTTATCTGTGATTACTAATATTAATATTTATTATTATTAGAAAAAATTATCTAGATAGTACAATTATTGTTATCTGTCTCGTTTGGGTTTACACGCAAGGTTATTTATTATATCAGTTTTGTAAATGTTCCACGCTTGTTGACTTTGAATCTGTTGTCGGGCCTGTTCCACTGTGATGTATTCCTCTCTCTGAAAGACAAGAGGGAATTGTAAGGAAAGGAGAAAGAAAAGTATAAACAAGTGTCCAAACAGTTGCGTGCGATGTTGCAGAAAATGTTGCAAAACTCGATTCTAAACCTGCAACTGCTGTGCGCAACTGTTCAGGGGTGGACACACCATGTAACTGTGTTTTGCGCAACATTACAGGGGTGGACATACAGTACAACTGTGTTACGTGTAACATTACAGGGGTGGACACACGTTACAACTGTGTTACATGAAATGTTGCAGAGAAAGGTGCAAGAACACTAGCATCGTAGCGCTTCTAAAACGTATTAGTGTGGAGATAGGTAGCCTCATTAGACAAACTATATACACAACTGTATCTGTTGACTACTCACCAGTGCTTTGAGCTGCACCAGTGTTGTAATACTTGCGTTGAGCAGGAAAAACCTTTTGTTAATCATAACACACTCTGCGCCTTCACTTATCTGGAGAAAGACAGAATACACTTATATTGATTACAACCCATTCTACATTTCTATTAAATCACTTTAATTCAACCTACCAGTATAATGCTTCTTGCTGAAGGGTCAGGTTTTTCCTCGATAACCTACAAAAAGATACATTCAGATTATACAGTAGTTTTCAAATTTACGAGTTCGCAATTAGCCTTCCCCGCAGGTATCACACTGCACGTTTCCTGTGGGCTTCCTTTGCTCTTGGGCTTCCTGTTTAAGAGAAGTGAGAGGAAGGAGAATGGGGAGAGGAGCTCAGTCCCTCAATATAATCGTTACAAAGGAAGCCCAATAACCGTTTCTAAAGGACTCCTAAAGAGTACTGCAGAGAAGGCTACATTCACATGCACTTGCTAGTTTGTAGTCTGTCTCGCTAGCTTACCTCTGCACTTATTTTGTTGGCTACTTTTGGCATCATGGACTCTATACCCTAAAAATCAATGTTTCCTCGTTAAAGTAAGTTGCGGTTTATATGTGTGATACCTTGCTTAGATATCTAATTTTACCCACCAGCATTTGAGTCAGCTTTTACGAGGTACAATTACCAAATTAATGAGGATCATTCAGGAGCTATCACTGGTGCACTTACACTTAGTCACGAGCGACAGTAGCAGAAGCGGAAGCAGTAAACACAGACCCAGTGTTGCGTTACAATTCGTTCGCCTCTTTGCCAGTTGGGATTCTTAATTGAGGGCCATTATGTAAACTACCGGGTCACCGGTAATAATGTCTATACCTTCATTAAAATAAAGCATTTTTTTTAATAATATACTTACAAACAAGTCTCCTGGCTTGAGGGTTGCAATTTGTAACAATGCCTTTCTTGTTGGGCAGACCGCATGTTGTTCTTTCTTTATTGTTTTTTGCTTGTCTTTTTTCAGTAGCTCGATTTCCGAGGTTCTTTTAAAAAGGTCTATCTCGTACGCGGGGTCTTGTAATCTTTTTTCTAGTTCTTCTTGTTTCTTGGTCTGGTTTTCGCTCTCGTCTTCTGTGATGATGCCTTCTTCTTCCACTTTTGACGAAGGTTTAGTATGGCGTTCTGTTGAAAAGGGTTTTAAATTAAATGCTTCCAGGAAACTTTTTTTTTGAAAAATTGCAGTGGGAATGCAAGGAGGCATAGATTATGATTGTCACCGGATAAAGGATTTTGAAACTTTTACATCCACTGAAATAATGACAAACATTTCTGAAGCGCGCGTACTGTAATTACAACCTGTCGCGCGCACATTATTTGTGCTAGTAAGTTTTCTTTGTTTAGTTGTAAGACATGAGTTTCAACTGCATGTAACCCCGCATGATGACGCACCGCTAAGGTCGTAAGCTCGGTTGATTAAATATGAAAAAAAACCCACAGGGTTGAAGTAACAATTGTAGTTTGAAAAGGAACATTAATACAGCCCACAAATATCGATTTGATTTAATTGATGAAGTGTTTTTACTCGTGAGACCAGTTTCTGTTGTGGTGTCCCTTCCCTCAAAGGAGAAACTAATATGCAAAATATTGATGCTTTTTGAGCACTATTGAACATCATCATCATCATCATCATCAGTCAATGCAGATTTTTAACTTACTCAAATTTCGACTCCTTGCTTTTTCTAAAATTGAATTCCTCGAAGCAGACATAGCCTTGGTTATCTAGATAATAATAAATAAACTTCCATTAAAATAATAACTAATAAACAATAATTTCTCTTGGATAAACTTACCTCTAGAAGACTTGTGGGATTCTTCCCCGGTGTCGCTCCTTCAATAATATAATGTTATGTTAGTAAAACTGTAAGATTTCATGAACTAGGAAGCAAAACATTTGTGACTACTGACAAAGAATAGAATAGTTTTGAGTCTTTTTTTGTCATACATACATATTTTATTTAGCATCATTATTTAAAAAATCTATTTACATATATTGCTTGCAATTATACAGACATTATACACGCTTTTAGATGCAATTTAAGCCATCTACAATAACCTATACGGGCTAGCCAAGGTAGATGGCTCAAATAATGTCTTGTTTTTTAGATAACACAAGAAACAAAAACATGCCCGTCATTCGGGACCAGGTGGGGTTGATTTTTACCTTTTAGACCAATGCAAAAGGCGCTCTAACTATACCCTTTTGCGCCGCACATACTTATAAAGTTTATACATTGGAGGACACTCCCCCCCCCCCCCCCCCCTCCCCATCCCCGGCATCCGCTGTAAAGCAACTCTACAATTGACTTACTAGATGGAGGTTTAATGACCGCTGTGATACTTGGTAGTTTAGAAGTCTTGGTAACATCGAGGACATCTTGTTGTCTGACTACCTTACAACGACCCTATTACAATAACATATATTACTAGTTATCAGTCAAAATTGAAGCCACAGCACGATAGGTTACAGTAGACTTCATTTACAAGATGAATCTTGGAGGGCTAACCATCCATGGCCACAAGCAAATTACAGCGAGGATGCAGCTCAACGTGGTCGGGTTGAAGGCCTGACGCATTTGCTACCGTCATACAACCCATGTCTGACCATGGAGCACAGCTCAAGATCAAAACAGTGTTGGTTTTAATTAATGGAGGGAGGAAAACTGGAGTACCCGTAGAAAAGCCCTCTTGGCAAGGGAGAGACCAACTAACTCAGCTAACATATTGTCCAGCGCCCGAGCTGGGACTCGAGCCTGAATTAAATAACCACAGCAGTGAGATGCGAAAGGTGAACTACTATGACACCCTTGAGTCTTTTTGTTGAGAATCTGTTCCATTTAGGTAGTGCGCGCACTAGAAAATATGTCATAGTTTTGTTGACTCGAAACAATTACAGACGCTTATTCTATGACACTGCTACTTACCGACTTCACGATATAGAAATATGGACTGTCACAGCTGTCTTTCACAATTACCGAATCTCGTCTGTAGGAGAAAAAGGCTGTAAGTTATTTTCTCGACATAGCTGGCAGTAACTGCCAGGTGGATGTGGTCCTGAAAGGTGGGATTCCATTTCTCTCATATCTTATATGGACGTTAATACGAGTAGCGGTACTCACGCGAAGTATTTTGTAGTTATTGCGTCTTTTTCTTCTTTAAATTTTTCCATGGGAAAAGAACGAAACAACTCGATGGATCTTAAGACAGAGACAAAAATGTTTTTGAAATAAGCTACTGATACTGATGCTGGTGAAATTCCAGTTTTATTGATGATGATTTGCTTGTATGTGGTGTTTAGTTTTATCACCTTAAAAAGTCTGTAGGAAGACCTTGATCAGGGCTGGTGTTCATAAGGTCCATGAAATCCTGTTAAACACAAAACTTTATTAATCAAATCCATTTTATTGATTTGTTATAATCAATTTTTTACAGCTATTATTCAAAAATTTTATGTATATATGATATAAAATAATTGGTATGTTACTCGCGCACTGATTGGTTGAAAAGCGTGTTTTATTAAAATGCAGAGCACGAATGACGTCACAGACTGATAACACATGCAGTAATTCATTGAAGTATTTTCATTCCATTGGTATGATATAAAAAATATGGATGTCATTTATCTATGCGTCTGTACTCTAATAGATGCAATTGGTGCTCTGCAATTTTGCAAAATTAGGCTTTTGATTTCTATATTTTGCAATGGTACATTTCATGGCAATAATGCATCAGTGTTGCCGAGTGTCTTTGGGTCACAATTGGACACACATTAGAGTATTGAACATTGTTATTACCTCTCTATCGACAACCAAGACTTCTACAGATCCTTTACATATCAGTGTATAGTCTCTTATGTTTCCTTGATATAATTCATGAGCCTGAAGTGGTAAAACAAAAACAACGATTCAGAAGTATAAGACCACAGCACTCTAGGTTTACCAAAGAGTAAAAGCATTTTAACAGAATTAACAGGCAATTTTTTCCGAATTCTATTGCCAACTTTCCACAATTTTTGTATAACTTACGTCTGTTGTGGATCCTTGGTGCAATTCTCCAAAGGACATTTTTGTGACTCCAGCTGCCAAATCGTACGCACAGATTTTGCTGACTGTAAGTGAAACACATGCAGAAATATTCAACTGTTATTTTTTGGATAGAAAAGCTCTGACTTCAAAAATTATAACCGCGCTTTACGGATGATGCGTAAGACAAACACGTATCAAAACTACGTAATAACGTAACTTTCCACTTAAGCTACGTCCATATTCGAAAACGCACCTTTTATTTACGTTTGTCGCGGCACCATAGACAGAATATGGCACTTGATTTAGTGTGAACTAAAAAGTATGTGTTTTGAAATGTAAACGTATTTTGAATACGAGAACTTTGATAATTGTCTGCCATCAACTTACTTTTAAAATTGGTTGTTTCAAAGAGCCAAAGAAAAGAAAGAAAGAAAGAAAGAAAGACTCAAACCAACCAACAAACCAACAGACAAACATATCATTACGACTTACTTCTTCCAGACAGAACGTAATAAAAGCGCTCTGGTATTCGTCCTTGGCATGCGATGACTCTACCATTATCGTATCTGTTTTAAACAAAATAGCTTCTTATAAAATAATTCACATTTTCAAATTCTAGCGGAATGACTCAACACTGACTAACCCTAAAGGAGTTGGTAAGTAGGCTGGACGATTTTACATTCAAAGACTCAGTACGACAGTACAGGGCGGGTCCTTAGAGAGAATTTAAGTAAAGAGTTTCGATGCTTGCTCACCTTTCGTATCCAACATTTCTGGCTAAATCCATCTCTCTCTCCAGTGGAAAGATCATGAACGCTCGCGTACTTCGACAAAGTCTTTGTATCTGTGAAATTATTATGGAGAGAAAATACTTTAACTCGTGGATATACAAAGCCCACAAAGTTTCAGATTGGGAACCAACTGAGGTTTTTCCTTAGAGCTGTTATGTACGAATTGTTGCAATCGCGTCACGTTGCTTCTTTGACACTGCGCGCACCAATACCGTGTCCTGCGTGTCAGAGGTAAGACGAATTATGCTTCTGAAATTTTGTCGCGCGCAAAAATTTTACCCAATTAAGATTGACTCAAGATACTTAGTATTTATCCATCACTTCATGTTGTTTCTCCATGCATCGTGCAAAATGTTTTTTAAAAGCGTAGTTAATGATCTAAGACAAGAAGTACCTTTTTCAGTTGTTCGTTTGTTCTGTTTCTTGGTATCGACGTCAAGATTTCTCTCATTTCCTCTGAAAGCTAAACAAATACAAAAATAATCAGCAACTCTCCAACTTTGTGATCACATTTCGATGAAGTTAGCCTTCATTTTTCGGGCAGCGACACCACAACCGCTTGTACGTTGCAATTAACGTGGGCTGTAACGTGTAGTGTAATAGGTAAGACCACACCTATTGGCAACCCTGTGCCCTAGTCGGCTTCGTATGTGTCATCGTTATTATACAGTCATGATTTTTAGTTGTTTGAATGTATCACTTATATTTTCTAACCTTGCTTTTTTCTTTGAACGTCTTGGATTCAAATCCTATTCCACTGTGTTTACGTTTAGGACCTCCATGTTGGGTTGACGATATTGCCTTGGACGATGTCTTCTTGTACCTTGAAAATATAGTTTTTCCAATTTCATTTTGACTTTCTTTGCAAATTAACTAGTATTTTCAATCAGTAAAGGAAGGACCTTTTCCGTTATCGTTTATGTTTATATGAACTAATTGTTGCCGTAAATTGGACATAGATAAACATAGTCAGGTTATGTTGACACAAAACTGGTCAGGGCCAACACCTGGACTTGTGGTAGTTGATTGTTTTGCGACCAACAAGATTCATAAAAGACTCAACGATGGTCCATTCTCTTTGACATTTCTATGCTTCACAAACCAGTGTAACATCGTTGCAGACGGACGAAGTAGATGTTATATATATTTTTTTCAATATTCAACGCGTCTTTGTCGGTATTTTACTGTTTGAATTGATACAATTAGTTTAGAATGAGTTTGGATATATTAGGTTGTCTCAGAATTAATTTAATGCCAAGATAACGGATATTAAAGCCGATATATTTGGAATGGAGCTGAAAGAAAAATAGCGAAAAAAAACGAAAACACTACAATGACAAAGAGAAACGAGATTCAATTTATGAATCGCCATAATACATAAACCTTCCTTCTTTTCTTTTTCGTCAAGATTTCTTTTGCCTACCAAATCAGTATTTAGTTTCCATTTTTCTTATAATTTTTCAAAGTACATTGATCTTTCATCTTCTTATCAACAAGCAAACGATATCATCTGTGCTGAGATATTTGATTTTGGTACTCAATGCTGTCGTGTTTTGGTCAACATTTCTGACGGTTTTAAAGATTTATTTGCACAATTCAAACGCACAAGATTTCAAATCGTATGGCTTAATTTTGTTGCCATAGAAATATCTTACTTATGGTTATTAAGTATTCTTTTCTAATATAAACTGAAGGAAGTTCAGTAGCAATTTTGATTTCATTCCAATATCCTGCATATTGTGAAGTGTTGTTTTTAGCAATTTTTGAAATTACCGGATATGCTGAGCTGGAAAGCTACTTAACTTACTGTAAACGTACGACAAAAAGCTAGGGCTTCGCCTGTGATAGATCTATATTGTAGCTTTGGAAAATGACTTACTGACCTAGTGAAAATAGCATTTATGAAGTTAGTAAATACTTTCTTACCTTCGCCATCGCATACAAGATGATACCAGTACATGAACGACTCTTGCTGCCCACTGAAACTTCTCGTATGGCTGTGAATTAACAAAACGAATTGAAGACTGTGGAGTAAGGAAACGAATTGAAGACTTCCTGCGTGATTTTCTACGACTTCTACGCGGCTCTAGAAACATTACTGGCATTTTAGATTCTTTCTTCTACCTATGCATTGTGCTCACTAAAGTTAATTTTGTCAGACTGGTTAATGAAGGGTTTTACAGAGCCTGTCTTAACAATCAGCTGAATGTTGAAGAGGTAAAAACAATAGAAACGGAAGACCAAACAATGAAGTGATCACTTTGTGAGGTCATTATGGTGAGAGCAATTTGCATTTCTTTGAAATAAAAATTCTGTATAATTAACGAACAAATAAACATTCATTGGTAAGGCTTAAAATACCATATGGATGATGTGCATTAAGATCTGCTAAACTTGGTTGTCTAGGCGTGCGTGGCTTACTTTAATGTTCAATTACAAACTTCTTTTTGCTATGATTTCCATAGCATTACGTAGCATGTTTTAAGTTTACACAATTTGGATTTGCTTTGTTAAAGATCGCACATAAAAGTGATCTTCTTTAAAACTAAGTTTTGTCTAGTTGGCGTCAGTGGTTTTGTTGAATTTGCATGTTACAAATAAATTTTATTATTATGTTTATTATGTTGAATTACAAACTTGCTTTCTATGAAATTGCGTAGGAAGACCTATGAAGTTTAGTTTACATTTATTTCGATTTGATCTAAAATTTGTAAACAAAAATACCTCTGACTAATTAACTATTCCAATGTGCACATTCTGCAGAGTCCAGGACTTTACCGAGAATCCTAAATTTTAGCCCCCGCAGGCCAGTCCGATAATTAATAAGTAAAGCTGCTCAGCAAGAATAGTATGCCACATCGTAGTACAACTTGTGTAGCTTTGCATTTTAGAAAAACAATATATAAGTCAGCTGTGTCAAAACTGTGGGCCAGCTAATTCTGTAGAGAGCATAGAAATGGGCTTAAGAACTTATATGTAAACAATATACATTTCTTCTCTCATGGATGTCTTGTTCTGCTGTCGAGTTCGCTTCCCACGCAACTCTTTGTCTCGGTTTCTTTAATAAATACAACTTGGTTATTACAATTTTTAACTAATATTCCATGGTGAGTTTCGACTTAGTTTATACAGCTGCAAAGGCCTAATACAGGCCAAAGAATCACCAAGGCGCAATGCCTCTTGGGTATCTAAATCAGATTGTTTTGTCAGCGCGGGAAAAACCAGGACAGCGCGACAGTCAGTACTAGCCGGGTATCTGAAAATATTTGATGTGGCAGCATGTTAAGGTGCTGCTTACACGATGAAACTTTTCTCTGAAACTTGCTTCAATCGCCGTTGCGAGACAAGTTTCACAACGCACTGCACCGTGTATATAACAAGGTCATTTACTAATAGCTGAAACTTTCCCTGCCGGGTCGGTTTCACGAGATGGTTTCACGAAAAGCAGAGCTGCTTTCTACTCCTGCAACAGAAACGTGTGTCGCGAATAAGTGCCACGACGAAATTTCAGCGTGTAACACCCTTTATGAAACTCGTCTGACATTGGCGATCGACAC
Organism: Telmatactis stephensoni; assembly: GCA_029948255.1. Taxonomy (NCBI): domain Eukaryota; kingdom Metazoa; phylum Cnidaria; class Anthozoa; order Actiniaria; family Isophelliidae; genus Telmatactis; species Telmatactis stephensoni. The sequence continues at coordinate 155,491 of JALIZF010001470.1, read as the reverse complement.
AAGTTTCAGATAAAAGTTTCAGCGTGTGTAACAGCGCCTTTACACTTACGTACGCCTTTGAGGAACCTGTTGAGGAGATTGTACACACTGAAACTTTTATCTGAAACTTGTGTCTATCTCCGTTGCGAGACGTTTTTCAAGAGTTACACGGTTCAATTAAATCGCCCTGAAACTTATTCGTGACACAAGTTTCTGAAGCCAGAAAGATAACCCTAGGAAGGCAAAGATCTCGTAGGCAAAATCCAAGTTTTGGATTCTTGTACGACGACGAAAAGATGACAAACTATGTGCAATACACAAGTTTCTGTTGCCGAATAGAAAGCAGTTTTACTTTACGTGAAACTGTCTCGCAACGGAGATTCAAATTTAAATGGTCATGTTACACAGGGCAATGCTTTGTGAAACTTGCGGTCTCGCGCGACGGCGATCAACACAAGTTTCAGATCAAAGTTTCAGCGTGTATTAGCAGCTTTAGTTTTGTGTGCCATGCACAGTCGTCCAGAAATGTAACAAAAACTAACAAAATCTATAGCTGCATTCCTAACTAATGATGAAACAACAAGAACCTGTCAAAAACATATTTCATTTACGTAATTTAATGACGCCGTGAAGTATATACGCACGGACGGCAACGCTTCAGTAGAAGTAATTATACCTATATATTAAGTTCTTTTACAAAGCTAGGGATTAGTATCAATCACTTTGCAACTTAGATATCATTAGAAGGAACGGAGCTTAAATTTAGTCATCACAGTCGGAAAGAGAGAATTGTGCTGGGAAGAACTTGGTGAGATTTTGGTTCAGTGTTTCAATGTCACAAAAAATGACGTAAAAACTCGTGTTTGTTTTTTTCTCTGACGAGCGCGTGTTGTCATATATTTGTTGTCGCAAGGATTACAGAGCTAGTGACCGTGAACTTGCTGATTAAAATACGAGTCAAACTCAACACGACCTAAAGTGTGCGAGATTTTAAAAACTACACAATTTACAAGGACATTAAACTGGATGTCGTTCAAATTCCAGTAAATCAAGTTACACGTACAGTTTTGTATGTACTGCAAGTGAACGGTTGTCAACAGAAATATTGTTGCCTCACCTTACGGTTTCTGGTTTTCTTCTTGAAATGAACGGCCTTTCTCTTTGAAAAACTTCTCTTCATTTCGAAAGAACTGATTCAATTAACACCGTCAAAGTACAACAATGAACTACAGTTTCTCCGTCGCTTTGTCCTCAACTCAATATCCCGTCGACTCATTAACCACGTCAAAAACCTTAACACTTTACGTGATAAATGGACTTTTTAGCCTTGGTTTTAATCTACTTGTAAATACATGGGACATTTGAACATGTCATATACTAGATTGTGTTTCTAATTGCAAACGGTTAGTTCATCCGGATGGCTGTCGTTTTCATTAAAAGCAGCTTTAATTGAAGATTGTTTTTTAATATAATGTTTCCTTTTTATTTCCAAAAATAGCAAAAAAATACTTTGAACACGTCCGTCACACTATATAAAGTCTTCAGAGATCTTTTCAAAGTGTTTCTTTTTATATTAAGAGAATAATCGCAGCTTCTTGATTTGCAGCAAAGCTTCTATTGGTTCCATTGTGTCATAGATCCTTAGATAAAAGTGTTTCGAAAGGTGAGACTTGACGTGTTGATTAGAAATGAAGAACTGGTCAGTTCTGATTGGAGAATCTGACGCGTCAGTTGTCTTAAGATTTTGATTTTCTCTTTATCTCGCACTTCCTATTTTTATCGAAATTTCGGCAAAATGTCTCTGTTCTGGGGTTAAAATTGGGAACTAGTTTCCTTATAATGGAGACTTGTGCTGTCGGTCGACATTCTAGTTTTAACGCTAATTGTGTAAAGAACTGATATTTCTCGGTAGCCGAAAATGATATCATATTTCCGAGCTTGCGCACACGTGTCATACATGAATTTCCCTAAATTTTGTACCCAGAGCGGCTGCGCTCTTTCTCATGTACGAGATCGAATTCCCCTCTCCTCGTCTCCAGTGACATATCTATCTGCGCATATCTATCTTAATGTTAAGTAATAAACAAATGATAACACTGTGCCAAAAGCCAAATTTTCAAGAGTATTCAAATATCGAACACTTCTCCCTGATTTCAAGTATTCTTAAATTTTCAAGACGCATAGAACACCTCATGTCATTCGGGGATGTTCGTATTGAATACCCAAGAATACGTTATGTACAAAATATCACTATAGTATTCAAGGACGAATACGTTATGTGCAAAATATTACTATAGTATTCAAGGACGAATACGTTACGTATAAAATATTACTATAGTATTCAAGGATGAATACGTTATGTACAAAATTACACCGAGGTTTTCAAGCTAGGGTGTATACTTCACGTTAGAGAGATGACTATAGTATAACCATTTTCGACGGAACCTTATATTTCACAACTGATAATTAACCCGCATTCGTCTTCAAATTTAGTATGTTTCGGACTAAATACTCTATTTTAGACTTTGTTGCAAAGAAAACTTGCAGAGTCTATCATCACTCTGTATCATTTAATGGGAGGCGTGCAGTTGCTGAGAAAAGTAACTCCGTTACAAATTTCTGTTGCGGGAACTGAATCGTTGCATGGGTTGTTGCACAGACATGATACACATGGCAATTTCACTCTCGAAAACAAAATGTTTGAAAATTTCGTTGCTGGCGCGAGAAATTGCAGAATGTATCACCGTATTAAGGAAACAACCGTGCATTAAATTACTCATCAAACTGATACATAAAGGGATGAATGGAAACTTGTGACACCGTTTAAAAAGGAGATAACTTGCTGACGTTTCGAGCTATAGCCCTTCGTCGGAGTAAAAGCTCTTTTACGTACTCTGATGAAGGATTAAGGCTGCAATCGTCTGTTATCGCCTTTTTTATGGTATTTATACACTGCATGACGAAATCAAAGCTACATAGTTCACTCGCTAATACTACTTTTCGTAATTATATCGTTTTATTGCTCCGCTCTTCAAAATCAATAATTATAATACTATCACTTTAACGCTACAAGAAAAAGCGCCCCACAAGTGGAATAAGAACATAAACTTGTTCTAAACCATATGGAAATTTGACTCCATATTTCACGGTCATACACTGACTTTTAAATTGCGACACTGGAAAAAAAGATATTGAATCAGTGTCTGCAGACCAAACTTCAACAGGAGATGGGAACCAGCTTCTTTCAGGGTGGGGCTTAAGCCATCTTAATTCAGCTAAGATGTTCATTATCTTGACTCTTTTGCCATCTTTAGAAAGGACTACTTCATTTCTTAAAAATCTTACAATCTGAGCTGGTCTAACTTGACGATTGAATAGCTCTGAAAACACCCCTGTTGTCTTAGAGCAGCAAATTACTTTACCCCTAAATTTTACAGATGGAAATGACTCACAAAATCTAGAAATATTGACAATGTCATGTTCGGGAAACATTTGTTTGTAAAGCCTAGTCAAATTACGGGTATCTTCAGTGTCCAAACCAATTCTTTTCAATGTGGAAAAAGGGCTAGGACTAAGTGAATCTATGTCCTTGTATGTAGTCTCTCCAACAGTTCCAGCATCTGTGACATTGAGAAGCTTTTCCATACTAGAAAACTCTTCAGGCCATTCCATTTGCTGTAGCGTATTATCTTTGGTGAATCGACGCATAAGCTGGACTCCTATAAAATAAATGAAACAAAAACATAGCTTATTCTTCTACATAATTACACAAAGTATGCTTATTTATGCATGTACATTTCAAAGACAAAACTAGAAGAGAAATCAAATTATCAACAAATTGAATATACTATTACTTATCTAACAAACCCACGAAGTTGCATCTCACAATCAAAATCAAAGTCTGATTATGAGATGCAAATTTTAATCTAGCAGTTTTATTAGCACAATGAATATAAACAGTGGATATATACTGTAATATATACATAGTTTGATATCATTTCTTAATTAAAATCCCTAAATTACCCCTAAGAAGTCCACAATAAAAATCTACTATACCTATATCATTGCTGCTTTTGTGATATGACCCAAGTACACCATTGTACCTCTCAAATGAGAAGCACCAAAATGAATATACTGGGCCATAATCCTCAATACAATCACATAAATGGCAGCTTAGGTGCAGGTTTGGAGTGCAGTACTCTGGACCATAAAGTTGTTGAAAGGCTTTACAAAACCCCACAATCTTAGAATCTGCTACCAAACACTGTTCAAGTGTTATAGAGGGGCCACAAACAAGACAACAAGCTTCCACAAATTTAAGCCAAACACTGTAATGTTTCGTGGGTAGAATTCCTTTTAAGGAAAAAACTGAGTAATGGCAAACCCAGTTCTTCCACTGGTCTGCAGTGAAGCCACTGAAGCCAGTTGAAATCTTGGTAGGGATACGCCCAATTTCAGATGGAGGTACAACTGAATCCACTCTTTTCTGTATGATAGCAAAGTCCTTGGTATTTAGAAGTCCTTCCTCTTTCCAAACTTTCATCATGTGCTTAGCAACACCAAGAAACAGGTTGTGCATAGGGTCAATCACAACAAATCGTATTGCATCATAGTAAGGAAGCTGCAAAAGTGTTGTGTATCTGGCCCCAGTCTCTCTTACAATCTTTTTTACCTGTGCTGGACAAGTGGCACTTAGGGTTGACTCAGCATGAATACGGTGTAATTGATTGCTTCGTTTTTCCCAGTTCTCCTTGTCAAAACCAGAGAAGTCTGGCTTAGATCCAAAAGTACCAGAAAAGAATGTTTTAAAGCACTTGTTGCAACCTTAAATAAAAATAATAATGATCTTCAGTGCCATGGTATTACTTATCATTCTCAAAGGTACTTGTAATCAAGAATAAGAAGGGCATCAATTGAAAACAACAACAATCATATTGGTTCTAGCTCCCTTTTTCCCTTCTCCTCCTTCTCCTTACTGCTTGCCTATCACCAGAGAGCCTGTAGGCAGCATTATCTTTGTGAAAATCAGGGCCATACAAAATACAGGGCCAAAAGAGGCAGTTGTCCCCCTCCCCCTACTGCACGTAGTTAAGGAAACACATGTATGCGCTCTATGCAGGTATACATAATAAATATTTTCTTTAAAAGAAAATTATATCCACATTACTGACCACCCCCTAAAGGAAACTCTGGTTATTTAAAGCCCTGGAAATTACTATATATTGGCATTCAAGATGTAATATAATAATAAGTAATAAGTAAAATCCAATAAATTCCTACATGTAGTGCACCAAAGAGCTGTTTTGGTATAAGTAAGCTACTATGTTTTATGATTTTGAACAGGATAACATTATAACCTCTCTCTATAGAGGGATTTCATGGCAGCCATGTTTATGGGCAAGTACAATAGAAAGTTTTTGAATTAGAAAAGACTTTATTTCTCTTGGGAATAAAGCTCTGTTATTTTGACCACAAACATGGCGGCCGTGAAATCCCTCTATACCAGAATACTTTTTCAGTATCTTTTGTTCACTTATTTATTATTGATTTATGAAAGGCTCTTAATTGAAAAGGATTTTGATATAGAGAGGGGGTCAAAATTTCATCATGCTAGGGGCTTATAAGCTATACATTACCTTTTCGAGCTGAATGACCAGCAAATCCTCCACACTTTCTGGCTGCGGGAACATCACAGCACAGAGCTAAGAGGGCAACTCTAATTTTAAAAACTCCTCCAGGAAGATGGGCATGCTGTAAGACAACTCCATCCCATAAATCTGTGAGTTCACTAGTGAATGGTTGGAGGAAAGAATTGATATTGCCCTTAGGTTCATTAGGGCCAGGAATAACCCCAACAAGTATAACATTTTCCACCTTGAATCTTTCTTCGCGTGGCAAATTCATCAATACTGCATAAATTACTCCACAGCTATAGTTTGTGTGCTTGAAGGGTTGAAACCAGTCTATGTTCACCATTAGGCCAAAATTGCCTAATGATGAAAAAAAACTTTTCCCCTCTGCATCACAAAATTCTTTCCAGATTCTTCCCTCATATACATCACCCATGGTGTTTTCAGGAAGTTGTCTAGTTTTCCATGCATCACACTTTTCAAGGAAGCCTGGTCTAATAAGAAGTGACTTTAAGCTGTCAGTCAAAGGTTTATAGCAATATATTCTTTTTGGATGCAAGTAAAATGTTCCTGATTTTGATCTCATGGGTTTTAGGAGCAATGTCCCACATTCTTTTCTATAACGATGCTGTGGATGGCGTGGAAACTTCACATGATTGCACTTTCTTGATACAATCTTGCCATTTGACTTCTTAATGATGCAGTCATCATAGCTGTATAAGCTCATACACTTGGGGCAAACAACAAATTTTCGAAATTCATCTTTTGTAATTCCTAACAATCCTTTAGCCATATATAAGGTCTTTGGAAGAAGCTCTGCAAACTGTATGAGAAGTGAATTATGTACTAGCTTACCAATGATTCCAAGAAAAAGTCTAATGAACTTTAAAAGGATTTCTATTCCATTGTCTGACACTTTGTATATAGTTTGCCACAAGAGAAGGAAAAGGATGAGGCATCTTGACTCTTGAGAGGCTTGACTTGATGGACTACCTTCACTGTTTGTTTCCACATTGAAACCATCATTTACTTCATCACTGGGATCATCATCATTTTCAAGTTCAAAAGTTTCCTCTGCATTTACCTAGGAAATGGACACAATCTAATATTAGGTTTTCATCACTTTCATCAAAGTATAAATTACAATATATTATCAAAAATCAAAATTATTCCTAATGTCTCCCTTATTCAACAACAAAATAATTATCATTTTATATGAATTCGGTCAATGCATTTTACATGTATCTGTTATATAGAGCAAAGAACAAAACAAAAACGACCATTTTGTAAGGACATTTTTTTTACTTACACTGATATCTTCATCATCTTGAATGTCTTCGTTATCACTGTTCTCCAGTTCGCTGGAAGATCCTTCAGATTGGCTACAAAATATCTGCTCTTCGTCACACAGAATATTGTTACTCATCAACTGCTCTTCATCAAGAGTTTTATCTGCAACTACATAGTTCGAAATATCTTCAAAAGAATCTTCAAGATTATCAACGACTTCATGAAATGTCACTTCAGTTGTTGAATGATATTGTTGATGTTCGTAGTAAGTCTTTTTGGCGACGTGTTGATTACAGTGGTCACAAAACACATATTTCTTGATTCTAACTGATGAATCTTTGTTACTTTTACAAGGAAGGTGAAGATAATACGCAGATTTACCAAAGTTTCTGTTACATTCCAAACAAGTCTTTCTTGACGCCATTTTACTTTCAGAGGAATACCGCTGGCTTAATCTCTTACACCACAGGAACCCCCTAACCTAGCTTCATTACCGTCTTTTTCTACCTCCCAAAAAGATAATTTCTGAGCTCATGCCAGTTGTTCGAAGGAATTAGATGATAAGTCTCGACACTAGATCAAACTCCTATCTACAAAAGTTTTGTTTTAAGAACTAGATAGACAATAAAGTCAATAATTAACTGACGCTTTTTGACCCTTTTTGCTTGTAGTCAAGCGCACTGAAATCTAATCTAATAAAGAACTCCAATGCTCAATATTAGTTCCAATTCATATAAAACCATACTACAAAATTTCAATTTACTTTCAAATTTACAATATTTTCGGATCAACTTTCAAGTGCTTTTTTGCGTTTCTAAAGTTCTTTTGTAATAGGTGCCTAATCAGTGTAATTAATGTTTACCCTGCGATAAACTACCTTGTCAATGATATTCTAACTCTTATAAAAAGACCTTTTAATATATCAATTTTTCACCCGCTAGACCAATCATATCGCACCTTGAAAAGCATGGCAACCTAATCAAGAGTCCGGCAATCTTCTAAATTCTAATTTACTTTCACGGCTTTCGGATCATCTTAGTAGAGTTTTCGTGCGTTTCTAAAAGGCTTTTGTTGAAGTAATCAGTGCCCTTCCGTCTAATTAGCATTATGTTTTTGTGCTTGTAATTAATGTTTACCCTGCGGTAGACCACCTTGTCAATCATATTAATAGCCCTTAATATCAGTTAAGCACCCGCCGGACCAATCATAACACCTGGAAAAGATTGAACAAGACCTTATCCAATCATATTTCAGTCGCTTCTACTTTTGATGTGGCGGCAAATTTGAGTGAAATGCTGGTTTCGTCTACACGTGCATTCACTCGCTAGATATCTGATTCCGTCAAGAAAAGTGTGCGCTCCTTTGTATACCATAAAATAGTCAACAACTGAGAAAGGTATGTATAGTAAATTAGCTATCAGTAACTTGCCTTAATTCAATTTCTAGTCAAAGCTTTCTTTCAAAGCAGTACTGAGCGCTTTAGGCTGAACTCTAATTTGAGCCAGCAATTCTAAATTGACCAATTGATCAATTCGTTCTAGATTTACTATTTCTTAAAGCACTTAAACTGAAGCAAACTTTCAGTAATTAATTTGATTTCATTTTCTTTGATTGTTAATAGAATCATGTCCGGAATTCGCCCTGGTTCATTCTTTTCACGTGGTTCACATAGTGTAAGTCCTACTGGTAGCACCCATTCAAGTACCATAAGAAGTAGCAGTTCACGCCATTCAACACCTGAGCAAACTCCAAGTAGAGGAGAAAATATCACTATGTCCTCTGGAGAACTGAATAGTTTGTTTGATGTAATTAATGCTATGAACTCCCAAATAAAGAGACAGGGCAAAGTGTTGGAATCCTTGGCAAAGCGTCAAGATGACATGCTCGAAGAACTGCATGCTCTTGCAGAGGACAACAAGTCCTTAATAGAGAACATATCAGCAATGGAGAAACAAAATGAAGAAGTTGATGGCAAAATCCCTCCAGAAATTTGTGTAAGTAACTTTTTCTACGATAAGGCATATATACACATCAGTTTTAGCAACTGCGAGTTCCAAAGAACTCGGATTCAATTAATAATCTTGGTTGGTTAACAAACTCAGGTGATCGCCGCGGTTAAAGTAGCTAATTGCTGTAAAAGCGTGCATGATCTCAAATCCAAATGTTGTGAGAATTTTGAGTAGCAAACTCTAAAATGTATTTATGAAATATCTTTATATTTCAGGCTGATGTACATTTACTTCATAATGCTCTGTGTGCCGAAGAACAGTTTAAACCAGAGGAGAGGTAAGCATTCATTTAGTCGCAGTCTTTAAAGCATAAAAAAAGGAATATTTTTGTCTCAGAGCGGGGATAGGATCATTATTGACATTCCCTCATTTATTATCATTATTAATACCAGTTTTCAAATTTATGTTGCCAGTATTACGTCAAGCCATAATGTGAAAGTTCGCCTTGAAATTGAAACTCAAATCGCTGCACAGGACAAGGGATACTCCTTAAGACTGGTCAAAAGTAAGTTTACCAAAGCATTCAGTTCAATATATGTAAGTCAGTGCAAAAAAAAAAAGTTGAGTATTTTACTGTTCAGATGGTCTCAAGATTACAGTGTAAAGGTCATTAAATTAAGTAGAATTTGAGGCAAAAATCATGAAGCTAGTATATTTCAAAAAGGAATTGACTCGGACATTAAGTTTTCTATAACTTTGTTGTTGTTACTCGTATTTCTTTAAAATGTTTGCCTCCAGCTCTACTTTGTTGTTCATCGCTGTTTAGTTAAAGCCAGCTAGTCGAAGAGTAGACTTATTCCATAAGTCGGTTTATTCGTTCCTCAGTTGGCCTTTCTGTGATGGTCGCTCACACACCTAGTTGTAACCTACCATTATAAAAGAGAGAAAACTACGACTTATGGAATCAGTCTAGTTGAAGAGACACTTCGACATGGCTGATAAATCAAAAGAAGTGTTTTGGCCATATCAACAAACGAATCTAAAATTTACTTTTCCTTTCATTCTTTAGGAGCAACGGCAAGATACTATGAAACCAAGCGCAAGCTTTACTTACAATCCCTGCCCCAAAACAAAGATAAGACAGCGACATTGAAAAAAGACAATACCCTGAGATCAAGAAGAAAAAGGGTAAGGAATACAATTTACTATTTAAGCAACCATCCCTATAGTTTCTACATTGTTTTTAAAACCGCCTGTTACTAACCTTCCTATTTAAAGCTTGATGTTGTTCAGTCACTCCAAACTACTGCACATGTATTTATAGTGCGCCTGGACTGACAACAAGCAATTAAATTTCTGATCACATTTATAATTCTAAAAAGACTTTGTAAATAAAACTAATATTTCTTCTGTTTTTAATTTCAGTTGTACAAGGCAAGATTAAATATTGCTGAGGGCGAAGATAAAGAGAAACTGGAAGAACTCAGTTACGAATATGTTAGTGATGAGGAGAATGGCGATGGAGTTCAAAAAGGAAAATGGGTTGTTAGGGCTCCCGTTTGGCGTTCACGGCTAGCATCTGATCTGATGGGACGTCTCCAAGACCGGCTTGATAACAGCCGTGAAGAAAACGTGAGAGCGAGAGTGCCGCGCGTCAAAGGAGCCCTATCCACAAGAGCACAGCCAAAGGCAACAATAAATTGGGCCATACAGGCAGAATCTACTGCTCCACCATCACCAGGAGAACAGCTATCCCTGGATCCTCCTCAGGTCGACGAGAGCGATGGTGAAGACGTTGTTAGGGGTTCGCGTGCGTGTCCATTACCAACAAGTGGGTCGCGATCAAGAAGTCGATCACCACAGTACCAAAGAAGCCCACAAGTTGTTGCGCCTCGTCGATCTAGTAAACACGGCCGATCCACAAACAACAGAAAGAAGGGTTCAAAAATAAGAAAGAGAATAATTGGGGGTTTAGACTCTGAATAATGCGAAGATAGAAAGGAAATTGTAAAAATTATATCCCTCAGGTTTTCAGCAAAAGACATTTAGTTTATTAATTTAATTTTTGGTTTACTGTTACAGTTCTATGACTAGCGTACTGAAAAGTGTAAGTGGTATGTAGTTTTAAAAATAAAATGTATAACGTACATCCAAAGAATGCCTTTTTGAAAAATTCTTCACGGGATTTAGCTCATCCTCTATAGCATTCAGAAACGGGTGGAATTCTTGGGAACACGATAAATAAACCCGTAAACCTGTATTCATTCACGGGGTTTTCCAGAAATATACCTAGAGACCCAGAGAAATATAAATTATTTTCCGTGGAATACAGAAATATAGCGGAAGTATTCCAAGATTTTCAAGACGTATACGTAGAAATATAAAAGTATTCTGGGGGAAATACTAAAGTATCTCGAGCAGTATTCCAAGGTTTTCAAGACGTATACGCCGAGACTAGGAAAATCAAAAGTATTCTGGGTGGAATACCTAAGTATATCGGGTGGTATTCAAAGGTGTTCAGAAAGTAAACGTAGAAATCAGACAGGGAATGAAAATTATTTTGATTTGCATATCCAAACAACGAAAGCGTAGCTAAAATAAGATAAACTTTGTTACCGTAGACATTTGTCGGCTGAAGTATAATGGTGGAACACGCAAAGTGTTCAAATCGAAAATCGATAAACCGTCTGAAATGCTGAGGTATTCTGAACGGAACGCATGAAGTGTTACTTAAGTGTTCAAATCGAAAATGGAAAAACAGTCCGGATTCAAATTGAATACTTCAGGTGTACGTCACATCCCACTAAGTCGAATACTAAAGAAAACGTCCGTCAACCTCACGTATGCGGGTTCATTTTCAGTAGAATTCGGGCCCGAAAATTTGGCTTTTGGCACAGTGTAAAGTCGTTTTCGTATGAATGGGAAACTTACAGTACCGTAGTTTCTTTAAAAAAATTCGAAATTCCTGCTGTAACTGTATCGTAACCGTAAAGTGCTCCTACTCATACGAAAACCACTCTAAAGTTCATTTCTTAAGGTTGTTTTATAAAAATAGATATTTCCTTACCTCGAGACAATTTGCACCTCGTCCCTGAAAAGCGCAAAGAAAAACCCGCCTTAGATGGCACTAGTTATGGTGGTTTATATAATAATTGGTTGTATTACGCGCACTCTGATTGGTCGAGAACCTTGTGTAATAGCAGTACACACGTATAAATGACGTCACAGAATCTTACGCGCGTTCTTATTGGTTGAAATGTTTCGATGTATATTATAAAAAAGAAAAGAGGTTCAGAACAGCTTTTGGCTTCCCCAAGAGTTCTACTGTACCTACAAGCACTGCACGAACACTGAAATTCGAAAATTTTAGTGCGCAGAAAAGCACATTTTAATCAGGGAAAAGACAAAAACTTTATTGAGTCTGTAAGAAGTAAGATAAACAACATTCAATATTAACCTTATTAAGGCTATTCTAAGTCTTTTAACAACAAACAAATTTGATTAAGTGCTAAATGGCCCAAGGTGATAGCAGGTGGCTAGTCAAGTTTCAACGCATTTTTTTAACGCAAACACTTTGAGATTTGTAGCCATATTTCACCAATTTTCAATCATTTTACTTTGCACTAAACCGAATGGCAGATCTGCAATTTCAAATTCCCAGTCAGAGAGTTTTTACTTTTTCTTTTAAAAAATGAATTACCTTGCCTTAATTGTTAATTGTTTACCTTAATTGTGCTTACCTTAATTGTTTTAAGTTTGAAGTACGTCTTTCTGATCAAAGCTTTGACCAATAAAGGTGCTGCCACTGCACTTTGGCTGTCTTTACGAAATCTGGTCACCTCGTTGACTCTTTTCGCGATATCTGTATCGGTTCTCTTGGACTCCACACTCGGCTGGATGACCGTAATGCGATCTTTTGGAACTTTCTTGACTACAGTGGGCCTTGCTGGCTTGGCAGTCGTGAAAGGTTCGTTTTCAAAGTTGATATCGATGTCAATAATCGATTTATCGTATGCCATCATATCGTGTTGTTAGCTTGACGTGAGGGATGCTTATAAACTGTTCTGTCTCTTGTTTCACTGTGATGATTCAAGGAAAAGGAAATTGAATTTATGAGCATAGCCTATTGCCAAAAGACGCCGTTTTCTTTGCCTAAATTTACACAGATAATTAAATAAGATTTGTGCGTTCTAAAAATCTTAGCCACATGCGGAGTTAAGTATGACGAACAGACCAAACCCACCACCAAGGCAAATACAGTCTCCATCTTATTTCAAATCTAGACTCATTGCAATTACTCTAAACCGCAAAAACTAAACAAGAGCTTTGATTTGTCGCTGCTATCTTTGCAAATTTAAGATTTCAATACAAAGTGAGACGATCAAATGAAAAGTAATTGTAGAATGAACCAGAATGTATAAAGAAACTTCATTTACCACCGGGGAAGCGGAGAGAAACATGAATCAGTAACCGCAAATTGCAAACTATTTAGTTTATTAGTCGCTTTTCGTGTAACTTAAAAAGTAATCTCAAACATTGCTATATATACCCGGTATAGTTAGCGTATGAATTGAGCCTAATTTGCTTAGTTTTCTGCTGGGAAAAAAGACAAAAATCTTTCATATTTTATCTTTTAAACTTTGAAAATTAAAATATATTCTAAGGGCGCGCGCGTTCCTGACAGTCTCTGAATTCGCACACTAATTTTGACTAATGTTAATAAAAGTTAAGCATGCTATATTTTTCTTTAGTAGTTTCGCATTGATACAAACTCTTTTAGGGATTACGAAAGTGTGATTGATCGAATGAACAAATTGTGATAGAAATGAGGTGTGAACGAACTGTTTTATTTGATATATATATAAATAGACAGCCCTCCTAGCGTCTAACTTCATGTCAGTGTATGTAATAACAACCGCGAAACAAGGATTTGAACAAAGAATATGACCTCACGGTGCTCGGTTTTTGGAAACCTTTATCGCTGGGTAGTTTAATACTAAACCATTCCATTAGAAAACTTGCATGCAAGTGTACAAGGTTACTCTAGCCCCTCGGGTTGTATTTTTGCACATTCCACTTTTATCTAATATGTATTGTATAACTATCATTGATCTTATTATATGTGGGAAATAAGAACCTTTGACCCGTTTGAAACCTGGTACCAGTCCAAGCGCATTTGAAACGATTTTTGTCACATCACGTGTGATAAATTAGCCTTATATCCATTACGTATTACACATACTGTATTTCTACCCAAGTTGAGTTTGCAATGAATATCTTTTTCTGGTGTTCAGTTCTTTTGATGACACGAGAGACGAGTGGTTGTTAATGGACTCTTAATTAGTTTTCTGCCACTATAATTAATAAACACCAACACTTACCAAATGCTGCGACTCCTTTAAGTCGATAGCTATACTTCTAGAGTATGAAACTGTGTAGATATTTTTCTGTAACTTATTTCTTTTTTTTTTGCGTGCTGAGAAGTCGATAACAAATTACGACGCCCGTGTATCCAGGGGTGAATCCATGGTAACTACGGCTACCTTCTGAGCTCACAAATCCTACTTGTTGGATTCCATTACCAAAAGATTGACCAATTACCTCATTACCTCTTTGATTAAAGCTTCCAAACTGCAGAGAACGACACGCCAAGTCGATTAAATGTTCGAGAATGTCTTAAGTGTTCATTTCGCTTGACATTAGAGAGAACAGAATGTAAACACTGTCTCACATGTGAAATCCCTTTGAGACCTAAAGACTTAAGTTAAGCTTTTAGTGCACAATACTCTTGAATCTACGTGCCAAAAACCTCGCACAAGCTAAGTGAACAAAAACTTTTGGTTGAAGGACAAAATCTACCGTTCTTTGAGAAGCTACACCACTGAAGGAATACCTTTTCGAACGATGGAACGTGACACTCAAACTTGAGCCAGACGTAAATTAGCCCGAGGTCACTGGAGTTGAATTTACAAATCTCAAGGGAGTAGATTAATTGTTTATGTTTTAAACAAATCAACAATGCAAACAACAAAAGGCCTTTTCAAGTTTAACGAAGCACGCACGTGATAAGTAACTTGACTTTGATGAGCTCCCAGAGGAGTCAACTTTTTTAATTAGTAAGATAAAGTCATTAAATTTTGGCCTAAATAAATTGTTTTTCTGTTAAAAAATTCGACTGAAATGTTAGTAAAGAGATGTTACCCTGGTTACTCTTAGAACGATCAGGATCATATCATACTCTGAAGATGGTGGTTACTTTATTAAAACCGTGTTTGGTAACTTGTGTCGTCGTGTCATCGTTACGCCCTTAGAAACAAATTCCATAATTTGTTTACTCCCATTGAATGGAGTAAACAAATCATTGAGACTCATAATATCGAATTTTACACAACGTTTAAGCCTTTTAAAACTTTCGATCAATTGTAACTCATAGTACAGGGTTTTTTTTCCGCGTTCCTTAATAATGGTCTGTACACTAGAAGATGAGCCAAGGCCTATAGTTCAGACGCCGCGAAACTATCCATGTGCCGTTCTCAATGCTAGTGTTAAAACCTTATTACTCGGCTGGTTCTCGTGTGTTGAATGTCTTGCAGTTCCAAATTTATTTAGACGCTGAATTTTCCCTTTTTTATTGTAAAGGTTTGGTCACATGGTTAGTATCGCATCTGAAGCTAGAGTAGATTTTCGTTTTATTGTGAAAAACCACGGTTACAGCTACGGTTACGGTACGGTTACGGCACGTTTACAGCACGGTTACGGTACGGTTACGGCACGGTAACGGTACGGTTACGGCACGTTTACAGCACGGTTACGGTACGGTTACGGCACGGTTACGCTACGGTACTGTTACGGCAGGAATTTCGAATGTTTTATAGACATCACGACACTGACACGGTTACGGCGCGGCACGGTTACAACACGGTTACGGTACGGTTACGGCACGGTTACAGCACGGTTACGGTACGGTTACGGTACGGTTACGGCACGGTTACGCTACGGTACTGTTACGGCAGGAATTTCGAATGTTTTACAGACATCACGACACTGACACGGTCACGGCGCGGCACGGTTACAACACGGTTACGGTACGGTTACGGCACGGTTAAAGCACGGTTACGGCAAGGTTACGCTAAGGTACGGTTACGGCATGAATTTCGAATGTTTTACAGACATCACGACACTGACACGGTGACGGCGCAGCACGGTACGTTTCACACTCATACGAAAACTAAGCTACTAAATAGTCGTTGTTCTTCGAAATGAATGCCAAAAAAAATAATTTATTTTGTGTTATTCACGGACAAAAATACCTGTAGAACTTTGTAAACAACCAAAACATTTTTGACATATACTGACCGCTGACCAGCTGCCACCCGTCACGTGGCGGCTATCGTTAATAAACACGAGAAAATCAGGAAAAGAAAACACAATGAAACATTTGTAGGGTTTGTCCGGTAAGTAAGGCCTTTGTGATTGAATTTACGAGTTCTGTAATAGTAATTTGCTTCATGAAAATAATGTAATTTCTAGATGCGCTAAAAGAAACTTTATGTCGAGACATTTAATGCTGGTTTATCACGCCGTGGGTATCTCTAAAACTATATCCTCTAGTCACTAGACTAACTAGACTGCTGATCAAGCACCTGTACGTATTTTACACATCCTATTAGGAAGATTAATGCAGTAGCCAATTTGAATGAGTTATTATCCAAGATAACTGAGTCATTATCGAAGATAACTGAGTCATTATCCAAGATTACTGAGTTATTATCCAAGCTAAGATTACTGAGTCATTACCCAAGATAAACATAAAAGTAAATGGAAGGACTAGATACTGTAAAACAAACAATGTTTTCAGTTTTCAATTTAGATGATAAGATAGCAAGAATTCTTGGGATTAGGCTATTGTCTTAGTACTGATTTCAGTGCTGATTGAAAGTGCGTTCAATCAGTAGAAACATCAGTATACGAGTTATACTGGCTTTTTAAAAAACAGCTTTGCAAGTTGAGCCACGTGCTTGTTTGTTATTGTAGTACTGGTTAGTTGTCATATATCCACTGATTTAAAAAATTGCTAACTTGATTCTTGATTCTCTTCTCCATAGGTTCTTTAAAGCGACTATGATGGATCGTTCGTTCATTTGCTTTTTTACGCTTCTCATGCTGGCAACCTTCACTATTTTAAATATTCGTCTCTTTTGGTGTTCGCTGTGTGCGAATTCCAAGGCTCAGCTTGAACCGCTGACCATCACTTTAAGTCACCATGGAAACAGCGAGCTCAGAATGATTCCAAAACTTTGGAACCACGAAAAAATGCCAGTTTTCTCAATGGAACGAAAAACAATCAGGGAAAACAGGAAACAATTTCTCTACGTAACGCAGACAGAAAGCTGTCTTCCGCAGCACTTTCTGCGTTATGATCAACTGGGCACGGAAGACAACTCGTTCGACATTTTAGTTCTTAGCTGGCGAAGACGCTGTCCAGACGCAACTGACAAATACCCCAATTTAAAGTACATTTATACTGCGAAAAACACCACGTGGTCAACAGGAAGAAATTATTTATTTTCACATATATTACGTCAAGGGATCGATAAGTACTTATACTATATATTCATGGATGATGACGTCATGTTGTATCATACCGAGCCTTATCAAGTGTTCCATAAGCAGTATCCGACCTTAAATAACCGCTTGTCGCACGTTGTGGTTGAGAAGTATTTGAAATTCCGTTCAGAGAGGTTTCGAAGAGGCGACAATCCATATCGAGAGTTTGAAAGGTTTTTGTTGGAATTTCAGCCCGCGGTAGGGTTACTAAATTTCTGTTTTGAGCGGCGAGAATTCTGCATGTCGCAGTACATACCCGACGTATGGCAAACATTTTGTGGAAGTGAGGGAATAACGCCTTTCCCTTATGTTTCCTACTCAAACTTTGATGGTGCTTTTAATGCATTTCATCGAGATGCAATAACACACTTATTGCCCTATCACGTGACCTACGAACACTGTTAATTGGCAGGAAAGCCAAAAATATCTTATACTTGAGGCAGATATTAAATTTCAAGGCCAAGTGCTTTATAACTTGCTAATAACTGGTCATGGAACTCTCCATAGACCGTATCCCAGACAAATCCACTGGCATTCTAACTGGCCTAAAGTACTGAAAGACTTGAGGGAGTCTATTGACGAACAATATCAAAATGAAATAGAGCTGCTACCTTTAGAGGTCTCAAAGAGACGGTTTGATGAAATCAGGAACCCGCTTCCTCCTCGTGCATCCATCGTTCCCTTTAGACACTATGGTATGAATAGAACACGAACATGCCACCATTATCCAAGCATGTATAAGGTTTACAACCAACTTTAAAACTGAGCGAGTTTTCGCAAAAAGAAACAAACGATTGAAAGGGAATTCGAAATAGGTAGAGCTGTGTTCTGCTTAGCGTGTCCTGCAAGTCAGCCGGCCAAATTTAAGATAGTTCGGAATTCTTTTTTGCATACTTGCAGATTTCATGTTGGAATCGAAATAACTTTTACTGACGATTAAAGGAATTGGAAAGGAAATAATAATATTTGACTCCTAGGTACACCTCGAAAATCACACGTAGTATCCAGCTCGGGTAACTTTTACATGACGAGATGCAAGCACAAGCACAAGCAGCATAATGCTCCGTTTTCATTGAGATAACATGGACGCTAGCACAAGCGCAAGCACCATAATGCTCCGTTTTCATTGAGATAACATAGACGCAAGCACAAGCGCAAGAAGCATAATGCTCCGTTTTCATTGAGATAACATGGACGCAAGCACAAGCACAAGAAGCACAATGCTTCGTTTTCATTGAGATAACATGGACGCAAGCACAAGCGCAAGTAGCATAATACTCTGTTTCATTGAGATAACATGGACGCAAGTACAAGCGCAAGCAGCATAATGCTCCGTTTTCATTGAGATAACATGGACGCAAGCACAAGCACAAGAAGCACAAAGCTTCGTTTTCATTGAGATAACTTGGACGCAAGCACAAGCGCAAGCACAATTTAAGAAGCATAATGCTTCGTTTTCATTGAGATAACATGGATGCAAACATAAGCACAAGATAAGCACAATGCTTCGTTTTCATTGAGATAACATGGACGCAAGCAAAGCGTAAGCAGCATAATGCTCCGTTTTCATGGAGATAACATGGACGCAAACACAAGTGTTAGCAGCATAATGCTCCGTTTTCATTGCATGAGATAACATGGACGCAAGCACAAGCGTAAGCAGCATAATGCTCCGTTTTCATTGAGATAACATGGACGAAAGCACAAGCGCAAGCACAAGAAAAAGGAAAATTTTTGAAAATTTCCTTGTAGTTGCGTTTATGCTTGCGTCGTGGTGAAAACCAGGTATTTAGTTGTACAACTGACATATTGACACTGACTCTAACTGAAATAGTTGGATAGACTATTGGGTTTGAAAAGCCGATATAACTCAAATTAAACCTTTCCGATTGAGCTACGTTATCACACATAACACGAACTAAATGGATATGCGAGTTAAGTGTATTTTATTTAAGTCACTTTAATTTGTGATTTTAATTACAGTAAGAAAATACTATTCATATGCATATCTACATAAAACCTTATTTTGTGCTTTACAGATTAGTTATAATAATATATGTAACAATACTATTATAATTTAGCTGTATAACTCTGGTTTGCTTGCCATGGCGGCCATATTGATTACGTCATAAGTTTCGTTCCGTATTACCAATATGGCTGACGCGCCTGCGTAGATCTTTCCCCTTCATACCAAACCATTTATAGCTATACCAACGTAGAATGTTTCTATCATATAATTGTAATATCTACTAATATAATGATGCTGTTATACAGCTCTAGAGATTCACCGTGAAGGCAAAAACACCTGATTAGTCAGGCGAAAAGATTTAAGGTCTGACATGATGCGACGTCAAGTGCAGTCAAAATTGACTCAAGTGTCTGCTGTTATTGCAGTGGTAGAGTAAACGTTTGGGTTTTAACTTGACGCATACCGATCTCCGTATGCAGTGCCGATGGCCTGAGCCCTTGGCTGGGTTGCGTGGAACAACGTATACCTGAGACTTTTTTAAGCCTCGCTGCAATTAAATTACACAATTACCGCAAGGTCGCATCATGTGTTAAGCCTTGATTTAACGTTATAAATGCAATGATAATCATTTAGAAATATTCATCGAATTTGAAGGATCTGAAATCTACTTTGTTAAATTACATTATGTGGAGTATGAGTTCAAGCATGCTATGTTAGTCATGATTTTTCAAATTTATACATCAGTTTGTTTCCAACGGCGGCTTGGTTAATAAAACTTCAAAACAGAATCATCGTTATGAAAACATTATTGTTAAAAGAATTGACCAATCACAAATACTTCCCCTGAATATTGAATTGACGCTGCAACAGCCAATCACTTTAAAAAGTCAAATAGAAAAATTACAAAACACATTTGAAATCGTTAAAAATTTAGTCCTCAAAATGACAAATTATTTCATTAGAATAGAAATACGCGCAGTTGGATCACAATTATCATTTTAGGTTGTATAGTTAAGGTGGCCCGCAGACGTTTTCTAAAGTGATCACGCTTCAAATTTTCATTTAAGGGGTAGTCAATAGAAAACGACTGTGAGCCACTTTAAATTTTTTTAACAGAACCTGGCTACAAGTGAGCAACATCTCAATGTAACACTAGTCACGAGCAAAAAAGACAGACAGCGCGACATAATGCCAGTTTGGGCTGCTCATAGCTGTTCGTACTGTCACGCAATACTACCACAAACGGCGCGTTGCGTGACAGCACAAAGGACAACTGTTTTATTGGCAGGAACATTTGCATCTTTCATCCCTTAATCTAAAAGTTTTTCGATCGACTTTAAGGCTAGATCACTATATATAGGGCTATATTCGTTGAGCAAACCTTCAATGTAATAACTTTGAGCACCCGAGTTGGTGCGTTAAGATGCGTATGGAATCAGAAAAGTTTAAATTATTGAATTGTGAGACTCAAGAGCATTAAGTGATTTAATCACTTGAAGTTTGCGTAGTCATCAAACGCGGCCAGATATTCTTGGACAGTGTAGTGAATTAATCTGTATTCAGCCTAAAAAATAAATAAAGAGATTACATCGACACGTGCTCGAACAGCTGAAACTGTTTTTTGACCTCTTACTTGGTGCGTTGTTACACCACATGTAAGAAGGTGGCCGAGCGATAAGAGCGCCGGTCTGTCACCAGTGAGGTCGCGGATTCGATTCCCGGACGGGGCACCACACGTGACTTGAGTGAGTTAGTTCGTTCTCTCCCTTGCTTGAAAGGTTTTCTGTGAGTCCTCCGGCTTTCCTCACTCAGTAAAAACGAACTAGTGAGCTGAGAGTTGTGTGCATAGTAGTGGTAGTGGTAGTGTGTTGAGTACAGTGTCCACCTAATTAGTGCTCATTAGCGCAAGCGTTACAAGAATTGGACACTCACATAAGTATATTATTACTTATATATGTCGTCATAGTAACCATATGTCGTCATAGTTACCATGGATACGCCTCGTTTTGGTACCTACCGTAGTTTTCACGAGTCCCTGGTCTTGGTATTCTCATGGCTTTGATGGCTTGTAAAACATCGACTACTTGTTCAATCTTGACTCGTTCTAACACTGAGTACAGTGAACAGAATGTTCCACTTCGTCCAATACCATCACTGCAATAAAATCAGATGTCAAGCGTCGGTCAGTTTGGTCGACGTTAGCAGAGTCAACTTTGCGAGCAATTTTGTTGACTAGCAAAATGGCCCACGCTCTTTTAATGGCTCCTGGATTGGCGAGAGCCCATCACCTCAAATCAGACTTTCAAATCTATGGAGAACACTGCATTGAGTTTTGTGGACATAACTTAGGCTTAGAGCGGTTTTCATATGAGTGGGAAACGGTCCAGTCCGTAACCGTATCAGTACCGTAGTTTCTACAAAAACATTCGAAAATTCTGCCGCACCGTGCCGTAACCGTACCGTGCCGTAACCGTACCGTGCCGTAACCGTACCGTGCCGTAACCGTACCGTGCCGTAACCGTACCGTGCGGTGACCGTACTGTTTCCCAGTCATATGTTGACATAAGCGGATCCACTTGCATCTAGATTGGAGAGATTTGTCCACGTACGGGACGGTTAAAAAAGGAGAGTCCTCCAGGGGAGTGAGTCGAGGGTTGTTGCCCACTTACCCAGGGTGTTCATTAGTGAAGGTATTTGTAGTCCGAAAACTTACCTGCACATAACTGTTATGGCGCCATTACCAGACTGTTGCTGCCATTTCTCTACTTTGGCCACAAGTGTGATCATGGATGACGTGTCTGGGGGCTCGTCCTCATTGGCCCACCCACTTAACACAAACATCTTTACAATTAATTCTTTTTCTGGTATCTGAGAAAATAACAAATTCCAGGAAAAAATGTTTAGAGATTGAACATACGTATACTAGGGGCAACCCAGCAGGTTATGCAATCTGCATGGTCTCTCCCATATTACCACTCCCTTAAAGTTTAGGGGATGTTTATACGAAGGGGAGTTGTCCCTAGCCGGGATAGTGACTCTTTTGTTTTTAGTGTACTGTGTTCCCCAGAATAAAAGAGTTAGCGCAGCTAACAGGGAAAACTCGCCTGAGTACACGCGGGTAAAAGAGAAGTTAAAACAGGGAGGAAGCTGGGGCCAAAAAGCGCAAATCTCTTGCTTAAAAAACCGCACAATGACAACCTAAACTAACCCGTACTCTCCTGAGCGATATATGTACTTACTCTGAGATCTGTTATTTTAAATTTATAATCAGTAATTTCGGACTGGTCGTAGGTAGATCTTAAGTTATCGATACTGTTTGATTTATCAATTTGGCATTCCACTGTAATCATTTCATCGTAAATCTGCTTTCCTTCTTCGGGCCAGAATTGTGGAAAGTCCTACAAAATATCAGCATGTTAATTCAGTAAAGGATAACGGTTTCAAATTTTCAGTCTGAGAATTGTTACTCACCCCTTCTTCAGTGGGCTGGAACACAACCAGGCAGGCAGACTCTTGCTCACATAACATGCGCCATAAATCTGTTATCGTAGCGGTCAGCGGATACTTGAGTGATAATGAACGCGTGCTGTTGCTTGTAGCCCTGTCAATAGATAATAAATTGCACTATTTTAATGCTTTTTTTGTCAATCAATACAATTGCTTGGATTATTTTAATGACTCGAGTTCGAAACAATGAAAACTTAAAGTGCCAAGTTCAACCTCCCCACTTGTTGCTGTCTAGGGCTCAGAGTCCTTGTCTCATGTTGCTTGTGTACATACATTGATATATATTTGAGTCAAATAAATAAATTGAATTGATTTGAATTTCAAAAGAAGCAAGCAAACAGTATTTAGATATTCATATTAAAAATTTATTGTCGAGGGAGTACCGCAAGGTTCATTAAAGAACCATTATTAAAGTTGTCAATTTAAATACTTACGGATATATGTACAGCGTTTATGTAGGTCGTAATTTCATTATCATCTATCGCTGTTAACATCACACGTGAAAAGTCCGCTGAAAAGAATTAGAATATTTCGTTTAATATACTGACTAAAAGGCGAAATTCAATGTAAAACTATCATTGTGTGTGGTTTGCACGTCGCTTGGTCACTGCTTCTGTTGGTGATGACAAACATGACATGACAACGATGTGTGAACAAAACCTGCATAATTTATAAATGAGTGCATTGGTACTTACAAGCTAAAACATCCTGATATCTGTTCTTCTCTTTATTTTCTGGATAAGTGGCTACAATATAGCATGCTTTCGGTAATACTGGACTGACTTTGTTCAGAGTCTGAAATCCAAACAAGAAATGTGAAGATACTGCGTGACTGAGTGCATTTGATTGGACAGTCTAATTTTGGACGTTTTGATTGGTCAACTGAAAAAGCCATTCAAACGCTTCAAACGATGACACGCGTACGTAGGAAACTAAAAACGTCGAAACTAAAAAAGTCAGACAATCAAGAAATGAGAAGATAAAAAGTGGCTAAGCACATTTGTCTCGTTACGTGATTGGACAGTCTAATTTTGGACGTTTTGATTGGTCAAATCAGTAGAAAAGCCATTCAAACGCTTCCAATAATGACGCGCGTAGCAAAATCTTCCAATAAATCATGTCGTATACCTTGAATTCTTTTTCGAACTGAGACATCTTGGTATCTTTGTCCACAACTTCCATCTTACTGAGAGCTATTCTAAGATCGTGGGCCAAAATTTGCGTATTTCCACACTGTATGGCTTCAAGGATAGCGTCATGACAAAATGTGTACTGCTCCTGGAACGAAATAGAACAATGAAAATGAAATCAGCCATCATTTGTCTTGCTTTCAAGGAGCACAAAACGCTAAACATAACAAACGTTATGCTTTGTGGTAGGTTCGGTCGGTAGTTCCTTCAGCATCAAGCTTGTCTCCCAGGAAGCAGGCAGTGCAGCCGTCCCCCATCTCTTTACCGTTCTCCGTTTTATTGCTACAAAAGCTATTAAAACTACACGGATTAGAGAAAGTCGAAACAAATGTGTGAGATAACTGGGAATTGAACTCGGGACCTTTCCCTCCGAAGGCTGCGCACTAACCACTATTTGCTTAGCTAGTAATCCCTGATTTTTTTTATGAGACTTTAAGAGTTGGATATGAGTTGTGAGACTAATGCGAATGTTATGTACCTCTGTTTGCACCATTGCTGTCCGCCGCGACCTAAGGTATGCTACGTAGTTAAATATATCTACAGTGTTTTCAGCCTTGATTTTATCAAGCATTGCATCAATGACGATATATGTCCCTGAGCGACCAACACCAGCACTGAAAACAAGAAACAATTTCTATTAGTAATGAGTAACAACATATTGATACCAGGTAGATTTTGCAAACACGAAGCGACGTGAAAGAGGACGCCGTGCGCGCTGACAAATTTTGTTTCAAATGACCGAAGACACGATAACAAGTGAAATGTCGTCCTGAACGTGGCGCGCGACGTCGTCACGGTAGTCACGCAATGAGAGACTGAAATACTCGTCATTTACGTCTTGTTCTCGTGTCGCGTTGCGTTTGGTAAATTTGTCTACTGCTGCAATGACGCGTGATCCAACCACTGCAACAACCCTCCAGTATTTGATTCAAATATATTCAAACCTCTCCATGATGGCCACCTTGGGAACAGATTAAGAGGTCGTTGTGGAGGGTTGGTCGTTATACAGAGGTTTCAATATAGAGTAAATGTATGGATCAGGAATGGAAAATGCTGACCGTTGTGGAGATGGGTCGTTCTACCGAGGTTTCAATATAGAGTAAATGTATGGATTGGATCGACGGAAATGCTGACCGTTGTGGAAAGGGGGTCGTTATACAGAGCTTTCAATATAAAGTAAATGTATGTATGATATCGATGGAAAATGCTGACCATTGTAGAGAGGTGATCGTTGTACTGAAATTTCAATATAGAGTAAATGTATAGATTGATCGACGGAAAATGCTGACCGTTGTAGACGTTGTAGGATACCGCGCGCTAGTGCAGGTTCTACTGTATATACGATCATGAATATAGTAACAAAAGAGCTCACACCCGTCAAAAAAAAGGTTAATCTGTTCCTGGTCCCAACATGGTATTGTTGTTGTCATAGCAACTGAGTGCCTGGTTTATTACCATGACAACCAACTACTAACCTGCAATGTACAATGACTGGTCCAGAGTCAGGTGGATTGTACGCTCGTTGTCGCCTTCTAAAAGCAAGTATTGCTGTTGGGTATTCTGGTACGCCGTGATCAGGCCATACAGTGAAGTGAAACTGACGAACTTCGCGTTCCTCTTTCTCACTTTCCTATAGAAAACAGAAGTTTTTACTCACAATTGTTCACGAGTTAGATGTCTCTTTTGATAAAGGCTCGTCTTTGAGAAAGGAATCTTCACCGTAGGGATTTCAAAGTAGATAGTCCCAAATTTGAAGTACAGTAGAAGGGCTTGAGTTCTCATTACAGGATAGTGTTATTTGTGTTGTCGACGAAACTGCTGCCGACGCCCCACTCAGACCTGGGCACACTATGCAACCTTCCTCCAACGTTGTGCGAAACAAAAGACTGCACCGTGTGTTCACCCCTGCAACTGTTAAGGCCCAGCCACACGGTACAACATTTTCTGCAACACTGCACGCGACACAGTTGCACCGTGTGTCCACCCCTCAATGCTGCATGCCATTTCGCAGAAAATGTGACAGAAGTAGAACTCGATCCTGAACCTGCAATTGTTGCGCGCAACATTTCCAGGGATGGACACCTTGTGTAACACTGTGTTGCGCGCAATGTTGCAGGAAAGGTTTCGTGTGTCTGGGCCTTAAACTCAAACGGTTTTGAGCTAGAGAGGCCGTCGCCAAGAGAACAATGGAAGAATATTATCGTTATCATAGCTTATCACCACGCAGCGCTGTAACAGTAGGAAGGACAGTACTTACTCTTTTAACATTAAAAGTACGAATACTGTAGTCGGCGTAGTGCTCACACTTGAGTTGTTTAACAGATATGTCACCATAATCTTCTATCTCATCAGGCCAGTATTTGTGGCATTTCAACTGTGACAAAGAAAAGGGAATATTTATTCTAAGAAAAGCTTTCTCGTGGACATCTACTAAAACAATGATGCATTTTAGAGCAGTCTTGATCGGGAAAACGGCACATTCACGGCACTGACACGGTCACAACACAGCGCGCTCCGGTTTTCTCACACGTAAACTATACTCTAGACCACAAGAATTATGTACTTTGTGTCTTTCTTGTAAGTTGGTGAGCATGACGATCGTCGATGACTGCTGTTCCCAAACCATTCTCCAGAAATCCTCAAATGTATGCGGTACTGGTCCTACAAACAGAACAATCCATACTGCATTAATTTTATAACACTACTGGCACTTACATTCGGCATTTCCATTTGCAAAACGCACTTTTAATGGTGAAATGAATGCAAACAAATTTTATTTTTTGATACCACAAGCATAATACACGTACCCTGAGTGGCGATGTAAGCACTGGGCTTGTTATATCCCTAGAAAAAAAGAAACAGCAATTTCCCCAATTAGCTAGTATAAGCTAAATAACTTGACACTGAAATAAAGTTTAAAAAAAATCACTGAGATAACGTTTGCCCATTTACAGATGGCGTAAGTGAAAGATTCTTTTCTTGTGTTTCCCCCAAAAAAACTCAAGTTGAACTACGTCACCGTCAATTTTCTTTCATCCCACCCCCCAATATCAAATATAGCCGTCTACGGTATTACATGATATACTTCAAATCGTACCAATGTTCATTTATACAAACATATCGAAAATACTTACATCAATATGTGAAGCATTAATATAGTCTGTATGTGGTTTGTTGTCTATAACAGACAACACTACTCTAGAGTGGTCATCTAAAAAGACAAAAAATAGTTTGAACAACGAAAGGAAAATAATAATTTGTGAAGCAAAGGGGTTAATTAAAACATGGAGAAGAAATATAGAGGAAGTGTTTGAAATATGGAGAAGCTTATTCATCTTATTTCTTTATTCACATCCGTCTTCTGTGGCGAACAAGGTACTTCACTTTAACATGGTGCAAACTAATCAGTTTCTCTCTCCTTGGTACTAATAATGAGCTTGGGTTTCCTGTGTTTAATTGAGAGGGGGAAGCAGAGGGGAACAAAGTGTAAGCACGTAAGCTCGCGAAATCTCACGCATACGCAACAGTTTTGCCGCAGTGTCATGCAAACTAAATTCTGGGAACAAAGAGATGTCGGTGTCATAGTCTTTGCAGTGATGAAAGCTACTTACAAGCAACGATGTTTCCATATCTGTTCTTGTTTTTGTTGTCTGCTAGATAGGCATTTTCACATGGAAAATCACGCCCAATATCGAGTTTCTGAAACAGACAGAGAATTATTGATAACAGTTCAAATGTAGGTTTTATTGCATATGGAGGTTTCTAGCCAGCATACTAGCTGTTCCTAAGGCTACTAATTTTTTAATGTTGGGCTAAGGAAATTTCTGATGATCAGAGTGGTGAGCTGCTGATTAATGACAGAAAATGCATAAGAAAGGGTATTTGAACCATTTGGGGCAAGTGTGAATTGTACCAAATGATAAATGGGAGGGAGTATCTAATAACGAGAACAGAAGACAGAAATTTCTCGAGACCAGAAGGCCCCTCCCTTATATAGCAATCAATCAGTGTATCTTACATTGTATTCGATCATAAATCCTCTGTCATCTGACTTGTGTAGTTTGTGGACATGTTTTGCAAAGTTCTCCACTGGTATAGGTGGATGCTCTGGGTCGTTTGTCACTTCTCCAGGCAACGACATTGGGCGCTTCTTTCCTGCTACAACCAAAATATCACATTTTAAATCGATATACAGTGCAACCCCTATAATAAGGACACCAAAGGGCCGGACAACAGTGTCCGTAATATAGAGGTTTCCGTACCGAGAAGTTCTACTATAATTAACTTTAAAGTCATTACCCTGATACAAACGCTTTGCACTTACCTAATCGTTTGACTTCCAAGTCTCTGAATCTGCGCTTTGACTTGGACTTCTGATTCTCGACATCCACGTTTGCCTTCAGAGGTCTCTTTGATCTGTTGAGCAATGGAAATTATACGAAGACAATTAAAGTACATGGTGAAGAAACACTGGTAGGAACGAATTAGCAACGCGCATTTGATATTTTAGACGCATCTATTGCCAGCGCCAATTTGATACTAGTAGGATATGGTGGCTGAGAAGAAACTAGCAAATTCGGGTCTACAAAATTAAGGCAGGCTAAAGACTTGGACAATAATCCTCGAACACTTGAACGAATTAGACTGCGAGAAGTCGCACTTTTTTCACCACTCACCACGATGTACATTCTTTGTGCACTCATGAAATTCCGAACTGTATTATTTTATCGTAGGAAAAAAATATAGACAGTTTGATTGTCTTGTGGTTTTTGTAAGAACTTGGTTTAAAAGTTAGAAATTACAATTCTAGACTGGTAGGAACACTTATTTGCACTGCACAAGCAGACAGTTTGATGGTTAAGTACATTGCATGATTACCTAACCACAATTAATACTAGATTGAAATCCACTTCATAAATACACAAAACATCATGCCAGAAATTACTATTTCTTTCCACTGGATACCGAACGTAGAGCGGTTAACTTTGCAACTGCGAGCTTCATATAAAACAATTATCAGTCTATAGTAAAAACACGCCAGTTAACTACATAACTTCTGTTTGTATTTCACGCTAAATTTTATATGATGTGCAAATGCAATTTAGTTGACTTATGTTAGGTTTTTAGCTCCCTTACTATCATATCTATTAGTTTGAAGACCTGGGATAAACTAATGATAATGATAACGGTACATTCATATGTTACTAAACCAAGTGCACCGTGTCACGAGAACTAGATCGGGCCGGGTCACTTCGATTACGACATCTACTTCATACCTTAGGTTTTTAATGCATTCATTTAACTTTCCAATAATGAGTTACCGCAGCTTCAGCTTGTCAACTATTTCATCAAATTGACTACAAAGCTTATAACTACTTTTTAAAACAGCCAGGCGAGCCATAACCCAAACAGGACTTATTGATATTACTATGATAAGCATTAACATTAGAAGAACATCTACCGATAAGGCAAGTTAACGTTCCCGAGCTGATAAAACTTTACATAACAGCCTTATTCTATCTGTGCCATGAGCACTACTGGCTAGAACGTCAATATTTAGTAAGTTTCAATCAGATAATTCAACTGCGTCATACAATATAAAAACATAATGTTATCTTATCAAGCAATTCTGTAAAAACTATAATGGTTTTGTCGATCTATTTAATCGAGAGCTTTTTAATAAGTAAAACGTAATGTTGAACAACCTTGGATAACCCGATCCTGCCCTGCAAAGGCCACAAACTATAAAAATTATCGAAAATATGAAAATTAGAGAAAAGTGTCGCGTAACAACCACTAGTGAACAGTGGTATTCAAGACATAGTTTTCGGCATCCTAAATGCATTAAGAGTCTAAAAGTCCTTTTCAGACCAAACATTTGCACAAAAAATCAACGAATTTCTAAATAAATATTCATCGTAGAGCTAGTTAGATGACGGTTGACTCGAAACACTGATCGAAAGCTTAAGTTTAGCAAGAGACAAATATATTCTGAGTCCCGTCGAGCGCTTCACCCATGCTCAAACTTTCAACTAGGGACGGAGGCAGCCTTGGACAATAATAATCCTCCAAAACCTCGCCCGATAAGCCTCACCACCAGGCAAACAAAATTGACCAACAAACGTAACTATAGCGCTGCCGGCTTTTGCAAGCTACCCAACATTGAAGTTGGGGAAGAGGGTGTTCCAAGGAATTCTGTCTAAGGCTGTAGGTCTCAATGGTCTCAAGAAAGCAACTGTAACGGACAGGTTGCTCAGAAAGTTTTGCATTGTGGAATTTCTGAAAGCGCGT
The DNA here is from genome assembly GCA_029948255.1 of Telmatactis stephensoni. NCBI lineage: Eukaryota > Metazoa > Cnidaria > Anthozoa > Actiniaria > Isophelliidae > Telmatactis > Telmatactis stephensoni. The sequence continues at coordinate 125,079 of JALIZF010001470.1, read as the reverse complement.
TTTTTTTTCAACATATACATATAGCTAAAGTGCAGATTAAACCTCGAGCTTAACATCATCATCATCACCATCTTTATTTAGTAATGCAGGTTAAGTTAAAATGTGATGAATTAGGCGCTGCACATGCTCCGTTTGATGTAATCAGATTCGGCTCGTGAAGTGAAGTTCGAGGTTCGGCTCGTGAAGTGAAGTTCGAAGCGAACAAATCTCAGCAGTGTTACCTTTTGTATAATAGGATTGCGATGACAATGATAGCTATAAGTATTAATGCACCAATTATCCCAGCTATTATACCAATGGTCTGATCACTGCTTTTCTGAAGGGTTGGATCGTCGGCTGCAAGTATGAATTGAAACTGATTTCAGTTAAAATGCATGATTAAAAGCACCGGGGAAATTTTCAGACACATTTTCTCTCTCAAACCTGTTGCTGGAAGACTTGAAGCGGCCGGGCTTCCATAAATCCATTTCTGCAACGGAAAAGAAATTGAACTTAGTTAAATTGGAAGCTCAGTAAAAAGGCCGTCACGAAAAATCCTTGGAGATTCAGTGTTCTCAATGTAGCGCGCGAAGGTGGCGCTCGTAGGCTACTCAAGCGCCGGTCACTCGTACTTCATTTGCAAAGAAGTTTAACCCTGAATACTCTTACATCTCTGCAAAACACTGAAGATTGATTCTAAATCGTATCGTAGCTATGGACACATTTTTTTGAGTCTGGTAAACCCCAGCTTCAACATGGTTTGAAAGAAAATCTCTTCATCCTAGACCTACCCCATATTCGTCCTTTGTGGCTCCTCTGACATAAACTCTGTATTTGGTTTGAGCTTCCAGAGGAGCGTTGTAATATCCATTGTAATTTTTACCATCTCCTAGTTTAAAAGTTGGTGGAACGTCTGCACCTCGAAACTCAGCTGCCACGTAAAATCGCGAGCCATGTTTTCGCGCGTTCTTGTGGTCATAGATGGTCTTTGGTAACGGATCGATGCTTCGTTTCGATAGTTTCCCTAAGGTCTCCACAATGACTTGGTGAGCTCTGGATAAACAATTGAGGAACGTTTGAGGTTGAGGCTCGGAAATAGCCATCCTCAAAGATCAAGGGCTCGTAGAATGGTTGGGAAGGGAGGGGAGGGTTAGGAAGGGGAGGACGAAGGGAGGCATCCTCTGGGTCTCCCAGAATGTATAGAAAGTGGTATGAATAATTCTCTTTTTTCGAATAAAAATTAAATAACACATATCAGGCTCGAGACAAATGCTTCTGGTACAATAGAACAGTTTTAGAATGTGTGTGAAACGGACCGCGTCGTGTCGTGTATGTATCAGTGCCGTGTTGTATTTTTTCTGTCTTAACCGCGTAGACAGCGAGCAGTACTTTTCCCTTCAGATTCAGCAAAGACACTTTTCGCAGTCTATAACCGTGTCGTGCTGTGCCGTGACCGTGCCGTTTTCACAGTCATACGAAATCCGCTCTGGTCTCGTAGTTTACAGAGAGAAGGTCTTCAGTAAAACTTACATTATTTCTCCATTAGTTTGTGGCGAGGGCTTGAGGATAATAGTGATGGAGTCGTGACTGACACTGTCAATGATTGTGTCTGGTGGGTCTTTGGGAGCCGGCGGTGCTGAGGAAAACAAACTACATAAATGGCTCGTCCAGTTTAAGCATAAACAAACAACATCTGTTTTAATTAGTAACGAAAACAAATTTTTGTCATTACTAAATCCAAATCCGCCTTATAGTGACTGCAGGCTACGCGCGTATATACATTCGCGCGTGCACCACAACGAGGCGATCACGTGACAAAAAGTATTTGCAAAATATTTCAGGAAGTTCAGTAGTAGTCTCGTCGTGGTATCGTATAAAAATCTCTACAAAGCTTTAAAAACTCTAGTTTGAAATGCCAGAAATTCATGTATGTCACGCAGTGGAGCATTGGATACCATAGTCTTTGAAGATGACGATTTGTTTAGCGAAAAACTGGTGGCTTGTTGAGAATGTCTCGTCAACTCGTTGCCCTTCAATGACCGTGGTCAAACTCGTGAATGTAAATCCGTGGACAGCTCTACTTTTATTCCAGGTAATCCTAAATATACAATAACAACAGTCTTTGGAGTAAATGGCAATTTTTTATCGTCTTCACAAGAAAGTTTTCCTTATCAACGAAAAAAAAACCCCGGCAATTTGTTTACCATTGTCAAGGAAAAATTGCTCGTGTAGTTGAATTTTCATTACGACTTAAGAAATTGTTTAAATTACTTCAAAGACTTTATTTTACAATTCTTTCCTTTCCAAGGTGTTTTACCTGTGATGTTTAATTCACGTTTAAGACTAAAAAATACTGAAAAATCACGACTTCATCTGGTTTTCAGTTTGAAGCCAGTGGCAGTATGACTGGGGGGGAGGGGGTCACCTAACAAAATGGTTTCGCGGGCATTTCGAAGAAACAAAATGCAAATTAAAATTTACACGTCAAAAATATTAATTTATCAACATTCTTGTGATTTAGTTGTGCAATAAATCGACTCAAAAAGTCCTTTCCACATCCATTCTCCCACCAAATTGAACCACAATAGCTCACCTTCAGCGTTGGTATAAACAGTCATGGGATCGGTTTTCTTTCCTTCACCTTTTTTGGTTTTGGCAGCGACATATATATCGTATTTTGTCCCAGGTTTCAAATCGTTTATAGTGACCTTCGTCTCATTTGCTAGCACTTTCCTAAGTTTTTGGTCGGAGAAGTTTAAATCATAAGTGCGGCTTCCAAGACAGTAGATCTAAAAAAAGAGTTTTTCTAGATTAATGAAGGAAGGAAGGAAGGGAGGAAGGAATTAGGTAGGGAGGGAGGGAGGGTGAGAGGGAGGGAGGCAGGCAGGCAGGGAAAATCTGGTTTCTATGGTAACATAGGAGGTGCTATTGCTATGGCAACAAACCTTATACATGGTCATAACCCCATTTTCTTCAGCTGGAGGATCCCAAGTTATGTCAATTGAAAGTTCAGTAAGAGTTAATTGGATGTTCGTTGGCGAACTGGGAACTGAAAAAGAAAAAGAATTATGAAATTTATTGGTTTTCTCATGAACATTGTATTACAAAACACAGCTACATAAGCTCTAAGGCTACTTCCTTTAATCGCGAAAAATGCACATCAAGTGTGATTGGTCAGTTAGTAGTCGATAATGTCCAATATAAACCTCGATTTTGGTCAATACGAGGTAATTTTCCACCTCTACATTGCTTACCTCCTTCTTCAGTCTTAGCAGTAGTGTTTGCCATTTCACCAGGTCGTACAGTAACTGCCTGGATTGTTAAGTCATAAATTCTGAATGGCTTAAGATTTGGGACCATATAGAATAAATATTCATTTAACGAAGTTGGACGCGCTGATCTATTGAAGGTGCCAACTTGCATTCCAGTCTTTCGCTCGTATACTTTAAGGTAGTAAGATCGTAAGATGCCGTTGATTTCTGTGGGTTTTTTCCATTGTACAACAATACTGTTTGGTGACATTCCATTGCTTCTGAAACCGATTGGTGCACTAGGTGCTAAAGAGTGAGAAAAAAGTTTTAATCACTACCAATTCCAAAATCAAATTAATGGCATTTTGAGCCTTATTCCTTCTGTCGGCAATACTATAATACTGTCAGCAGTACCGTCTTGGCAGCTGAAGTGCAAGCAACAATGACATAATGCTTAGACAAGAGTCACACTATTACTGCCTATATTAGCGCCATCTTCGTCATTATGATCATATCATCACTTAGTACCATCATCACTCTCACCACCACCATCATTGTAATCATCTACACATCAACATCATCATCGTATGTTTGTCAACCTACCATCTTCAAGAGTTCGGATGGTTTTCACACTCGAAGCGTTCCCAGGTTTGTTTGTCTTACCACGAACTTGCACATAGTATGGAGTATATTTCCTTAATCCTGTAATCATTTTACTGTACGTTTTTCCTGTTACATCGTCTTCGTTCTTCAAGTTGTCTTTCTGATATCCATGGTAGATCAAGTACTTCTCAATTACTCCGTTGGGCGTGGTAGGGGCCTTCCATTGCACCAGTATCGAGGTGGAGGACTCTGCTTTTAATGTAACATCCACAGGAGCACTGGGGCCTAAGATGATTTAAATACTATTAGTAATGCTCATGGAAGTCTCAGCTGACGAAATGGACAGATATCGAATTAAAGAGGTTTTAGTCGAGCTTTGATTATGGATTAAGAATGACTGCAAAGCGCAACAACAGCATAAGCTCCCAAAGATCTTTTAATTTACTTTACTTTTGCAGTGTGCACGGCTATCATTGATAAGGTTGCAATTTTTAACATGTAATGTAGTGCTTCTCTTACACTTCTCTCGTGTTCTGATCAATCCAAACGTGCTATTAATCTACCACAGCACGCGCGTGTGTTTTCTGTATTTTTTAAATAAAATACAGCATTGTCTTGGAGCAAATTCAGTATTTATTTACACTGACCAAAAAATCTATGAGCGCACATGCGCGTGCTGTGTGCATATTTAGAGTTGGCAGAATATGCGTCCTTCGACCAACAAGAGCGCGCGTTATATGTTGGTTATTTTATAAGGTGCGACAGATGGAGGGAGAGGAAGTAGATAGAAGACTCGGCGTCCACAGCCTGCAGGATGGCTGAAAGTGAATAATTATGAAGTATGACTAATGTAGAGAGCCAACACAGAATCACAGTAATTACTATTAATCACTATTTATCATCTTTACCTGTCGGTAGAGTTGTTATATTAGTACAAGTCTCTTGATCCCAATTCTTTGACAGACCAACTTTTGTGAAGGCCGCTAGCTTCACACACACCTCAGTGTAAGGAAACAGACCTGTGATCTCAGTACTGAGCTTGGTTGCGTCGTTTATGGTTTTATTTTGGAATTTTGGATGTCCTTTCATTCGATAAAATACTGTATATCCCATAATAACTCCATTGCGATCTTTGGGTGTTACTTCGTCCCATGATACATATATTGTGTATGCATCACGTGCAATTGTAGCATCGATCTTTGGTGTAGCGCTTGGAGCTAAAAACAAATATGCATTTTAAGCCTGGTCACAAGAGCGACGCAAAAGCAAGCACACGCCGATGTATGAGTGAACTTGTGAAACGCAAGTGCAATCACGAGTGCAAGGAATGGGAAATTGTTCATATTTTTACACTTGCATTTGTGTTGAGTTTTTATCGTGTGAACCAGAGTTTGCGCAAATGCAAACACAAGCCATCGTATCTTTGTCTTTATAAACACCTTAATTGCGCAAACGTATCTACTTAATTCTTGCATTTGCGTTCATGTGTGAACAATGCTTGCGTTTGCATTTGCGTCGCTCGTCTTAAAATCGTTTGCAAGTTTAATGACTTTATTGAAGAAACAAAAGAATTATTATCAAAGGCAAGATTCTAAAATCTATTTCGCTACTTATATAATAACCCTATATGTGACAACCTCTTACAAAGCGCCGCCAAAAAGAGGCATAAAAATACTTCAAAAACTGCTGGAAACTGAAAGAAAATGTATTTACCATCTTCCAGGGTTTTAGCTGATACAAAATTCGATGGTTTCCCCGTCATCTGGGTCTGCCCATAAACTAAGAAGTAGTAGGTTGTAAACTCCTCTAGTGACTTAACCAAAAACTGCAACACAGATCCTTTTATTTGCACAGAATACATAAGGAGATCTTGCTTGAGGCCATATTTCAAAGTATATTTTGAAATCTTTCCATTAGGTTTTTGGGGGGGTGACCAAGATAAGAGAATCGATGTGGGACTTTTGACTTCAGCTTTGAGGTTTAGTGGCGCTGTTGGTGCTGTTGATTTACAAATCCATCAGTTGAGATATTTAATTAAGTACATAGTAATATTTTGACAGACAAAAAAATGGACACAGGAGCTAAAGATTGTTGGAATTATGGAGGACAGCTGTACCATTAATGGAATTAGACATTTAAGGGGATACAACACTTTGGAATGCTGAAAACGTTTCCTCATCCCCCTAGTATCTTTTGAAGAGAGGACATTTTACTGGAATTGGACCTGGAATTTTGTCCCCTTAATAGAACTGTCCTCTTCACAAGGATGTTCAAAAATAGAGTTTTTACTCTATTACAATAATTTTTTACAGGCAGAGTCCTTGCTTCTGTATTATAAAGCAAACACTCCCAGCAACATCCATCCAACATTCATTGGCCCCTGCACTGTTAGCAGTTGTCGGTTCGCTATTCAAATGAACCCTTCATTGATATCCTTTGGTGACAACAGAACAAAAGAAATGTTGAACATTGTTGGACAACATCGATTAATGGGAGCATTTGCTCATGGCTTTAGAGTAGATTTCATATGACTGTGGAAATGGCACTGCACAGCCACAGCACAGTTATGGCAGGAATTTCAAAGGTTTTTATATAGACATCATGGCACTGACATTATATATGGCATGGCTTGGTCTGTTTTACACTCATTTGAAATCTGTGCAAATAAGCAAGGCATTAGCCTTACAAGAAAGATCACAATGACAGCATCATCACCTACCTCCACCCATGGGCACTGCCTTAACGAGAGATGTCTTTGGACCATGACCCATTCTTGTATATCCAGCCACAGACACATAATAAGCATCGTACTCAAGGTTACTTAATGTGAACGTGAAGGTCGAACCATTAACCACCACTTGATGCTTATCACCAGAAATGCTGCCATTCTTGAAATAGTACACATAATACCCAACAATTATTCCATGGCGACCTTCTGGAGGAATTTTTCCCCACTGGACAGTCAGTGATAGTGGACTTTCAGACTTGACAATGAAATTTGATGGTGTCATTGATGGGACTAAAACAAGATGATGCAAGTTAGATTACTCCCCAAAAGATTTGTCCTATTTCACTAGCTTTTTCTAGAAAGGTAGGGACATGACTATAGCTTTTGGCCCAGTAGTGAAGTAGGCAAGACAATATATTGCAGGAGATCTGTGCCCTCCCTTTACCTCCCTTCAATGCAGGGGTAGTATGGGGAGATGGGGGCTTTGGTTTAATGTTGGCAAAAGGAAGACTGATACATATGCAGATGTAATTACAGAGGCACCATCTCCACGGTTACTTAAAAACCTTTAGTGTTGGTCCAGATGTGGAAACAACCCCAACCTGCTCACAAGACTGGAACTCAACCAACCAACCAGGCAGAAATCAGCCCAAGAAAAGTAATGCTGTAATATTGTGCCATCATTGGGTAATATACACTATAACTACAGCCCAATTGGCTCAGGGCTCAGTTGTCCGAAAGGAGGTTAGTGCTAACTCAAGGTTAAATCTAAAGAAAACCATTGAATATAATCCTTGGTTAGCATTTCTGCCTTCAAACACCAGACCTAGTTGTTTCAGCACTGGCACTGGTGTTTTGAGCAAGAGGTTGTAAATCACCAACCTGCTTCATCTGATCTTGCTGTAATTGATGGTGACCACAGACTATATCCATAAGCATTCCTAGCCCTGACTTTGATGGTGTACTCAGTGTATGGATCAACATCTAGCGTAGCTGTTGTTTTTGTCACTATCTTTTCTTTGTATATTTTTTGATTTTTTGCTATCCAGTAAACACTGTAATCAATAATAGAACTACTGCCATCCATGGGCTTAATCCATGATACTTTTATTGATCTTGAGAAAGTTGATGACGTCTGAAGTGATGATGGCTGGTCAGGTAATCCTGTAAAATAGAACACATAATATAAAACATATTTCAAAGTTTTGATGAAAAAAGGTGAAGGACCATATTTTATGTCACTTGGTAGCTCATAATACTTATCATCTGACTAATAAACTTGAGGTCAATGGTGCTCTAATTTTACCCCCTCTCCATTAGTGCTCCATTTTAAGGGTATTCAAAGCTTATTAAAGCTACATGGAATGGAAAGAAGTTGAAACAAGTGTGTGAGGTTACTGGGAATTGAACTCGGACCTCTCAATGTACTGGGGACAATGCACACTAACTAACTGAGCCACACCTTGTCCTTGAATATTTATGCAATTAAACTCAATGTTTAGACACTCTAATATAAGTGACCACACCCACATAGTTTTTACATGTACCACCACAGACCACTGATGGGTCACCATACAGTACATCTAACATAAGCATTTCATTTCTGTTACTTCTGTTATAATGTGACAGTTGTCCTTGTTCATACATACAATGTATTATTGTGAATACTGCTATCCTGCCAATATCTGATTCTCTGGCTCATAACAAAAAAGCAAATAGTTGATATCACTGATACACTGTAACACCTCCTAACAAAGGTTTCAATTTGAGGCTGTAGGGCAAAAAGTACAAGAAATATGCAGAAACTTCCCAATAGCCTATACCAAAACCTTTGTTCAAAGTCACTGAAATGCAATGTCAATATTAGCTATTATTAAGGCCCCATTGTTGATTCCTATGAGTGTTTTCTCATCGGAACTTCAATTTCAAATTCATTTCCTATGGAATATGAATATTATACGTACTGTAACAAACTGGTGTTGTAGCATTCCATGTACCATTATTTTGACACAACAAGACAGGCTTTCCCACAAGCACATACAATGGCTTGCAACTAAATTTACATATGCTGCCCAAGGCTTCTGAAGCAGTGCATGACAAATTACTTCCTTTTGGTTGGCTAATTGAGGGGCAAGCTGAAAATAATACACAAGAACATGTATAAGACAAATAGACTTCTTTAGCTTCATTAGTTTATCATTTAAGATCATGTGATATGCCACTCTTGGGAGTTGGTTCTTTCATAGATGTATGAAAAAAACAAGAACAATTCTCAAGAGAAATGTCACATGGTCAGTGAAATGGCCAATTTGCATACCAAGCTAAAGAGGTTTAGCTATTTACATGGAGGTGCCACTTTTGAGTATGAAGTTTCATTTTGCTGATGTACACACAGGTGTATGCAATGTGACATTTGTGTCACTTTAGTTAATAGTCCCATAGAGAATCCTGCATAATTTATTATGTGATAATTTTGAATAAATAGAACGATTTAACAGAACTCACTGTTAGATGCAAATGAGTAAAATATTATGCTAATCACAAAATAGCATGTTAATGATGTAAATGCATGAAACTGCAAGCTTTGATTACTTAGGTGAGCATGATGAATCATATAAATGAACAACATAAACTCAAACTCATTTGAAAATCCTCATAAATGTAAACTCAGTGACTATAAATTTTACAGCCATCTTGTCAACTTGTTGCGTGCCATTATGTGGTTTCATGCATTACATCATTAACATGCTATTTTGTCATTAGCATATTATTTTACTCATTTGCATCTAAAAGCAAATTATGTGAAATTGTTCTAATAACAGACCTGATGGTAGTATTGCAGGGTCTGTGTTGTTACAACCATAAAGCTCCATTCTTAAAGAACAATATGTGTCACATTGCTTCACTTGTAATCGGATGAACTTTCCAGCAAGTGGTGGATCAATGGTGTTATTTACAATGTTGTTCCCATCTTTGTTACCCTGAAATGACTATAAAACCTTGTCATTAGAGATTTCATAATGATCTCTAAAATGAGATAATTCACAATTATGATAATAACAATAGTACATGTATATATAGTGATGATGATGATAAACTTGTTTAAATACCACTACTGTAATACGAGAAACAAAATCACTCAACTTGTCTCGCAACATTGCTGCAAAATGAGTTGAAGAGCGATGCTGTGCATTTTTTCACCCAAAAACAAACTTGTCCCACAACAAAATAGTTTGCTGCAAGTTGAGTGAATCCTGACTTCTGATTGGATCAATCACGAGACAAGTTGACTTTTGTGTGGTAACCTGCAACATCATGAAATTTTGTTGCAAAAAGTAGAGCGACTGTCTACTTGCTGCAAACTATTTTGTTGTGAGACAAGTTTGTACTCAGGTGGAAAAATGCACAGCATCGCTCTTCAACTCATTTCACAGCAATGTTGTGAGATAAGTTGAGTGATTTTGTTGCTCATATGACTGCACCAAGGCAAACAAATTTTGCAAAAGCAATCTTTCATTGAGCCCAGAAAGTACATTTACATAATATTTTTACTGCGCAAAGCTCAAAACTGAGACCAGTGTTAATGTATTCAAATAATTTACTAGCATTGCCATCCTCCAATAGTGTTTGGATAAGAGATAAGATAAGAGAATCCTCAGAAGCTGATTGGATGATTGCTCTTTTAAACAATTAAATGTGAATACATTATAGTTGGTCATACTTTTGGACTTTGTGCTGTTAAATAATCATGAGGTAATCTACAAAATATGATTTTTTATGTAATATGCAATTCACCATTGGTCAAAAATATTGCTACAAACCTTTGTAACATTGTTAACTGTGTACGTTTTCCAATTAATACCATCATCACTGGACTTCAAAATAAATTCCTTGACAAACCCTTGATGCCCTTGTGTTGCTATAGCTGTTATTGTGTATCGATGAGGAAACTTTACTTGTATCCATGCATTTGTATCTGATTGTGATGCATACCATGCACCGACTTTATTTAATCTGGCTTTATTGCCAGCATACTGTGAGCTCCCTTGATATATTGAAGACTGAGTAATGTCATTATCTGGAATGGCACCACTTTGCATCCCAAGAGGGTTGGATATTGAGCATGAGGCTAAAATTAGAGGATGATTTGGTTAACTTCTTAATTATATTATGGACTCAATGGCCCAAATATGGATAAAATGCTAAGTCATTGCTAACCACTATTTGAACTTTAATCTACAGTTTGAAATCCCCCAAGAGAGGTCAGTGTGTACAGTGACCTACTTATATCCAAAAACTAGCAAGAATGATTATGGTGAGTATATAATATTAATTAATGATTATCAATAATTAAAAAATAAAAATTACTATTATCAAAATTAAATTACAATATTATCATTATAGCTATTTAATAATAGAACTAAAATAATACAAATTGCTGTTGCATCACATTAAAAACTAAATTACCTGGAGTATAGCTTGCTGCTTGAACATGATTATAATCTGAAAAAAGAGATATCATATTTAGTTAGCATAAATTGCCTTTGTTTTTAATCTCTTAATCACTGTATATGTATTATATTATCATCATAAAGATGCACATAACTACAAGCTTTACTGCCTAAATACACTATAATATACTCGTCTTAAAATGTGCAAATATTCAAATAAATGTAGAGAAGTTGTTCTCCAGTATGGTGTCAAAGATATAAATACAAGTACACCTGTTCTATCTGTTAACATTAATACCTATAATATTTCAAGTAAACATTAAATGCTTTGTTAATGGAAAAAGTCCAGTAAGCCAAAGAGACTGATTTCAATTGTCTTCATACACTGTGTTAATATAAAGAGACAACCCCACCAATAACAAATATAATTTTGACTATATAAACTAAGATCATTATGGATGAAAGATAAAACTCATTCATATATAATTAATGGAATTATGACAAAAATGACTTTTAGGTTCATTCATGAATATCTATAAATGGCAAAATTAAGTCATTACACATTCCAATTAAAGAGCTATATGGTACATACACTGTATGTTCATTGATCTGTTATAAAGTTCCACATTCGCTTTATGAATTATTGTTATATAATATTTGTTTTAGAACTCTAGGTGATAATATTTGGTAATACTAATGGTTCTTTATTTTCAACCCTTCAAATAATTAAGAGTTTTTAAAAACTTAATCTCAAGAATACTTAAAAACATTTCTTATATTTAATTGTTTAATTTCATTCAAGTTAACTAATTTAATTGATAAAATGTTAAAAAATTTTTATGTACTTTCGTTTAAAAGATATATTTACTATGATAGATATATAGATATTCCAAAGCAATTACAGATAAATGTGGTACCACATGTTGTTAAAGTGTAATTGACTTTATATAAAATATATTCATTACTGTTAACTCATTTTCTCAAGGTGTATTCAGCTTGTAAAGTTGATACGTAAAATTCATTGGATCATAAAGCCAAGTTACACTCTACAATATACTAGTTATATGACAGCATATTTCAAAACATATGGTTAATCATCAGAGAAGTCACTTCTGATATGCCTTTGATGGAAAATATTTTGGAAAAATACATTGTACTCAATCCATCAAAGGGAAATCAAATGAATTGGAGTGCAAAAAACAGTAGACAAATCATACAATGTAGTGTGTAACTTGGCATAAAAAATAATTTACCAAATTAAAAAACTTCATAATTGGATACAAGTAAAAGTTCCAGTTTTGGTTTTCAATTCATTCTGTTCATTCCAATCAATTATGCGTAGTTACATATAGACAAATTGTCTTAAATAGTTATGTAAATGACTTCTAGTCATTACAGTACATTGCACTTGATTAAGTGTTTGTGGAATGTCTTTGAAAAAAACACTTCCAATACAATAACTAAAAAACTACACATACATGTATATTGTACTATGTGATCATACATGCGAAGAACAGTAGCTACATGTAGTATAAATCAGCACTACTGTTCATATTTTCCAAGTTAAGTGTATACAATTTGGTGTCCATTTATGCTGTCTGATAAAATGCATTTCCACTTAATTTGGGAATACCCTTCCATACATTACTTAGTAATTTAAAAAAAAGTTAATTTGCACTGAAAATACATGAAGCTGTGGTAGAAACAGCAAGTATTAAACATTAGGTGTAGCAAGGTTATTTACATCTGTTCCCTGGCTGTCCTAGACATCAACAACATTTTAATGTTTCAATTATAAAATTGTAACTATACTATATGCAATTGAGCTGAGGAATATAATGACTTTGGGTAATTAAGTTCCATGAAAAGAATTGAATTCTAACTTAAAATATATGATGATATTCCATAAATCCTTGCTAAATGAATTAACCGAAAATTCTTAACTGAATTTCAACCACAAGGTTTAGAGGCCAAACCATGGGCATTCTCATAAAAAGCTAGAAATCCTAGTAGCAAACAGAAACGGAAAGAGCTGAATGAATTATGATTAAATTTTGGCAATAATTACAACAGTTAACTCGCTATTAGTTTCGAGAAGCAGCAGGAAATCGAACAAAGTGGAATTTTACTTGGTGTTTACTTTAGAGTCAACTCATTTTGAACACATGTGGATAAATTATCTCTGCTTGACGAGTTCACTCATTCGATGATTTTTCCGAGAGGTAATATGATTAAACACAAGTAATCTAGTAATCAACGCTCGTCAAATAAAGATTGCCCACATCAAGTTTTCCAATAACAAGATAAGGGTTTCATCCAGGCATATTTCGTGCAATTCCTTTGGGTATTTGTACGTTTCATTGATTTATCCATCTATAAATATATCTATACATTGTGGCATACAATATCAGTCCAAGACCAAAACATTTCTTTAAACATACAAATCAATATCAAACTTTGGGAAAACAGATCCAGGTAATGCAAAATAAGAGGGAAAGATCCAATCTGAGGAAATATCGTCAATGTAAATAATTCAAGAAAGTGGTTAGCTTTCCATACACAAGCGAGTACATTTACAACGAATCAATGTTGTGCTCAGAGAATAAAAAGATTATTTTAGGAATGACATTTCTCTGATCCCTTGGTCAATAAAAACTGCACCGAGCAATCAAAATATACAATGCCAAAACAAAGGATGGAATTTCGAAGATGCTGAATTCACCGGAACCTTGGTGTGATAGTAGAAAACATAACATTAGACGAAAATAATCGTTTGAAATCTTCGATTATTCATAAACAGACGTTTACTATAGATGATGAAATTTGTAAATCCTATAAAGACGTGAAGGTGGAAGAGTTTGGAATCATAATATTTTCTGTGGAAAAACAGCTCAGAGGAATTTGATGGAGGTTGCGTGTTGCGGCAGAGACGTGAAAATGGATCGACTTTGCATATGAAGACACGGCGTGTTGATTAACTTTGATGACAAACCGATCGCTGAAATATTCCATAGATTGACTTCTCGTCCTATTACCATTCATGAACTCTCATTTTTCCACTTTATCGTTGATTTCACTAGCTCGATCTCCATTAAACTGACTTACATAAATGTATACATAAACTGTCGGCTCGAATTGATTGAAAAATTCGTGATAATCGCGCCAAATAACACTAAACTTACCGGCGGAATTCCAACATAAAAGTGTAAATATAAATATGAAGATGCGTAGAGATTTCTGCTTGGAAGGATCCATTTTAGAAGAATATTATTCGCCCCTAAGTAATGAACAAAAATGTCTTGCTCGCCATGAATGTCTGTCAGTGTTGCACACGATCATTTCCAACATATATTTGGACACGTGACTTGAAATGAGCATTTCCCAGTGGACCAATCAGAACAGTCAATGAAGTCATCGGGTGCGGCGTGAAACGGAAGTGCGTTTACAACTTGACTTCCGTTGTCTCGTCAACTATACCAACTATTTAATTGTAGGAGTTTGATCAATTTTGGCGTCGTTGGCTTGCTTTGCTGGGCGGTTTTAATAATATGAAATCATGTCTAAATAGCTACTAGAGACAATACTGCGATTCATCGAGTCAGAGAAAATTGGGGTTTGTGCGGTTATATCATAAAAACAGGGATAAATTTTGGATCGAAATCAAGGAAAGCAGATTACCCTTAACTCATCTCACAAAAATCACAATGAAAATCCCAAAGGAAATGGAAATAAGAAGGCGATTTATCGTGTTTAGGCGAAAGCTAAATTCCAAGCGAGTACGTAATAATACATGGATTATATGACATCATTTTGATAATATAGTATTAGATGATGCGGATGATGGTCATTGATGACCGTGTGTGACACCACTCAGATGAATGATAAATGTGGTGAAGCTTTTCATGAAGACTACGGTTATGATGATGATGATGATGATGATGATGATGATGATGATGATAACTGATATGGATACTGGTAGACGGTGTACGCTGCTGTTAAGCTTGGACATTTTGAAACTGAACTGGAACATAGGGAGATTTCACTTCCCAAATTTCCACCCAGGCCATCATGATAATGATGATGATTATGATGATTATGATGATGAAACTACGATCTTAGAAACCGAATTTCAAAAGAGAAAGCCATTTGAAAAATCTAATCACTAACTGCGCTGCCCTTGTGAAGTTTTCACATTTAGACCTTTGGAAACCAGTTTGAAACAGAGAGATTTCACTTCCCAAACTCTCACGCTCTAAGATGTTTTCCATCGATTGGAAAAGATTGCCAGTGGTTCATTTATCTGATGCACGTTATCAACAAGGAAGCGTGAAAGGGAACATCTGTTGTGGTGCTTGCGGGGCAGCTTAGGCGCTTTTTCTCCATCGGCAGGAATTAAAATCGGATGCTAGTAGTTAAGAAGGAACAGCTGGAGCCAGTTGACTCCACCGAGTATGCAAATTCATTCGTGTGCTCGCTCTATTTATATACTTGAAGTAAATTCCTCAAGAATTGTCAGATATTTTCTCGTCATTGTCAAGAATTTTGTTGATTTGGATGTTTGTTCTCGTCTTATGACAACTGATATAATTTACAATATATTTTTGGTTTTTTGATTGGTTCGGGTATATATTGAGGTTCGCCTCCTTTTCCTGTCATTGCAATCCTTTTTTCTTCTCCTTAATTCCTATTGATCGAACTCTTTTTTTTTCGATGGATCTCATTAATGAGCCATTTGCTTGAATTGCGTTTGGTTTGTTTGTGGTCGGAACTACAGGATTGCGCTTGTCAAATTATTATTCTTGGTCGAACCTCTCTCCCTTCAAGTCGAAATTCTCCCATACATTTCAGTTTCATGAAGAATTTGAAATCAAACTTTAATTCCCGTTAATTACCACAAGCTAAAGATGGGCTAGGTTATCACTATCAGATTCATTTCTCATTTTTCGATCGCGACAGTAATGAGTGTAAAATACAAGGGAGAATACATAGAAAATCGGATACAATGTATAAATTTTGAACGAGATGATGGTCGGATGATGGTTGTACCTTTTAGCTAGGGGGTCCATTGTACAGGATTTTGTACGTTTTCGGGTGCTCACGGTTATAGACGCTGGTACTTTTATAGAAATAGGTATCAGGCTGAGATTTTGTAAGTTTTATTAGTACCTTTTAGAGATAAAGAAAGCTTGAATCACGCAAATTTTGGTACCTTCTAGGGATGAAAATGAATATTCCCCACGATCGTCCTCCACCAAAATCTATGGGAATGCCCCCAACCCTGGAGTGGAGGGATGCTATGTTTTAGGTCATGTTAAAACACTCTAAGTATAATCAAAGAACAAGCGAAAACAGCCACCACATAGGCAGAATAACCTTACAGACTCTACAAGAACAATTTTCGATCTTATTATAGTTTTGTAATCGAGTTTGGAAACTGATCCCATATCATGCATGCAGAGAGATGGAAAAAAGCGGTCAGTGATATCAAACTGTTTCAGATGTTGATATCTTAAGTTGCTGTCGATTCTGATTTCCTGCTTTTCGCACACGTTTTTAGCTTTCCTCCAAAAATGGCCAAAATTCTTGAGGAGGGCATAAAGTACTAAACTTACAGCATGGTTCCGACCTAGAGACTTCTTTCCTCTATTTGCCTCTCCCATTTTTCACTTCCTCTAGACGAATTTACATATCAAAGTACATGAATCAATGACATCTTTGACATGGAATGTCGATTTTGGGAAATTGCGAAGTATGCTATAATGAGTAAAGATAAAAGTGGTGGTTCGTTATTCATTTGATTTCAAGAGTCATAAATGTGCAGCTGCTAAGAAGACTTCC
Source organism: Telmatactis stephensoni (assembly GCA_029948255.1). Lineage (NCBI taxonomy): Eukaryota > Metazoa > Cnidaria > Anthozoa > Actiniaria > Isophelliidae > Telmatactis > Telmatactis stephensoni. The sequence goes on along the minus strand of JALIZF010001470.1, from coordinate 108,229 downwards.
TTGGTGTGATCAGAGTTAATATTAACTCTGGTGCACGACATTTTTTGTGGAAAAAAAAAATCGGTACCTTGTGAGCATATTCTCTATTCTTTCTTCTTGTCTCAACAAGAGATGGCTTCTTTTTGTTTGTTTGTAAATATTGATCATTTTGTCAGTGTAAATAAAGACTCATTTAAACCTGGAAAGAGCTTAATTATAAAAAGGTTTGACACTCAAAAAAGGATACTCTAATGGAACCTCTTTAAAGCGCACATCAAGGGGCCGAAGAAACGGGTAGACGTAATATTAGGGTGGCCGTTTTGTAGAGGTTGTATTTACAATAAAATGTGGAGACCTGTCCGTTACAAAGAGGTTCGTATAGCGAAATAAATTGCTAATGTGCGAACCATTTTCACAATGACTATTCCGACAAGCTGCTTTAAAAAAACAGCCAATCACTCTCTGGTTGGCACATGAAGGCTTACATAAAACAAAATATCGCTATTATTGAGGGGTTCGTAAGGAGAGCCACACACATTCTTGACGGATCAAACTCAAACGCGTCTGTCACTCTGAGTAGCCGTAATACTGGGGTGACCGTTTTATAGAGGTTGTATTTACAATATAAGACCTGGAGACCTGTCCGTTATAGAGAGGTGTCCGTATTAGGGAGGTGTTTGTAAGGAGAGATTCTTGGTCAAACAAACGCGTCTGTCAGTCTGAGTAGCCGTAATACTGGGGTGACCATTTTATAGAGGTTGTAGGTGTCCGTATTATGGAGGTGTTCATAAAGAGAGGTTCTTGATCAGACTAAAACACATCTGTCACTCTGAGTAAGTGAATGGGATACCTGTCAACGCCCATATATCATATAGGTGACCGCACTTTGAAACTATAATTGTTGTGGTCTTCTAGGAGGTCATTCAAAGATTTACGAGCCAATTAGCCACATTGAAGTATTTTTGTAAGTGAGACAATAATAGAGTCACTACGTTGAACACCATTAGAACTATTTATAGCACCGCGTTGTATACGAAATTTGCATGAGGGCAGTATCTACATCAGTGCAGTGGCAATGCCAATTTGTTTTCATAATTAAAAGGCTGTGACAAAATATGTGTCTCAACCTGAAGAAATCTTGGAAAGACAGACGACGGATAAGGACAGGATTAGCTGAGGCCTGGGGAAATACACATACGACACTGTCGCGTTTTGGACTACGCGAGACGCAATATGACACTTGCGGTAACTTAGCGTTGTCTAAAACTCCACATGGTTTTTCTTATTAGAAATTTATACTTCTTCTTTAGAACAAGTCCAATTAGGAGAGAACACGAAAAGACACGACACTTCTGACGGTGTCAATCCACTTCTTTACTTAGTCGACAAACAATTCAATGAACACCTGACTGAGTTGACTGACCATGAAACATAAAAGAGGTCTCCGCAGAACCACAAATTGTTACATAAGAAAGGGTTGCTGTTTTATTCTGTGGTCTCTACAACTTCTAACACCAGCAGGGACAGGGGTTCCATGAGTGGTCCGAGAGTGGTAAAGGGTTGATACCGGTACTGACGGTGTTGCGGACACTGGAAAACCCCCCCCCCTCCCCCCTCCCCCCCTCCCCCCCCCCTCACACACACACACGCACGCGCGCACACACAACACACACAAAGACGTTTTGTTATTATGGGTGTGGTATTTGTTATTGGGGAGATTTGTTCAAGCCGTTCAAGGGAAAATGAGGTATATTTTATATTATGGGAGTAACTTGTTTTGTAGCTCCTGATGCACAAATGATCAAACGATTTTAGCTGATTATATTTTTACATTTAATGGCTAAATCCTTGAGCCTAAGCCTAAGCCGATTTTTTCACACTTCGCAAACGCACGAGTAAATTCGCTCAAAAACTTGAGTAAATTGATGCGTCACCAACTCAGTTATTTGAGTGAAGGGTACTCAGCGGTTACTCAAAGTAAATTTACTCGGATAAGTGAGATACTGTGGATGCACCGATTTACTCAAGTTTTTAAATCAATTTCTCGCGCGATTTTGCAGTGCGCACAAAGACTTTAAAAACATTCTTCAATTACCGCCCAGTAATGTACAATTTGCAGATTTCAAACGAGCAATATCCTGAAAGGTATCAAAACGCAAATTCAAACTCAATCGACGAGATTTCCGCACAGACACAAGCTAAAACGCCCTCCGGCTCAATCTTCTACCAACTGAAGAAAAGCGTCAGGGAAGGACGGTGGAGCGTTTTGGGAATGTGTGTCTGTGTTGGGGGAGTGAGAGGAGGGGGAGGGGTGTCACAAACTGATACCAAGCCATGGGCCTGTGATTTTTCCCACGTTCTATACATTAAAACCTCTTATTAGTAGCCTCTAGACTTTCACTCGTACGTTCACGTGAAAATCAACTGTACTTGGTCTACTTCGATGTAATATCTCCATGAACGAAATAGAGTTTATTATTTTCAAAACTAAACATACAGCTTACAGTATATATTAATGTACAAATTGTACATTAAAAAGAAGTCACGTTATTTTAGATAAGTAATTGCCATATTGCAGGAATTATATCAAACTATAGATTTACAGGGGTATACGTAGTAGGTTTACATAATTTGCCCAATGTTTTCTATGAAGGAATCTATCACTGACTTAACCTATTGCAATACTTGCCAACAACTGATTCATCGTTTGATTTTCTTGCTTAATTTACCACCTATCCCGCACTGCATAGTAGGGAGACTGCAACTTGTGCATCTTGGTTGTATTGTCGCTTACGCAGGAATACTGCTTTCATTTTTCTGGAAAAGGAACTTGAGCTTTATTAGGCTATGATATTTCTAATTGCGTACATAGTGTACCCTTGATGTTGACGGCAGCGTAACCAACTTCCGCTTGTTTGTTGACCTCGTTCTTCCTGATGTTGATAAGGCATTCATGACATCGACATACTCGGCCTCTACTGCATTGATATTCCTTTCGTCGTTGTTTAAAGCGTCATACACGACCGCGTTCCCGCCATCTGTTGCCATGGGAACGGCTTTCCACGTGTGTCTACTCCCTTGTCCTTGAGTTATCTCATGTGGATCTCTATTTTCGCAGATGTCATTGCTGGAGATGCTTCTCTGGTGCCAGTATTGTTACCTTGGTTTCAAAGTGGTTCCAATTTTAATCCTATTCATTATGCTGTAATCTAAAAAGTAATTCTTACAAGTTTTAGGTGGTAGCAACAGTTAATTACTGGAAAGTGCAACATTTTTGCGGTAAAACGCAATTTCAAGTGCAAATAAAAAGATTGCCCGATATTAATCATTCGCTAGTAGGTATAGTTTCAGGGGCAGCTGCTTTTCATGTGTTTTATCCTCGCTCTGAAAACTATCGAGCACTCGAAACGGCCGAAAATGCTGTACAAAGCCATGAAATTGTCAAGTGCGCAAATAGATGGTGCAACGTACGTACAAGCTTTTGCGTGACGTTGAGATGAGCGATGTTGAGACAAGATGAATTAGAAATGATTTTATCCCTGCATATAGTAACCCCCAGGCGAGTTTTAATTGGCAGGTGTGGTGTAGAACTGAACCCTCCTCGAGACTTTATATCGGCGAATTCCAAGTCAATAGGACTTACCATAATAGCCTTATCTTAGTGAATTAGTAAAAACCTTTCTTACTATTAAAAGCAAAAGCCATTTCTCATATAGCTGATTTAGTTCTTGATGTTGTATCGTGACCAATTATACCTCATTTTGGTTTATAATTTCAACAAAACTATATTCACGCCCAAAATTAATTATATTTGATGAATTGGATATGAATTCATCGCACTTGGGGACTATCAGATTCTGAATAAAGCAATCCTCCCACGCTTCGTTGCATTAATAATTTGTTTGAAACAATTTTTTTTTATCGTGAATACATTATTCTCCTCGATCGTCATTGGCTCCATAGTGAAATCGAAAAAAAATCGCGGTATTTTCTGATATGCTTAGGTGTCACTGTTTGATCGCACCTTTAGGCATTTCAAAATTGAGCACAGTTTAGATACTCATTGTTGCTTTTGTTTTCGTCTTGGACCTAGAATTAAAGCTGATCAAAGTGACAAACATTTATCAAGAAATTCTATATCTGTTGCAAAACCGCGTCATAAAATATTCAAAAACGAGTTTCTATAGAGGTTCTGGTGCCATAGAAACAGTTGAACAAACATAGACGGGCCCACGTAAACTGGTAAATAAAAGCTATTGGATGATATAATTAGCTCACGTCTCTCCGACCCTTCCCTAGATGTAGAATAAATTTGAGTGGTCTGACATTATTATCCCGAAACCCGTGTCGACCCGTGTGAACTGGTAAATAAAATTAGCTCACGTCCCTCCGACCCTTCCCTAGATGTAGAATAGATTTGAGTGGTCTGACATTATTATCCCGAAACCCGTACCGCGTGTCGACCCGTGTCGATACGACGACCTGACGAAACAAATTTATTAAACAACGACGACGATGACAACAACAACAAATCAAAACAAGGTCAAACAAAGCTATGGAGTTTTTATTGTTATTATTAATTTCAATGTACTATTATATTCCTGTTGTGATATTTTTTTAATAAACCTTATTTAAAATTAAAAATGCTAAAAAATACCATTAGAGCAGATTTGGTGAACTGGGAAACTCGGTACATGTATCAAATTTATCACAGAGACGTGACACTGGTATTAGCTAATATTTTAATTTATTCATTATTTGATTTGTATAAAATAGTCGAGTTTTTACATCAATCGGGAATGCTTATGTGAGAAAAGGAAACCAAAAAGATCAATATTGAAAACACACTGTAAAAAACAAAAAAAAAATTCAACGGGGCTCGAACTCATGACCTATATACCAGCACCCCCCGGACACTAAAAAAGAATGATCAAATGAATTTGGAAAAAATGAAAATATTTGGGACGATTCTCCCGAGACATTCTGAGAAGCTGAGACATCGAATCGACTTACGTTACGGATGAAGATTTCGGCCCCATCCACGCTATCCCGGTGCTACGTATTACAGTTGACTTAGCCCGAAGGCTAGGGAGGGAGACGATATCCGGACCCTAATCCATACCTTTAGATATCACCTTAGACCGCTGCGCTACCTAGACACTTAATAAATTTAATGACTAATCGGGGTAGTCTATTCGGCGAAGTTTTATTGTTATGCTAATCCATCGTTCCCAAATCCTTAGGGAAAAGAATGAACCAATTAGAATTGTTTCTTCCAAACTAACTCCACCGGGAATTCATTTATGGTGCGAACAGACCTATTGAGGCGCAACATACGGGAATTAAAAGTTTACCGTGAGAGGCACTGAGTTCGAATGGACCAAATATGGCAAGAATATGGCGGTCGGTTTAAAGCGAAATTTTCCTTCTTTTTTTCCATGAAGGTAAGTAAATCCAATATTTTCACTAGTTGGATATTTTCACTGCTCCATCTAATATTCACAAAATAGCTCATCTAAGTTATTTCAATGTTACTGTACAGTATTGTGTTTTATCTATATCAATCACTCGATGCTAACTACAAATTTATCGCTTATCTAGTCTGTACTGGACTGTAATCGTAATGTTTTCTTGGATTAAAGCTTTGAAACAAGAACTTTGCGTATTACGTACAATAGCTTTAGCTGAGCCGGTCCTCAGCAGTAATATACTCTTTATATTAATTTTGGCTAGTTCATTTTCTGGCTCATATACGTACACAGATAAGCTTTCATAATTTCCTTAATAAGTGGGGTTTCTATGGAGACGTAATATTTCCTATGGCCTTGCTGGGGATGTGCTTTAAGTAACTGTACTAATATTCTGCTGCCTGTGTTGAAGCTATAAAGTTGTTTCTCTCAACTTTTTTCTTGGGCTTCCTATACTTCATGTATACTTGTCTTTATAAGCGGGCTTACTGTGCTTGTTATTATAAGCGGGATTCCTGTGCTTGCTTTTATAAGCGGGATTCCTGTGCTTCGTTAAAGGGCTCTCGGAAAATGGGAGAGAGAAAGGTTGCAGCCTACAGAGGACGATTTATTACGCTAAATGTACCTTTGAATGAATTTGTCTGATTGTTTAACATCTTTTAACCCACTAGTAAGTATTCCATCAAAAGATGCTAAATTGTGCATTGTGCTCTTATGTACTTTGTACTCATTACTACAGATTAATTAAAGCTTTTTTCATATGACTGAAAACGACGCGGTCACGATGCGGTACTGTTACGCTACGGCGCGGAAGGAATTTTAATGATTTTATAGACAACACGGCACTGACACGGGCATGGCACGGGCACGGCGCGGTACGGTCACGGCACGGTCACGGCACGGCACGGTCCGTTTTACACTCATACGAAATATGCTCTAGGATCTCCATAGACTACTGATGTAAATGCGCTTCTTGACTCTTTTTGGTCAGTTTGTCCTTCACTGCATAAACTACTGTAGGATTTGGTCTGCATATCTTGGTAGTTTCGGCACAGAAATATTAATCTGTTTAATATTTTCAACTTCCGCAGTACACACTTAATTATCATTCAGACATTAATTTGTTGCTGTATTGCTGCGTTTTCGCTTTTTGGTTTTATCAACCACTGCGTACAACACAGTGGGATCTGGACTACAAGTATCATTTTCTACAGATAAATCCTTTGATTTAGTATTTTCATCTTCCTCAACAGACACTGATTGATCATTTGGATTTGGATTTGTTGCGGTATCACTGTATTTTCGCTTTTTGGTTTTATCAACCACTGCATACTGCACAGTGGGATCTGGACTGTAAGTATCATTTCCTACAGATAAATCCTTTGATTTAGTATTTTCATCTTCCTCAACAGACACTGATTGATCATTTGGATTTGGATTTGTTGCGGTATCACTGTATTTTCGCTTTTTGGTTTTATCAACCACTGCATACTGCACAGTGGGATCTGGACTGTAAGTATCATTTCCTACAGATAAATCCTTTGATTTAGTATTTTCATCTTCCTCAACAGACACTGATTGATCATTTGGATTTGGATTTGTTGCGGTATCACTGTATTTTCGCTTTTTGGTTTTATCAACCACTGCATACTGCACAGTGAGATCTGGACTGCCACTTTGACTTCCTACCCTTGCGTCTCTTACACACAGGTCTTCTGAATCACATTTCGCAGAAGACATTGATTTCTGGTCTTTCTGATTTTGCTTCATTGCAATGTCAACAAAAGCGTAGCTTGCATCCAGAGTGGGGCTTATTGGCTTGCGATTTGCCACTTTCTCACTGGTCGCTTGAGCGTACTCATCCTTATCAATAGTGGCGTAAGCGGATTCTTTATCAACGGTAGCGTATCCGGTTTCCTTATCAACGGCAGCGTATCCAGTGTCCTTATCAACGGTAGCGTATCCAGTTTCCTTATCAACGGCAGCATATCCAGTTTCCTTATCAACGGTAGCGTATCCAGTTTCCTTATCAACGGTAGCGTATCCGGTTTCCTTATCAACGGTAGCGTATCCAGTTTCCTTATCAACGGCAGCGTATCCAGTTTCCGTTTCCAAGGGAATGCTGTTGCCCCTAGTGACGTTGGCAGTAGCGTAAACATCGTTCGTTCCCACGGAAAGCGGGCCATTTTTCCTGTTATTAAGAAGAGTATCGTTAACCTCTGCATACTCAGCCCTTTCTGCATTGATATTCCTCTCATTGTTGTCTATAGCGTCATACACAGAAGCGTATCCATCGTCTGTTGCCATGGTAGTAGCTTTCCACGTTTTTCTACACCCCACACTTTGATTTGTACTAGTAACTTCTTCGTATTCAACTGTCATTGTAGGATATGGTCCTCTGATTATGTTGTTATTACCTTTCATACCACGTGGGACCATTTCAGTTGATTCCTTATGGGGCGATCTTAAAAATATACATACTAGTTTAGATTTTTCTCAACAAGCTTTTGTTACCCTCTATAAATAAAGTCTCATCATCATCATCATCATCATTAATATCATCATCATCATCATACTATTTTTAGGCGTAGCAATAAAATACTGGAAAATGCGCAACTTTTGTGGTAAAACCCATTTCAAGTTTAAATTTAAAGACTGCATAGTATTGATCGTTTCCAGGTAGCTATAGTCTCAAGAGTAGCTGTTTTTCATGTGTTTTGTCTGACAGGAAAAGCCTGTGGATGCTATTATTTCAGAAGTTTATAAATTCGTGTGACACGCTGATCACTCACTCATTAAGGTGTAATGGAGGTCATCGAGTATAAATGGACAGAAATAATAATAATAAAGAAAACGCGCGCGCTTAAAGTTGGTCGCACCGGGTGCGTACCCTAAATACTCACTGTTGTTGTCGGTTTCGTCTTAAATCTGAAATAGAAAAATCAACTGTTTATTAGAATTTTTGTTAAACTGAAATTGTCATGGTATTCTCAGCGGGTCATCACTTTTGTCCGTTTGGGTTCATTTTCTGTGAGAATGTCCTGATAGATACAATTATATAGCTCAAGCCTTCCTGCCCCCTTCCAGTCTACTGAACATGGGAATAATAAAGGTTCATCGCCTTAAAAAAGAAAGGATCGAGTGGTCTCACTGTCAGTCATCAGTATCACAAAAGGCAAAATCTGCGAATTTTTGCGCGGTGCAAGGGTCAGAAGCACTGGAAATTCTTTCTTCAAGAAAGACTCCAGCATCGCGATTTCATTTAATCACTTCACTAAGAGCTTTGTTAACTTACTTTTCCTTTTGCGTTTCCATCGTATTACAGCAATAATGATAAACGACAATATTAGTATTACTACCAAGGTCACGACAATCGCAATTATCATGGATGTATTGGTCTTGTTTATTTTTGCAGGATTTGGTCTCTTTGAATAATGTTGGGGATCTGCAAAATACAATTTCGAGACAATGTTACGTATAAAACTCGGCGCACGGATTTGAGTAGTAATAAGTTTTGGGGTTGCATGAATTGAATTTGACACTAAAACAGTACGTTTTCATGTTTGTGTTTTCCTTTCATTTCTTTTCTTCACAATAGTTTTTCATTTTCCACTCCTGTTTCAGCTAAAACTTCCCAAGATGAAGGCGACCAAAATCCGTACCGCCATCTCGACGTTAAAACGGACGATCAGATTTAGTACGCAATGCTTTTACTGGTAAGTCAAATGTAAGTTAATTAACGTCCTTAGGTAAATGTAAATATAAATGCTTTGTTTATAGTGGAAGACCGCTTAGCTATCCAGCTAGTTTCCAGGCACTCAACTGAAATATTCACAACTAAATAATGTAAATGAAACATGAAATGTTTAAGAAACCCAACTGGCAAGGAGTCAAACCAGTTGGCTATATACAAGCATGGTCGAGAAACTGAATTTGAACATGGCAAACTCGGAATAAATACAGTCTCAGCTAGTGGCCAGAGCGGGACTCGAACTCGGGGTTCCCGGATTCGGAGACAGACACTCTGACCACTCGACTCATGCTGCCTCCATACATTACCTTGTGTAGTTGGTGCACGTGGTATGCCACTGGTGTCAATTCTTTGCGTTGATGTAGCAGACACTGTTTTGATTCCCTTGTCGTGACCACTACTTATAGACGAGTAAACACTAGGCGTGGGCGTGGTCGCAGGTAATGTTGAACCACACCATCGCACTGATCGCACTGCACATGCTTCTAGATAGTGAAATATAGTGCTTCTGTTATATACACAGATAGTTCAGAAAGTACAATATTTATCAATAATTATATTGCATATGCCTTAATATTTATACCGGGGCCGGCATCTACATAGCAAGCTGGTTTAAATATCTTATTGTTACATATATCTTGGCGGTCAGTTGATTTCACGAAAACTTGAGGGCGGGCATATTTCGCGAGACGTAATTTGTTAGAAAATTTGTTAGAAAAGGAACTAAATTTAGTGAAGGTTTTCTCGGTAAAATGCTGTTTTTGATTTGTCAAGATGCATTAACATACAGATACAGTTTTCAATTGTAAACATCCACATTTTGTAGTGATATCAACATAGTGGTACCATAACATAAACAGTATTACAGTTTCACAATGTTCGTTTACGGCCCAATGGAAGATTAGCGAAAGCTAAATTGGCTTCCGTCTATAAAAAATAAAGACTGTTTGTTCGAGACTACAACCTTTATGCAATTGACTGTATAGATAACACTAATTGACTATACTAACATGAATAGGAAAGAAATAGGAATTATACGAAGACAATGATACAGTTTTGACAAACATACATGCATAAATTACTTTAGAATGAAATATAATTTTTTTTACCAGATGCATCAATCTTCTCCTCGCAAATCCGCCCTTTGTTTGAAGTACCGCTTGTAGTTCTAAATAACCCAGTTCCACTTTTCATTACAGCAAATTGGTTTTGCCACTGTCTATCAGGCATTCCTGGTTTCCATTTGTTGTACGTTAAGTTCTGTCCAGTCGACCATTGCCATACTCCATTATTCTTTTTTAGACCAATATGCCACTGGTTTCCACCTTCTTTATCAGTTGTTCTGTTTTCTATCTGTATCTTAATGAACTTCCATTCCTCTACTGTCTCCATGGAAACTAAAGTACCATTATGATCTATGCGGCCGCAGCGAACTCTACTTAAATACCGTCCTAATGATTCGCCGTGAAAGTAGTAGCATGAACAATGGTGCGTCTTTAACCCTACAGCAAAACCGAGGTAATGAGAACTTTATCATGATCAAATAGTGATTTTGCATCACTGGATCAGTCTCGCTTTCTAACATGAATGCTTCTACAGCTGAAATGTAAGCCTAACCAAGCCTGATGATTGAACTGACGATCTGTAGTCGTTACAACCTTCTAAAGATCAGCTAGTTAACTTTCCTCCTAGTTAACCAGGGAGGGGAGGTTGAAGAATGTTTGTAAAGCAAATAAATAAACAAATAAACTACTCATGGGGAGAGGGTTGGATTTCAATTTGTGATTCAACGACAAGCCTTCCGGTTTGTCAGACCGTCAAACGGCTTTGTCGATCTGTGTCAGGTTGTGTGTATCGGGACATGATGTATGGCTTAATCATCATCATGATGCAACATATTAACACTACAATTAAACTGCACGAGCGATTTAAAGCGTTTTTGTATTCAGGCACGATATGATGGTTCGAAAACAACCACAATGTATAATGAAGTCAGTTTAATTCTCGAACCGAAAAGTTTACTTCAAACTACGTCAGTGCGTGACTGCAGTTCATTTAATATATCTTCATGCAGTATCTTCAGAAAGTAGTAGCAAGTGCATAAATCACCTCGATTCTGGGTCTAACTGAATACTTCGCCAACAATAAATATTCTTAAATACCAATAACAGCTTAAAGAGCTTATAACTGCTTCAGCAGGTTAATGACAATCATTTACCGTCGATCCTTAAATCTAGCAAAGTATATATAAATGACAACTTACCATTATTTTTTAGACCAATCACCATAAGTAAAATCAATATCCATCGCATTTGTATGATCACACGGTGCGCCATTTGAAACTTCCTTGCGGCTCCTTCAGCTGAAATCTTCCTGCTTATTCATTTTAGACAAATGAAACAGCAACTTGCGGTAAAGAGCGGTTGGGTCACGAGTTCCTTTTCAAGTTTGACAGATAGTTAGCTATTTTTATATAAATTTGGAATTCAAAAGAATTCTATCTTCAGAGATCCAGGTGGTACGGGAAGGGAGGTGGAAAAGGAGAGGAAGGGTGGGGAAGGGAATGGAGAGGAGGGGAGGAGGGGAGGGGAGGAGAAGGAAATCTGTCAAGACAAACAAACAAACAAGCAAACAAACAAACAAACAAACAAACAAACAAACAAACAAACAAACAAACAAACAAACCATACCGTTGAGAAAAATTTTAAATCAAGCCAATGTATCAAAAATATTATATTAAAGGCAATTTTTTCATTTTAATTTAAGACCATCACAGTTTCTTTTTGTACAATACTGTCAAGTTTGTCAATCGTTTTCTACGGAACCCGACTGGGCCTGAAGTGTTTTAAAGTTATTAAATATGTTAATAAATTTAAAAAATGCAATTTACTTTTCACTGTCGCTATCTACCTTAGCCCGACCGGGAATGAAGTGTTTTAAAGTTATTAAATAAGTTAAAAAATAATAATAATATTTTCTCTTTATGTTAACACCATTAGAGTGTCTTTCTCCACAAAAAAAGGTAATTCATTTCAAGTTGAAATTGCCAAAGTTAAGGTGACATAATGAATCGGCTTCCATGAATATGTAGCTATCCCTGTCAACGTTACTAGGGGCGCACTGATTTAGAGCAGCGTATCCAGGTTCTGTTTCCATAGAGATATGGCAATTCATTTCAAGTTTACATTAACATACTGAACGCCCGCTTCCATGGACATATAGCTATCCCTGTCAACGTTGCTAGGGACACGCTGATTTAGAGAGGCGTATCCAGGTTCGGTCTCCATGGAAATGTAGTCATTCTTTTCATCCCTGCTAGGGAAATTCCTAATGAGACAAGCGTATCCATCTACTGTTTCCATGGAAACGTGTATATTTCTATCAGTCTTGTTTGAAATGCTTTTTATGTTAGCATACTCAGGTTCACTGTAGCTTGCACTATAGGTGTTCCAGTTGTTTGGCACTGTGGAATTGTCTTTCCATTGATCTTTAGACACGTTAATTGGTGCTATCTTATCAATCTCTTCATATTCAGCTGTTGATGAAGGTGTTCTGGTATATATTCTCGCTTCTTGATCGTTTATTAGATTTGAAACTGTTGGAATGGTAGTGCTCCTGTCACCCATGGCTTCATGGTTCATTTTATTCAGTTTGGACCTTCAAATTAAGAAATGAACTGAAAGTTATAGCGTGTCAATCATAATAAATACCATTTTTTGACAACCGTTTTCAGTTATTGCTTATCATTTTTCTCATCCAAGTGAAAGCTATATACTTACTGCTGCTTTTGATTTTGTCTTGAACCTGAGGAAGAAGAGTTTATCTTTAATATGAATTTGACATATCTGTACTGTTTTCCTAAACTAACAGGAAAACGTTTTCCAGGACAGACATTTATGAAGGAACTGGGAAAGAGAGAATGACTAATACGAACGAAAAAGGGACTTCATTTCATATTAATGATGAAATCCTTTCGTTACCGAGTAATGACAGAAATGAAGAGAAACATACGCATTTCCTGTAGCTGCGGCCCCTCCTAACCTGTATTGTTGCCAGTTTTTTATGTTTATTTAAATATGAAAAATCTTACAATTGAAATTTCCTTCCTGGATCATGACATATAGTGTAGTGCCAAGTCAGGAAGTCTGGCTACTTAGCAATTAGAATGGAGAGTTATGGAGCGCGGCTTTATTTAGACACGAAGATGTCTGGCTAGATTACTTCACTTCACTTTTTACTTGAATATTACATGTGCGACCTCAAAAGATGTAATTTCATTGTACAGCGCATGCATACTATAATTGGCTTAACTACAAAAGCTGGTCAATGAGTGTCAAAAAAAAAAGACAAGTTGTTACTTATATCACGAAATCACGCTTGTTAGCAAATGAATTAGAATAGAACGTGTCTTCAGACATTGACTTACTTTTGCTTTTGCGTTTCCTTCGTATTACAATTACAATGATGCAGAGTAAAACCAGTATTATTACTGCTAAAACCATCACTATAACAGTCAAAGTAGGTATGCCAGTACTGCTCTTTGTTGCTGGATGATTTGGAGCCTCTGAAGATGGTTGGTGACCTACAACAATTAAAAAAATATACCTTGAACTGTTTTTCTCTTCGATCTAAAAATACAAACGTATAGAGAAAGAAATGCTTATCTGAAACCATCCCAAACCTTCTTAGAATTTCCCTCTTTCATTATGACGCCACGGCTTGTTTACGAATCGTAGATAACAATTGGAATTTGAACAAGATTGTTCAATAAAGAATATTTATTACATTTGAAGCATGGCTGTTACCGCTTTCATTTGTTCTATAAACTACACTTTATAGAGTGGTTTTCGTATGAGTGGGAACACTGTACGGTTACGATACGATACGGTTACAGCAGGAATTTCGAATGTTTTTATAGAAACTATGATACTGGTACAGTTACGATACGGTACGGTAAGTTTCCCACTCATACGAAAACGCCTATATCAATTTTGATTTCTTGGTACTGTTGCTGATATATCCCCCTGATGACCATGATTCTTAGCTTTTAAGAGATTTCTTTCAGTATCGAGTAATAATGGCTAAAAATGCCAAAAACTAGCCCCTTGTGCAAGTTTTAATTCAAATTTTCGTTTTGGAAAGATACAATGCCTCTTTAAAACAGTCTTTTGAATTGTACAAAGTTGTTTTCCTGTATTTTTATTCAAATTTAGCAACTTTCAAGCTGAATGTAAATAATTATATGACAATTTAGCGTAAGAAGGCCTAAAACTCATTTTCGATTCAAATTTTCACTTTGGATTAACACTTTTATCCAACTTTTAATAATCAACTTTTAATAATCAAAACCACAAACGAAAAAGTCCTGAAAGTAATAACTTTAGCTTTGTACAACAGTTATTCTTAAGCTGAATAGTTTTTGTTGCTCAATGCTTGAACCTGAAAAAAATCTCCTCTTAAACTTCATAATGAAATAGGACAATTCCGTCTTAGCATTTGCTAGTATGCAATTGTGATAAAAGACATAAAAGTAAATTGATATTGCCTTGGTTTGTAATGAATTGATAGGTTGATCATCTCAGCTGTTTACCTAGTAATCTTTTAGATGTTGTAGAAGGAGTTGTGGTTTCTTGTTGGTCATCACCATGTGTGTAAGTAGAGGAAGTCGACGTCTGTGTGGTAGTGGTAGTGGTACTTCTGTTAGTTGTGGTCGGCGGACACCACCTATCTTGATTGTTCCTACATGCTGAGGAAGATTCAGTACATACATATATCAATATTTTTTAGCCATTATATTTAAGCTACATTTCAATTCGTATTTTTAGAAAAATACTATTACTGGTTTAGGGAAATTGTTTTATCTTATTTGTCACAGAAAATGTACGTGCAGCTAGTGTGTTTGACAAACAGATTCCATTTTTCCGTACGTCTGTACTTTAATAGATACACAGATGACGTCAAAATGTGGTGAGAATAAAAAGTTCTCGACTTCGTCTTGTTGCATGACTATTGATCTCACCAAATTTTGACGTCTTTTGTGCATCTATTAGAGTACAGGCCCACGGAAAAATGGAATTCATTTGTTTTATATAATATTCATCGAAACATTTCAACCAATCAGAGCGCGCGTAAGATTCGTTGAAGTAATCTTTGTGCGTGTACTGTTATCACACACGGTTCTCGATCAATCAGAACGCGCGTAATATAAACTCAGAACAGGCCGTCAGTATATCCTATAGTTATTTTATATATAAGGTCAATAGATTGGGCTCTATCCTTACCTTTGTTATTGATATCATATTCACAGATCCGACCTCTACGCAAGGATCTCTCCATGTTATTAAAAAAGCCATTAGTAGAATCCAGGTAGGTTTTTGCTATTGAGGTGTAGTACTGTTTCCTATTCCCCCAAAAACTAGGCTCACCAGGCTGCCATTTGTTATAGGTCAAGTTATAACCACCAAGCCATTTCCATTGTCTTTGATTTTGCTTATATACAAGTCCAATCCACCATTCATTATGGCCACCATTGGCGGTTGATCTACTTTGTATCTGTGTTTTGATAAATTCCCATTCATTTTGTGTTTCCATAGAAACTAAATCTCCACCATGTCGCTTACAGAGGAGTCGACTTTTGGTCCATGTCTTGAGGTGTCTATGGTACGAGTAGCATGAACATTGCGCTGAATCTAAAGAACAAGGTAAAAATAAACCAAAGCATGATTTTTCCTTAAAAGGGACAAAACATTGATCGTCTTCAGCTGTTTGCTGTAGCAATCAATTTCGTATAATGAATGAAATGGGTGCGGTCAAGGTGGGGTAATTCAGGTGACAAGCGTGTAGCTTGTCGTGTGACGTTGTTGGGCTGCGTATTGGGCAGTGATGTCACATTACCACTCACAATCCAACAAAAGTGGTAGTAAGTGTGAAAGTCTCATATTTTGTTACGGAAATTAAAAGCACTTTATATTTTATACGAAAAAACTTTGTTACTTGTAAAGACAACAATCCAGAAAACCGCAAATCATGCTGTTTTATTGCTCGTACAAGTAGACCTTGAAATGAAGATCTATTTATCTAAAACGTCACAAAAGATATTTCAATAACACCATGAGCAACCTGATAAAAGAATTCAGTTCTCTTTTTCTTGCATGATAAACGTCATTAATTCGTTTGTAACTCTTTGAGAAGAAGAGATGAAAAGACAATTTTGCACAACAAGTAAAATTTGCATGGTTAATCTTCAATATTCTGAAACTGTAGTAAAACCAATGGGAACGATGGAATTGAAGGCGCGTTAAGGTTTTACAGCAGCTGGTGTCAACAGAGATTGATATCTTATATTCAATTTGATAAAATTATGGTAGGTTTCCCTCTCTCTGTACATGAATGCCAGTCATCCACAATTCATCACATCATTAGTTCTTTAAAATATCAATAATGACTGCCATTGCTATTAAAGCACAGATAATAAACAACTTACCGTCAATTCCCATTAACACCAAAACAAATAATATCAATTTCCAATGAAATAACACAAGTGTTATGTAGCTTGTCATTCTTTCTCATACATCGATACGGTTTGTACACTTTAGTGTATATATCTTCCTGTTCGTTGTTTATATGGCAAGTGGTTTGAAAATGAAACAGCTGCGGCAATCATGAAGGCGCTAGGTGTAAGCTCCATTACCACTCAGCCTTTGAGTGTTTCTAAATATACTATTATTTAAGTAAAATTTTAATTAACTATATCATACGCCCTTAATTAAATAGTTAGTACAAAAACCATGGTAATGATACAGGTTTTAGTGCAATAAGCGCGAATCCTTTTTCCACATCTATATTGTAATCAGACACGTTGCTGTTTTAATTATAAGTATAGAATAAATAGCAGCTTTGAGCACGTTCGATTTCAAATTCGAATGGCGGTTTTCCGGAATACACTGTATATACCTATTTGCACAAACATTGTTCCTTCACAACGTAGAAGCTAAGACCGAAATGGACATTGGGAAGTCCGTTGATTAGATTATCTTAAAGAAGCGTGTGTACGTGGAGGTTTCTAACAGGGGCTCAGACAAATTCTTGGTATCCCAAACATGCATGATCATGTGAATTCATAGATAAAATATATCAAAATCCAAATATTACTAGTGTACTCAGGAGCCATTTTGGTCTCATTAATTTTCCTGGTTCGATGATTTTAAAAGGTCAATGTTTGTTGAAATATGTATAATGTATATAGAAGTATGAGAAATAGTAATTCATCAAGCGCATATATTTTGAGATGTCACGATTTGTGCATAACTCAATTCAAATAACGCGGGGAGGAGAAAGGATTGTCCCCAAAATTGACTATACGGGGAGGCTCCATCCCAAAGGTGTACGTTTCTTCGTATGTATAATGTACACGATGAAGATATAGCATTTGCAAAATAGGTCGAATTTCATGAGAAAGACAGGCATAAATGACTTGGGGAATTTGAAAAATGTACGATTTCAAATAAAAAATGTATCAATGTATTGATATGTTAAATTATCAGATTTTTTCCAACACGACGTATATGCAATGATTTAATGATTACAACAGTCATCATTCACACATCTTTAAGCAGTCAGTAATAATTTTAGTCTACTAACAACGATACCTCTAGTTATATAACAGCTGACCATGCTCTAAATAATACATACAAATATGAAACTATTTCTATAGAGAATACAAAAGTATCCGGTCCGATGCTTAGGGCTGTCTATTCTACAAGCATAACTGTAGCAATCGAACGGTCATGCATAATAAACGATGTTTCGTTATGTATAGCGTACATACCATGGTCACATTGACTATTCTCGTTTATTAGAGTTGTCAACGTTTTGTCCCACCCGAGCTATAGCCCCAATGAATATATATATAGTACATGGGACGTCAATGTTGTGTGGTAATAGAAGGAAGAGGACGAATGGGATACTTATGATAGAGAAAGAGCGCATGATGAGTTATCTGCGAAGGTTCGCGGAGGAGGCAAGTTGGAGTCGTCTCTCCTGGACCTTTAAATACTGCTACTCGTAGATAATTAAACGTCTTGTGTCAATGTCGTGGTTATGAGTCACGAACAAACATTGACAACACTAATAAACGAGAAAAACCTTATGGACCACGGTCAGGGCGAAACAATTGAAGGTAATCACTGAAAACCAGGATTGACGATGGAACTTGACAAAACCTCGTAGTCATTTTTCACAGTTTTCTTTGCTTCGTCACCACTACAAGCCTCGTCCATTTCAATTTCCTCTCGAGGTTCCTCTTCACGAAGTTTTGATACACAGACTGATGATCGCTTCCTTACTCGGTATGAGTGGGGCCTTTTGCTTCTACATATGAAGACTATGAAGCCAATTAGTATGAATAAAACAATCACGGCGATGGGTACAAGAATGATCAGAAGTCGGTGGTCTTTTTTCTTTTCTAGTAAAAGAAAGAATAAATCTGTATTAGGTTTACAAGTCGGTGAATGATCAAGATAGGAAAACGGGCGCGGTATGACGAATATTAACAGATTACTGGAGAAGACAGGTTAGCGTTAACCCAGGATTAAAACCAAAGCTTCTCTTTAGACTTAACCCTGGAATTTACCCCGTCAAATATAGCTACTACTGCATGGAGGGGAAACTTCCGACTGTTGTTAAAATTATTGGTGTTTCGAACTCTTGAACTCTTGAAAATCAAAGTACTAATTACCGATTGACACAGTAAAAAAGCTCTCGATTAATCCAACCGAAAAAGGCTCGTCAATTTTTTGTGGAAGCGACGTACGGCAATGGAATTCAGGATGATGGATTTAATACATCTGGCAGTCGTTTTATCAATATGTGGCAATCATAGCCAATATTAATGAAGTCAAACGTAATTCATCTGGTATTATTCAAGTCGTGATTTAAGTCATACTGACCTGTTTCACCACTGGTTATTATCTTTAGAGATTTAGAATCCACAGACAATGTTCCCATTTTACCATCTTCGACACTCTGTCTGAGTGGTAAAAGTGGGTCTGTTTGCTTGGTCTTGAAAACAAGTTCAAACTCAGCAACGATACTTCCTTTTCTAGTGATTTAAAAAGAATGGAACCCTTTAAACTGAACCACGAAAATTGACCAACGAGGAAACTTTTGAGGCGATGTTGGGCAAAACTTCACCGGCACGAGCCACTTGTATTTCTAGCACACACGAGTCTTTAGGCGAGTGTTCAAAGAAAATACAGGTGACGAATGGGATATCCATGGTATGCCACGAGAAACCATTGTATAACTATTTTATCCTACACCATAGAAAATACAGCTAATAGGCCATTTGCATCTAACGGTCACATGGTACTAAATCGGCCAAACTGGAAGGCAAAAGAATGTAAACAGCCTCCTAAACAAAAGAACCTTAGCCATTCAAGCTTGACTTGACTTTGTTTTAGATGTCCCAGTGGGGATTTTGCCTTCCAGTACAGCAGATTTTGTACCATGTGATCGTAAGATGCAAAAGGCCTATTACTGCAATGTCTCATGGGAAGAGACAGTTGAATACCGCCGAATATACAACGGCTTTCCTGCTTTCTGGTTTGCTGTATTTTCTATGGTGTGGGATAAAGTGCAATATTAAAATTGTAATACAGCATTACCTCAAGGACGTCACCGTCACTTCTTTAAGATTTTTGTTTCCGGCATTTCTGTACGCTTCCCAGATCTATAAAGATGAGGCAGATGAGATGACCATTTGGCAAGTTTGGTGTTTGTTTTGTTCTTGCTATTGTTGTTGTTGTTGATGATGATGTTGATGTTGGTGATGATGATGATGATGATGATGATGATGATAGTAGTTGTGCTGGTGTGGAGGGATGAGTAGAAGTGGTAATGATGAAGGTTTTAGTAACAATTGTGATAGTGATTGTAACAATAGGAGTGATATTACTTCGTCTAAATCTATAACTTTAATCCACAAAGTTTTCTTATCACTCATTTCGAGTGTTCCCGTCGTAATGTTGTTATCTATGCTGTTATAGTGTTGTCGTTGTTGTTGCCAATCAGAAATCTTTGTTTAAGTCCATCCAAGATGGCTGCCGCGACGTGACGTCACATGCAACCCAGCAACAGAGCTTTGCATTGAGGTGAAAACTATTTTTATGCTGTTATAGTGTTGTCGTTGTTGTTGTTTTGAACTTTCATTAATGAACATGTTGTGTTTATTTCAAACGCGCGCATAAAAGAGTAGTATAGTAGTTATAGTATACCTATAAACTAACAACTGACCTCATTTTCAATACGTTGAACCAGTAACCTATACTCGTCGCTCTTCTTGTTTTCATAAACACTATTCCATGTCATAATGACACGAATTTCAGCCTTGATCTCTGTAAAATCAGAACGAATTTTTACTCTTTTCAAATAAAAAAATGCCTCAAATATCGAACTCTCTCACTGCGGACTCGTTCAACTTACGTTTTGTGTGTGTGGCATTTTTGTATATAAAATTACAAAACTCTTTAAAGTGTCCCTAAACCCTAATACTTGAAATTCAAGTATAGTTTCTACGTGAATGAAATAATCGTTTCTTCGATTAAAACGTTTTCCCAGCTTAACACTCCCTAATGGTCAACTAAGTGCTGTTCTCAAGGGTATCCTTGTTAGTAGTTCCCATACATACTGAATTCCTCTGGAGTTTGGGTTGTTGTGTATTCAAGTTCAGGAGTAGTAGACTGTGTCTCTTCATCTGTAGTAGTTTGACTTCGTGTTGACTCTTCGCTTTTTATTGTTGTCACTAAGACATTGTAAAAAATGTGCATAAATATTGAAACCAGTACACTGAACGCCTTTGGATCGATGAATAATAACAGATGCTAGTTCTTAGTTATGTATCAAAATTGTCACTACAAAAGTCGAATATCACTATAACTATCACTTTTTGGAACTTCTGTAAGAAAATGCATGCATTACACAGTGTGCAGTCAGTAGCAAGGTTGCTGCTTACATCGTGCCTTAACATACGACGTAGTAGTGCAGATTTCGCATGAGTGTGAAAAACTACGGCACGGTTACGGTGCGACACGAACACGGTACGGAACCTCGCCTGCTGATGTCTTTGTAAATTTGTAAAGAAATCAGCAGGCAAAGTTCCGTGGCGTGTCCGTGCCGCGCCGTAACCGTGTCGTAGTTTTTCACACTCATACGAAATCTGCACTACTGATTAAGTGGTGAGTGGAGAGAGAGTGCACATCGTTCACTCCCTGAAAGACCATGGTGTTAACCTCGTCAAAAAAAGGTCTTAAGTTGTTTCAACATCATCATTTTTTAAAGTGATGTTCGAACGAACATAATTAGTGGCATTGGAAATCTTTAGTTAAGTCATAGTTATTTGGTTTCCAAGATTTTCGTTCTTGTAGTCAATAGATATCACCGATGTACTGCACATTACTTATCTAGAAAGATGAAACAAGTCTTTCATACATTCAACTAACCTTTAGTTGCTACTGTTGTAGTTGGAATTCTTGTTGTAGTTGGAGCTAAAAATCATCAGAAATGTAATCTTAATTTTTCCATTTATTTATTTTAGTTGTTCGCAAGGTGATTAATTAGGAAGCATATTCACAAAAAAATGTTGGGGGGGGAGGGGAGGGGAGAGAACTGAAAAATTTACTCTTCATCAAAGAAATTTGAAGGGCCTACTAAACTTTTCAACAACCCCCTTTTGTTGACCCCTTGAATATCAGATGCCACTTAGCTTAATCTTCTCTTTCAAACACCCCCTCCCCCTATTTTACAGCCCCTGGGGACCTCCCTCTTTCTCATTAGCTCTCTTAACAATGTTTTGTAAATGCGATAACCAAGTGTAAAGTCTTAAGAAAACCAAGGATTAACCGGTTATTCCACTGAATTGTTAGTTTGCAATAGACGTAATGGCGACCATGGATGAATCTACTAAATTCTGTAATCGATGTCTCGAACATTAGGATCCTCTATTAGTCAAACATTTTGATGGCGACGATGATGATGATGATGATGATAGTATGATGATGATGCCAAATAAGAAAATCCTCTCAAGAAAACACACTTCAGCATCCTTGTACCTTGACAAGTTTTACCATCACCAGAGAATCCCACAGGACAAGGTCCACACGAAATTCCATTTGGAATTTCTGTGCAGTTAACGCCAGCAAAACACGAGTCATTTGAACAGCGATAGATCTTTTGGTTACAGTGAGAACCTTTGAAGCTAACATCACATCGACACGTGTAGTTGTTGATCCCATCGATACATGTTCCTGTCAAGAACGACATGGTCATTAATAACAGTATATATAGCGAATGTAACTATAGATGGATTGTATATTTCGATCGATCGGCTTGCAATGCGCGTCGCGTTCGAAGGCAAAAACTCTCAGCCATTTACAAATTTTAGGACGATGTCTACAAACTGACAAAACCAGAAGATGTCTAGAAACCGCCTTCAGACCAAATTTTGACTAACTAAATGCTAGCTAACACCCAAGGCGCAAGGCATTGTGGATATGGGAAAGTTGAGAATAGAGGAGAAGTTGGTCACATTGTTTATTAATTCAATCCAAGAAAGTCTAATATCTCAGCAAAGAGCTCCCAAAGGGAATACTCAAGTTTTACAACTTACGTTCAAGTACAAGAAGGAATATACAAGATGTTAAAACTTACCATTTCCACAGTTGACCGAAACGCAGTCATTGATGTTGGTTTCACATTTATCACCAGTGAATCCCACACGACACTGACAAGTGTACACTCCAGACCCCCGTGGGTAGTAGGGGTGGGGTAGACATTTGCCACCGTTTTTACACGGACACACCACAATGCGTATTGTTATAGTCATGACGTCAGTAGCGTTACATTCATCCGTGACTTTAAAAGTAAATTCCTTGCTGTCACGTGACGTGACGTCCCATTTTAGTAAACCAGTAGAAGTGAAGGTGTAGCCACTATCAGCTGTAGAACTCATCAGAGAGTACTTGATAGGACGATTATCGGGATCAGATGCCTTAAGCTGTAACGGTAGACGTTCTCCGACAATTGCAAAGAAAGTTGTCGTTTGATTCTTATCAAAATACGGTGGCTGGTTGTCTGAAATGTGTAACAAATTGAATGTGTAAATTTTGTCAATCAAGATTTTACAAAGGTTATCGGCGCACTTGATTCGATGGTGCATAACTTTCTAAAGTACGGTACAGCCGGGTTTCATCCATTCCTTCAGGAATCAAAAGACAAAGAAGCGGTAGCCATGTTGGATGAACAAACAATTTATAGTAATGAGAAGTCTTTTGTTGAAGTTCATCCAAGATGGCTGTCGTGACGTCACATGCAACCCAACAATATTTATGGGAAATGCGCAGGGAGTGTTTAAAGAGGGTGTAGTTGCATCCGTCCCAAGAAAAAAATGAGCCAAAGGAATAGAAAGGGAAGCGAATTTTTAATGAGTATCCATCCTATCGTTTAAATTATCTATTAACCTTTTCTTCGTGTCCAGGAATGTTGGGTATTTCCCGGCATGCATTGCTGGCACCAGTCATGTGGGTTCGATTGATTGGCTTTAAAACAATGTCCGCGTATCAGACAAGAGTTGTCCTGTACAAAAGTTAAAGATATATTATCAATTAAAATTATAGTTATATTCATTTGGGACACAGGAACCCCACAACATTTTTGAAAGTGCACGCAATGATTACTCCCCTCCCCCTCCCCCTCCATTCATAAGATCGAAAAGTCTCCTTCGTAAGTATGGAATCAAAGAGAAAGTCATGCATTTACAAAAGCAATTAAATGTAGACATTCAGCTTACCTTCAGAGAACAATTGCCCGTCTTATTACATGCCATACAAACAGAGTCGTACGACACAAATCGCATTTGCCGCTGACTCTTGTGTTTGCCGTCGTTTGAAATCGATATCCAAAGTCCCCCTGCAGGGGTACCCTGGGAGTCGTAGTCATTCAATTTCGTGGGAGGATCAGGAAGTTCACATCGTACACCATAAATATCAATCATTGTCCCAGGTAATTTGATGGCAGACGAGTTGACCACCCAGTTGCTTGGAAATACCTGCCGATTTGATGGACATGATTAGCTTTATATTTAAATTGGTGCGAAGTAAAACTAAACAGTGACAAAGAGGACTAAGAACTTTGCACTGTTATAGGGGGAGTCAACTGGTTAGAGCTCTGCTCCAGGGTCAAATGGAATGTATAGGGGGCAGCCATTGGTGCCTTCTATTACTTTCAGTTCAATGCCGTTGAGTTGGACCACGTTGTAGCATTGTCCATTTGGAGGAGCGGAACGAGTTCTGAAAAAGAAAAATACAGAGCAAACAAAGAAACAAACTCTGACCTTAAATTCTCGTGCGTGGCAAGTCAGGTTTTCTGAGTCGATGAAATATTGTCCAAAAATATCGGTCTTTTTACAGGGCCGTTTTTGAAGGTCGCATAATCCTCCATCGTAAATTCTGAATCGCAAAAGAGAGTAGAGGTCAGTTAATCGTGTCCTCCGAGACCATAGCGACATATGGACAAAAAAGACAACATATACACATACTAAGTAGTATGCTGTTCATTTGTAGTGCCTAGCTGTCTTTTCCAAGCTCTTAAGTCTTACAGTACATTAAGGGACATACATGTTACAGGGACATGAAGAGGAGCTTTGCAGCAGGGACAACTCCTCTTGTGTCAAGGGGCGCTGGAGCATTTCTGAAAGTACAGGGTCTAAGTCCTTGATAATGTAAAATCTTGTTGTGACAAAGCTTTTTAACCGCATTCTTACTAAAATTAGTTACAAGGAAAAATGTGTTAATTAACAAATAGGTGCTGCTATACTCTAATAAATGCACAGATGACGTCATGTGTGTGATGTGGTGAGAATATAAAAGTACCCCATGAGACAAAGTCGAGTGGCTTGATGTTGTTGTTGACCTTTTGACGTCTTCTGTACATCTATTAGGGTACAGACCCACGGGAAAATAAAATCTATTTGTTTCAATTATGTAATATTCATGAAAGCATTTCAACCAATCAGAGCACGCGTAAGATTCTATGACGTCATCTATGCGTGTGTTCTGTAATTTCACACGGTTCTCGATCAGAGCGCGCGTAGTTATATGAAATAAGCTTTTAGATCAACTTACCCATACAGCTCAGGAACTGCGTTGACGTTCATGGAACAATCATTTGACGTATAACCTTCGTCACATATACATGTCCTGTTTGTGCAGTTGCCATGGTTACTGCAATCGCTTGGACACAGGTTCTCTCCAATATCTTCTGGAGGCTTAAGTTCACCACTGGCATCTTTCTTATAAAGGGAAACATTCTTTAAGGCAGCTTCTTCACAAGTTTCTTTCATGGAATCGAAGGCCGCGCTAGCAAACCTTAAATCACCGGTGAGCTGAAAAACACAAAGGTATCAGTCATACGAATGAGGCTAGTTTTTTTTTGTTGTGAAGATCTATAACCGCTGTCGGTGAGTGTCGGACTTTCGTGCAGGAGGTCAGGGTCGAATCAAAATCATAATTGAGGAGATGCTGCCTTTGTCATTACAACTACAAATGGTTAAACCTTCATGTCTATATATAGGAAGGAGAAGCTAATATTTAAGCTTAACTCAAATAAACTCAACTCAGAACTGTTATTTACCTGCAAATCAGTAGTACATTGCAACATTGCTATTGTCAAGTTAAAACCAGGTACTTTCCCACACTTCTTGCCTGCTGTCGTGTCTTCTATCAAACTTTTACAATATTGAGTAGCGTTTTCTCTTGACATGAATTCCTGCATTGCTGCTCTTCGAGCACGAATACGTTGCGAAGCAAATTTCTCATCATCGTCATCAACAAAGAAATGTGGATTGTCATCATTGTCCATAACATCATCATCATCATAAATTGTTTCGTCAAGGGATCGTCTTCTCCTATTATTGTTTTGAAATTGCCTGGCAATATCAACTCCACCCATTTGACCAAACTCTTGAAAAGAATTTGCATCCCATCTACAAAGGGTAAACCCGGCATCCTTCGTTGGACATTCACACCACTTGTGTTGAGCATTTTCATCATGGCCAGGTGTTTGTGTCGGGAAAATGTTGAACAAACTTGTACCTTTTACTCTGTCAGAAATCATAAAGTAGTCTATAAGCACCCAATAATCAGTCGTTTAATTTAATGCTCTAATTTAGCAGAAACTCGAAGTAAAAGGAAATAGATTTTAGTTGTATAAATTCTCTGTAAATAAGAAAATGTTACATTTGGCATGTAAGTTAAGGCCGAGTTACACTTTACGAATGTCGTCAAAATTGAATTCTACTGTTTTTAACACTGCTAATTCATTTGATTTTCTTTTCAAAAACTCGGCTCGACACGAAAAATGTACTGGAGTGTAACATATTTTTCCGACGGAAACGAACCGATTTATTTCTTTTCACGCATACATGTGCTTAACTTAACGCGCGGTCTCCTAAACTACGCTTTACCTCCAACTATGCCCAAAGGATTTGATGTCGTTCCCATAGTTCTGTCCATCGCCTCCATGATGAAATTCATCATCTTGTCTATCATTGCAATTGCCACATAATCCAGTGATTCCAGTGTTAGTAGGATCTAGTTGAAATGCTTTAAGATAGAGACTAAGACCCCAGTAGTCACGTTGAATTTTTAGACGAGTACCAGATGGTAAAACGACCTGTAGTGCAACAAGGATATAAGTTAGTGAAATAAAATAAAAAGCAAAAGAATACGAGAAGAGAAGATGAGATTAGAGAAATGAAGAGAAAAGTGAAGAGAAAAATAAAATAGGAGAGAAGAGAAGAGAAAAAAGGGAAGAGCAGAGAAGAGAAGACAATAGTAGAGCAGAGCAGAGCAGAGCAGAGCAGAACAGAGTAGAGTAGAGTACAGAAGAGAAGGCAAGTCTGCAACATTTCTGGCATTGTAGACAACTTACATTATATGTTACTGTACTGCCATCAACTTTCCTAATGATGTGCGTGCCTGGTGGCAGCAGTCCTCTTGCAGTACGTACTTGCATTCTTAAACGTGTTAATGTCGTGCGAACAAGTTGCTGATTGCACACTGTAAATATGATGATAGCACCTCCTTCTTGGATTGCTACAGCACAGTTACAGGTTGGCCCATTAGCATGTGCAGAACACATCCATCCTCTGGTTTGAATCTGGAAGCAAAAGTACCTTGATTGAATTCTGTTTAGTCTCGCAGGTAACGCTGTCTGGTCACACAACGCTACGTTGCGTGACAAGACCAAACAGGGCTGCGAGGGAGATTCTTGTGCCTGATCAAATAGTTATAGCGCGTTCACACAAAGGTGTTTTTGTTTGAACGTACATTTCCATGTGTTTTGGCCGTCCACACTAAAACGATCCTATACGCATGTTCATCGGTTAAATCAAAACACATATTAGGCTACACCAACGCAAATTCACACAAAATTAAAAACGTGTTTTTTGAGACGCAGTTTTAGTGTGACCGGAAGACCAAAAAAAAAACACATCGCAAAGCATTCGTTTTCAATCAAAAACGCTAGTGTGGATAGATCCTAATAGAAAACGCCTGCCAAACTATATAGAAACTTGGGACAAGGACAATGAAGGCTCAGCAAAAAAGGATGACGACAGCGACAATGAAGGCTCTCTCAATGTAAAGAATGTAATCGCCAATGATATGACCATGATATCATTACTAACCTCTGTTTTGGTAATGGTATTCTTGTAAAGAATGTAATCGCCAATCGGGAAGAAGTCGTAATACCTAAAATGGAAGACATAAACTGAAGTAGGTAGGGAGACACAAAAAACTCTTGGAAAGGTTTTCTGAATTGCCATGAACTTACCTTCCGTCAAATGTCGTGTAGTGTGGATCAGTTACTGACGAACATTCTTTCTGTTTTGAGTTCTCAACTTTTACCTAAAGCAGTAAGGAAAGTTTGTAAAGCATCTGTTTCACCGCGACATCATTAGAGTTGTTAGGATCTCAACCTTGGGGTTAGTCATGGCGGCATTAGCCTCTTCTCAGCTTACCCAATTTTCTCCTCCGTCCACTCATCATCATGTATGCCTGACTACAACTCCCACATCCCCATCTCCCCACCTCATTAACGGATATTTATATAAAGCTACCTACCTTTATAGAAGGTAACCTGTAGTTGTTCCAAAAGTCGTGCGAAAAACTTGTTATGCCAAAGTGGTACTCCATGGCATTGTCCTTCCACTGGTTTACGTTATCACATACTCCAACTATCTCGAGTTCACGAGTTTGATTAGGAAACATTCCTTTTGGTAACTTGACTTCACATGTACTGGATGCACTTTTGGTCTGCTGTACCCCTGCCTGGAAATCTGGTACTAATACTTTGATGGATACAGACTCCCCAAGGATAGGTAAAGTAGGCCTGAACATGACAGTGATGTTAGTGTCCCTTTTGCATTCTTTTAGACGACCGTGTTGGGGAGTGGCGACCTGATAGTAAAAAGAAATATCTTATATTGGTATGAGCAGTAAGTTAGGGAGGAGGTCAGGGAGAAGAGAAGGGTACATGAAAGGAAGGAAGGAAGGAAGGAAGGAAGGAAGGAAGGAAGGAAGGAAGGAAGGAAGGATGGATGGATGGATGGATGGATGGAGGGATATGAGGATAGAGAAAAGCTAACTGAATAATTTCACAAAAGATTATTATATTTTTCGAACACCTCAGCTATATAAACATGAGCTAACAAAACTTTATCTCAGTCATGACGTCGATCAAGCACTTGGTAAGTTTTTTTTCTATAAAATAATTGTGCATTCCTCTTTATTTACCCTAATGCCTACAAAGAATTCGTTGCTGTCTCTTCCCAGTTTGTTCCACTTATTGTTTCTATCAGTGTTGTATTTCATACGAAGTCTGCATCGAACCTGTGAGAAAGAAAGGTTGTATGCACATCTGAGCTTCTGATGAGTATGACTTAAGCCATATAACACATGCACACGTCTCCTTTTTGGAATATGATGCGTACGCATCTCTGTACTGTGATATAAACACGATGAGTGATGTAGAGTACAAGATATGCCAGCTGTGTTGTGCTATGTCGTGTTGTGCTACATCGTGAAATCTAAGTGTTTTGATTGGACATCAACATCATCAAAACCTGAGACACGGTATACATTTATTGTTCTATCTTCTATCTTACTCTGTGTCCTGGCATGAAGTGAAAACGAAAGTCATCCGTTTTGAACGGCAAAGTAATGTATCTTTGATTGCATTTATTATCGTCGTTGGTTCCACAAATTGTATCGTTTTTGATCGAGTGTCCATCAGTAAACCATTCGATACCAAACGACACGTTTTTCCACAATGGAAACTGGAACTTGCAGACCATAGTTACCATGACAGAGTTCTCATGGTACGAGACTGTTGGGGTTGGGACGAGACCATCGGGAAAATCAACGATTATAGACGCTGCAAAAATAAAGTACACTGATTACACCGACTTTAGAATAGTGTAACACACTATTCCACAGTTTGTGTTGGCTTAATAAATCATTTCAAATGACGAGGATTTCCTGTTTAAATATAGAATAAATTGGCACTGAGCCGAATTTGGAAGCACAAAAGCGGTTATTAAAAGACGTGGGAAAACGACTACGCATGTGCAAGATTTCTTCGACTTACGCGTGTCTGTGTCTTCAACACAGGAGTCCCAAGCAATAGATTTGGAATTTTTATCAATAGATTTCTCTATATCACGTCTTGGAACCTCAATACTTTTAAGCAGGGCGAAAACAGGAAAGTACGAGGTGAAAAAGACAGGCTACAAAATAAGCACTACAATGTCCACAAAGTGATTTCTGGGGGACTAAGTTGGCTTCTGTCGCTTGAGTTTTGCCGGCAAAGTTGTTCGTTTACACTGACGAATGTTTTCATTGGCGCGCATGCGCAGTACATTTTCCACCGTGTCAGTAGGGCCTCACTATTCAATAACGATATTTAAATAATTTCTTCTTGTTGAAATCCCTGCTGAAGCTTAAGACATTAGACATTTGTTTTTCCCTCCAAGAAGGTTGGGCACAAGCAAATGTATAATTACCTGTACAATTTGGAACAAGGCCGTTTTGACCTTTAGGACATGGCTGTTTATCACCTGAAGAAAAGAGAAATAAAGAAAGGCATTAACGATAAGCCATCTGTAACGTGCTATAACGAACCTTTTCCCTTTATCAAAATATCACTTTGTACATCTAATCTCTGTTTTCATTTCAGCGACCAGAATATTCTCCTTGGGACAAGTCAGAACGCAAATCGAGTTTTGCTTTTAAAAGCAATTACAAAATTACCCGTCTCCTAAATCAAAAAAGAGAAGTTGCGAACAATTTCAATTTGTCTAAGAAGGTGAGATGAAGTTTTTCAAATAGACGTAAAATAAACAAGTCGTCGCACTGAGATAGCAAGCTTTTCTTTGGGAGTTTGAAAAACCGCGAAACTTCATAGTTCAAGGACACTATCAAAGAACTTCGTCGAATCGACAATAACGAGAAGCAACGAAAAGCGGTTTTCTGTCACATCGCATTATCGGATGGTTGATCTGTCGGCCGGCGAAAATTTCGAAAAATTTTCTTGAAATAAAGTATTTTTCACTCATCGATAAGCGCCACTTAATATGCTAAGTGTAGCGAAAATAAAGTTGGATACTTTACTTATTTTGTGATGATTCGTTAATCGCTTCAGGATTCATTTATCGGCAATAAATAAAATGCATGCCAGGTCTAGAGGCGTCATTAGCCGATATTCCTACTTATAACTGTATTTTAACCTGAAATTAAAGAGCTCTAGTGGCATTAGTAAATAGAAAATGATTCGAAGAATGTACTCCGTTCTCTAAAACATATTAAAGTAACCAGTACATGTATAAAAACAGTATTTAATTTCGTTGCCCGTGCGCGTCGAAATTGATAGACCCAGAAGGAACTGCTACATAACATCGCTTCGATGGTTTTAATCCCAAAGTTGAACGTTAAAATGCATCTAATCAGCATACAAATAAAATACTCCGATTTTATAATTCCTGTCACTGCTTGCACGAAGTGTATAAATAATATATCAGCGTTCATCTTCTCGACCTTGATCAACTTTTTCATGTATGTCCTATTTTGCCATTGACTCCCCGGAAATAACTGCTGCGTAATGCAGGCATTTGACAACGCGTTTTTGCATCTTAGCCACGGTACCGGCCACGTTGTAGACAAACATCAGCATTGTTGCATTTTCGAAAACTCACTCTCAAGATAGATGTTACTGAGTTAATGTTACGTTTTTGAAAATTAAAAAAAAAAAACCGTCATGAGGTTAATAAAAATGTGTGGTTGCAAAAAGTATTGAAACAAATGCTACGCTACCTGGTTTATTGATAAATATTGCTCCACCTACCTGCACAATATGCTGTAGGACATAGATAGGTTGGTTTGAGTTTATAAACGAAGAAATCACCAGCGCACTTTTTAACGCTAATTTGGAATGGACTGACACATCCTTGCATGAGGTTTCGATTATTCATACATGCGGTAACTTTCTTCTCTTGGCCCACTGTAGTTGGATGTGTACCTCTTATCCATATTGGTGCTTGTGTTCCACAGGAGTATGGATCGGGTTTTGTAGTTGGCATCTGTCCTCCAACGATGCTAGTAAATCTGTACCAGCCCGAAGTAAGCGTATTGTCGCATTTATATACATGTCCTTGTTGCCATTTATATTTCGTACTTCGATAGGGATCATCGATGGACTTGTAGTTTTCGCACGGATCTAATTGAGAATGACTTGAAGAAATCATTAACACGAGTACAAGAGCGCTCAAAATCCAACATCTCTTCTCATATGCCATATTCATCCACGAATTCAACATAGACTAATTCGTATATTCGTGCAAACGTTTTGGGTGCTGTTGATGCATGTAGATCTGTAAGATAATAAGCTGCCTTCAACAACTACCGGAAGAGATTTCACCTCGGGGATACCCCAGATGATTGTTCGACAGATCTCGCTTACGGAATAACGTGAGTTCGGGATTAACTTGAAGGTACCGGGGAACTTAAGAACCGGGGACATCACTTGATCAGAAAGTGATTGGGTATGTGCGGTGCCGTTGCCCAATCCGGAGACCGGAAATACCCCAAAAAAATTCAACCTTAACTCACCCAGAAAAACATCCTAAGTAGGAACTAAAAAGCATTCTGAAGACTTCTTTGTCTCCTTGTCATCGAAAAAAATTCATTCATTTTACTCCAAAACTGGTTTCACCGACTTTGCAAGACTAAAATCGGATCCCGCTGCTCCTCACATCCATATTATCAAAACTATGAGTACCTGTCCCTAGCCACAAGAATTCAATGTTGTCATATAGAGGTCTTAAGTTCTTTTATTTTCTGAAAGAATTTAGTTTGATGATGTGTTTTGACATGATTGATGTTAAATATTTAGCTTTCTACTATTTCTAAGCAGCTGTGCTTTCAATTCTTGCAATTTTTTTACTATTTAATTTCATTTATTTAAGTAAAATTAAGAGTACGAATAAACAGTTGTTGTTTGTTTATTGTTGTTTGGTTTTAATCTAGTATTAATGTCTCTTGTCTGTGACTACACTGCGTTGGACTTAAGTGCTGTTGTACTAAGTTCTTAAGGTCATAAAATAGAAATATTTGCATTCCTGTTGACGTCATTTTATGAAATCTGCATAGAAACTGCCTAAACCTGTTTCTCGGCCTTTCTTCTTCTTTTTCTTCTTCTTCTTCTTCTTCTTCTTCTTCTTCTTCTTCTTCTTCTTCTTCTTCTTCTTCTTCTTCTTCTTCTTCTTCTTCTTCTTTTTTCAAAATGTCAAAATTTTAGACAAAGAACTGAATGAAAAAAATATGGAAACCGTATAACTGAAAAAACCCCGAAGTTTAACAAATTCACGATGATTTTGGCCGTACTTAATCAAGTAAAGTGGCAGGATTAGGTTAAAGTCTGAATAACATGAAAACGTAAATATGAGGGCATATCACAAAGAATTGCAAATATGTTTGTTAACACAAGTGTATTTGCTGTTCTCCTTTCTCTTAGACTACGTCCACATTCGATCTCCTTTGTAGCCATTCTTAGTGTAGTCGTATATATATTTTTTTTATTTATTTATTTTATTTTTATTTTATTTAAACACGTATCGTCCAGGAGCTAGAAACTCGTTCAAAATACGAACGTGTGTGAACAACATAAATTAATTATAACTTGGAAACATAATATAGAAAAAAATGGTATGAAATTATCAATAGTTATAGAAAATAAATTGAACTGAAGAATCTAAAGAATGGCTTTCTTAAGGTTGCTTTTGAATTCAGTTAGACTCGCTGCATTATGAACTTTGTTGGGAAGACTATTCCAAACGTTAGCAGCCATATAGCTAAATGATTTTTTCTTCCATAATAAGTTAAACCTAGGTATAGCTAGCTTATATCCATCTCCCCTGAGATTATAATGTGTTTTTCTAAAGCTAAAAAGATTCTTTATATACTGAGGACCATCTCCATATAAACTCTTATAAAGTAATACCATTGACTGATAGATACGTCGTTTCTTGAGATTAGATAGTTCGACGGTACTTAATATCTGCTCATATGGAACAGTTTTACCATAGCCTAACACAGAACTAAGAATGTAATAATTAGCGTTATCTAGTCGGTCGCTTTGAACTTTACCTAAATCTAGCATTAAAGGACCACAGTATTCTAGGTGTGGAAGAATAAACGCCTTGTATAGCATAATCATCTTATCGATGGGCAAAGATCTTCTATATATGGAGCGTTAGACGAAGACACTAAAAAGTGCTGCGATACGTCCACTCGCTTATCTGTATAAACTTGAAGCGTGCCTTTGTTTCTCTTTGATAGACAAAAGTAAAACGCTGCTGTAGTTTGGGAGACAGACCTGACCGTGTCAAAAAGTATGATTTGTGTGTGGTTTACATATTATTCCTGCGATTGAACACACTTTTCCAGATCCGGCGAAGTGACGACATGGAAACGAAGCTTTAGTTTTCACGTTAGGCTTCAGTTACTTAGTTTAAAAAATGGATCTTATTTCCTCCTATTTTCTTTCCTCTTTCAGTTTTCGTGCTGATCCATAGTGTGGAGTCAGACAGCTTGGCATGGTCACTTGGCCAAGTGTAGCTCAGTTGATTATTGGCCGATTTCTGATGCGAGAGGTCCCGAGTTCGATTTCCAGTAACCTCGCACTTGTTTCGACTTTTTCCATTCTGTTTAGCTTTAACTAGCGTTAGGGTCTGATTATATGACCCGGACTGGCTCGGTTAAGGGGTTGACTTCTGACCCCCCTCCCCCTCCCCCACGTCCTCTATTTTTATTAACACCCAGACCCTATTCATAATACTCGTAATGACATGCAAAGATGAAATAACATGAAATAACATTCCCCGTGCAGCTAGATACAAATAGGCACGTGCCTCCCTTGGGGCTATGACTATAAAATGCCAAATCCAAATGAATCACTCGGTTCTTGCTCAGTTCCAGCGGAACAGCGAACAGTGGAACGGCCCACCCACCCGCCCCTGAAATTCGCGTGGGTCGTTTGTACCGCTCCCCTAAGCCAAGCTGTTCCAGCTTGTCTTAGGCCGCTGATCAATATTTTTCCCCATTCCTTAATTTCAGCTGAGCATGAATGCGAGTGTTATGAAATAGAATACTTTTGATTCACAAAATATAATAAAATATAATAAAATACATTTGATTGTACAGAACTACAGTGCACGCACTTAATCCGTGAAACATAAATAGTACAAAATAGTGCTAAATTATGTCGGGTAATTCCTTTGTTTCCTATTGTCTAATCAACACTAGTAGTAACAAGAGACCATAATACTAAGAGAGCGAAACTCAGTATTGATGTCTGTGCGATGTTCGTGGTGACTAAGGCTATTTTTAGTAACTTCGCCATCGCGCGCGCAAGACCCTCAACCAATAGAATATATGCTTTTTAGCGTGCGCGCGGAAGGGACCGTATTTGAATTCTATTGTTTAAGTGCCTTGCGCGCGCGATGGCGAAGTTACTAAAAATAGCCTTAGCCGCCACGAACATGGCACAGACATCAATACTGAGCTTCGCTCTCTTAGTATTATGGTCTCTTGGTAGTAATTAGTAGTGCTTGTTTCACGGATTAAGTGCATGCACTCTACAGTTACTTCTATATTTTTAATTGTTGCTAGAGTGATTCTACAATAGACACAATTAAAGCAATAGATTGACAACCTTCTAAGTATATAAGGCCTAAAAATATTTCACAGGTTAAGTAAACAACTCTAATTTTTTATTATTTTTTTCCGTCTCTGGAAAGCCGCATGGTAGAGTGATCGCACTTAATCCGTGAAATTGTACTAGCTAAATAATGCAAAATAGCATTATTAAACAATGGAAAACAAAGGATTTTATACTTTTTTGTACAAAGTAGATTTTGTACTTTTTCACGGATTAAGTGCGATCACTCTACGATATTCTACTGACGACTAAAATTAGTATAATATATAATAAATTAATTTATATAGCGCTAACTCGACTAGTTCTCCATATAGCGCTTTACAATACTATGTCGATATAATAATAATAAAGAATAAAGTTTATAACATAGCTACAATCTTACGCGCGCTCTGATTGGCCAGAAAGCTATCAACTATTTGCCCATGGGCTGCACGGCGCGCGCACTATCTTCGTCATCATCTTTTTCAAATCGTTCGTTTTTAAGATGGCGACACATATAACGCGCGCTCTGATTGGTTGAAAAGTCTATGAACTATTTCCCCATGGGCTGCACGGCTCCGTTTCTAACGTTCTAGGCTCTGTTATAAATCAATTAGACAACAGAAAGCCGCTTGCCCATTGCGTTATTGACGCACTTGAGAAAATATAAAGAACTCTTAACAAACTAGAGTCGCACTCGGCTACGCCTCGTGCCACTCTTACGTTTGTTAATCGTTCTTTATATTTTCTCTCGTGCGTCTATAACGCCATGGGCGCGCGGCTTTCTGTTGTCTAATTGATAAATAAACATGACTTTATTGATATAAGCGAAACATTGATGAGCTTGAATTGTTCTAATTAATTCTAAATGGAAAGTGCGGCATTTTAATAAAAAGACATGACTTTTTGTATCATCGTCCACCACAGGTGTAATTTCTTCAACAATTTGCTTGTGTTAAAAGGTTTCCTAATCGCAAGGAATTGATAATAATCAGAACAAATTTATTAACTTACTAGTAACTAATTAAACGGCTAGCACTTTAAAAAGTTCATCTTGACATGGCTCAGCGACTGTTATGGTGGAGATACACCCATCTTATCAACTGTAATTGGTATGCTTTTATAAAAAGAGAGGAATTCAGGACGTGTTTTTATGCAAACGTGGTTATTGTTATCAACGGTTGCTACCGTTAGGAGAGAGGAGTATAAAGAGCTTCTGTTTCCATAAAGATGTTGATACTAATGTTATATGGAGCACTCTTCTGAGGAAGGAAGGCTCAAGCCTCTCCATCCATGGAGATATAGCCACTGTTTTCATCGTTCCAGCCAAAGTTCCTGCGAATATTGTCTGCGTAATCGTACACGAGTTCTGTTCTCATGGCAACGCTGACAATCCTTGAGCCATTATTTACAGCATCATTGCTTATGACTTCAGTGTTTTCATATTCACTTGATAAAGGTTCTCTAAAGTTTGTCCTGTGTTTTCTGCCTCCTTTCGCTAGATCTGGTGCTGCTGTAGCCGTGACGTCATCATGTCCCATGGTTCCTTGGGGTTCCATTTCAATTGTTTTATTACGACGTATACTAAAGAAAGAATTTGATTGGTTAAAGACGTGCCGTTGGTAATAAACGATAAAGAACGCTGTCGATTTCCTTGTAAAAGGAAAAAAAAATCAACAATTTCAATACTCACTCTTCCCTTTCCTGCTGTCTTGAAACTAAATTTGAATAAAATGAAAACAGTTAATTATAATTTGTGTCCAATGCGTTGCGTAGCACTAGCGCTCATTGGGGACACTGTACTCTCAAATACACTACCACTACATTGTAATATTCTATGCACAACTCTCAGCTCACGAGTTGTAATAAGTTTAGACAATTAAGCCCTTTTCAGGAAGCAATGGAGAAGGTCGAAAACAAAAAGGTGCTGAAAGTGGAGATGGGCTTCCTAGTTCTTATTTCAGTTTCAGACAAGGGGCCGGTTGTACGAAGGGTGAATAGCGCTATCCAGCGGATAAATCCTTATCCAGCGAATAAAATCTAAACAAAATCTATACAGTGGATAACTCTTATCCGGTGGATAACTTTATCCAACCTTCGTACAACCGGGCCAAGCAGTATATTTCTCTATGTTTATTTGTTTATTTATGATGTTTTTTGACTTACATTTCTTCTTTCGTTTCCATCGTATCACCAATACAATGATGATAGAGAGCAAAACCAGTATGATTACTGACAAAACTACTATAACGGTCATGCGTGGTGTTCCACTGTATGTCGTTCTTGTAGGACTTGGTGCTTTTGGAAGAGTTGATCTGGTGTGATCTACAGACAAAAAACATGAAAACAAATCGTGTGAAAGCTGGCCCTAGGGGAAGGGAGGGCGGGTGGAATGGAAATGTGCCTTATTTCCCCCTCCCATTTCCTTCCTATGTCCCTCCTTTCCTTAGAACAGGCTACTCAGGATAAGTTTGCTTGTAGGAGCCAGACTGCTTGGAGAACAAGGAATAAAACAATGGCAGTGAAACGGATTGGATTCTCATGCGTTCTCATCATGCAAGGTCGCAAACTTTACTAAGATGTAATGTTACATTGACTACGTTCAAAATCCACAATTTAATTAAGGGAAATGCTTTTCAAACACTCTGATAAAGAACTAAACATTTGATTATACTCGCTGCATGTTTCTAATAGAAAGTGAAATACTTCGAGCTGTGTACTGTAATGTTTGAGATGTTTTCAAATTCAATTACTAGTGTTCACTAGTACTAGTTCTCTTCATAACTGCTGCTGGCCACACATACTTTTGGTCTGCAGCTTCAGAAAATCATCTCTAGATATTCCACAAGATCGAAACGTATCAGTCAAAATTAGTGTTGCTGCTCGTCTGGCGGCTTGCAGCAAAAATTCTATTGCTCAAGAGACTTTGGCGTTTTAGTCTCATCGGGCTCTTTGGTATTTTCAAGAATGTGATTATAATCAATCAGTGACATATACAAATTAAACATGGCGATTTTAATGACGTTAATTGCAAAAATTTAGCCAATGAGAGCGTGCGATATAAATAAACTGGATTGTGGAGAATTTCATCCAATCAGTGCGTGCCCACTGCAGCATCCAAGCCAAAAAGAGTTAGCGAAAAAAAATGTATCTGTTATAGTGAAGCGATGAATAAGTGGATCGTTCAAACTTTACCTGGTAAATTATCAGATGCTGAGGTCGGAACTGTTGTTTCTTGAGGATTATCAGTATTTGTGATTTGTTTACATTGTCGTCGTTCTGGCCATTTATGTTGACTAGTTCTGCAAACTGAGAGATACCGATGGTGAATTAGCTGACTGCATAATTTGTGAAACCAATTGCAAAATTGACAAATAACTTAAACATAGACTGATAAACTGAGAAAAGATGAAAAAGCAAGAAAATATAGCAATATATGATCAATTCACATTGGCACAAAAA
Source organism: Telmatactis stephensoni (assembly GCA_029948255.1). Lineage (NCBI taxonomy): Eukaryota > Metazoa > Cnidaria > Anthozoa > Actiniaria > Isophelliidae > Telmatactis > Telmatactis stephensoni. Next base: position 69,265 of record JALIZF010001470.1, on the reverse strand, counting down.
CTAGAGAAAATATAAAAAGACAAAACTTGCTTGAAAAATGAGACATGAAGTTAGAAAAAGAAAGTATCTGAAAATAAAGGAAAAGGAAGGAAAGAAAAGAAGAAAGAAAGAAGAAAAGAAAGAACGAAAGAAACAAAGAAAGAAAGAAAAAAAAAAGAAAAAAAAAAAAAAGGCGCACAAAAATGACTTAAAATGACCAAACACAAAAACAAAACAACAGATATGAAATGATGTGAAAAGTATGCTGCTTAGACAGCTAGACTAATCGGTGCTATGTGACACATGTCGGCAGTGACATTAAGACGTAGTTATTAGTGTTTTCAAAAAGAGGTTTGACACAGAAAAACACTAATAAACACTTATCAGTTATAGCAATCCAAGCCTATAGCCTACGTCATTTTCGGGAAATCTCGAGTTTTCTTCGGATGTTACGTAATGTCGTACTCGATAATTAAAGGGAAATTCGGAAGCAGTCTATTCTTTCTTCCCTCACCTTTTCTAGTAATATTGAATTCACAAATCCATCCTTTACTTCCGTCTCTCCTCAGGTTATTAAACAACCCTTTATAAGATGATGGGTAGTTTTTTGCTATTATGGCGTAGTATTCTTTAGAGAAACTCGATGGCTCGTGAGGTTGCCATTTGTTGTAGGTCAAATTATGATCACTAAGCCACATCCATTGCTCCAGACTTCCATTATACACAAGTCCGATCCACCATTCATTATGACTGCCACTTTTTGTCGATTTACTTTGAATTTGCGTCTTTATAAATCGCCATTCATCTTGTGTTTCCATAGAAACCAAATCTCCACCATTTCGCTTACATAAGTCTCGACTTGTATCCCATTTATTGACGTTCGAGTCTCCATCAAACGTATAGCATGAACACTGAGCTAAACATAAAAGTAAAATTAGCTGTAATACTTCAAGTCCAGTTACTTATCGGAAGTCGAGGTTCCAATGTTACTTAGAAATGTAACTTAATAGTTTTTTCGTCTGTGGAATCATATTTAAGGAATATAAAACGCGCACGCGCATGTCTCTGTACTGTGATATATATACACAGTGGAAGTTGTAGAGCAAGAGAAAAGCAAGCTTAGGAACACGAGGCGTAGCCGAGTGTTTCTCTTGCTTTTCGAGTGCTCTACATCTTCCAGAGTGTTTATATCACAGAACAGAGACATAAGCGATCGTTTTATATTGCTTTTATAAAATATTTTCGACATTTTTTGAGCGAGCCATGTCTCTGTCCTCTGATATAAACACGGTAGCCAGCCAATCAGCGGCGCGTTATATCTCAAATATTTTATAAACTGTGATATAAACACTCTGGCTACACCTTGGCTACACCTCGTGTTCCTAAACTTACTTTTCTCTTGCTCTACATCTCCCATCGTGTTTATATCACAGTACATAGACATGCACGCGCGTTCTACATTAAATATGTAGGCATGAGTTTTCTAGAGCAATAATAACCACTTTCTCATACACTGCTACTAAAGAATGCTCATACTTCTTAGAAGATGTAATAACTTACCATTTGCTCTTATCACCATTATTACTATTACTAACATCGATATCCATCGATAAAATGTTAGCATCATAGCAGCCATTCTATCTAATTACATTCAAACTTCACAGTCTTCAATGATTCTTTATTTATGTGAAATACATTTTCCCCTTTCTCTTTGTGATTTAAGTAATTATGAAACAGCATGATATATATATAGAGAGAGAAGTGGAGGGAGTCCAAATAGGGCCTAAAATGATATGAAACTGCAAGTTACTCTTTTGATAACGTTTCATCTTTGTCTAATTGACAAGACATTTTGAAACTTTAGTGTGTTTATTTCGATTAATGCCAAGTACTGATCAGTCAAGAGATCATAAATAAGAGAGGGGAACTTGTTAATGGGGCGTGCGCCGTGATGATTCCCATCTGTGCTATTTTTAGTAACCGGATGCAGTTTAATTTTCGTCTTACCCTACTCCTGTGCGTCATAATTTGACACTTCCGGAACCAGAGAACCGTTTAGTGCAAATTTAACTGCATCCGGTTACTAAAAATAGCACAGATGGGAATCATCACGGCGCGCGCCATTTTTAGTAACCGGATGCAGTTAAATTTTCGTCTTACCCTACTCACGTGCGTCGAAAAATTGAACGAGTGGAATTTCGCGATTTGAGCTTCATAAAATCACACAATCGATACCAAATTTATTCTAGATTCCACGAAAAAGCCATCTGATGTCCAATTAATAATTTACATCAAAAAATTATAAAAACAAACGAGTTTTTCTCATCTAAATGAGCGAAAATTTTTGAATAAACCTAAGCGCGCGCTCGATGACGTGTAGCGCGCGCATTTCCGCTAAAATTTCTTTCAGCTTGAAACACAACAAAATCTTCGACGTTTTTGCCTTGTTTCTCATCAAAATCGTTCCTTTGTAATCAGAAAATACACACTTTTGATGGTAGATAATGTGAACAACAGCAGTTTTATGATAACTTTGATTTTAACGCTGTTTTTGAAAACTCAAATCTGCACTAAACGGTTCTCTGGTTCCGGAAGTGTCAAATTATGACGCACAGGTGTAGGGTAAGACGAAAATTAAACTGCATCCGGTTACTAAAAATAGCACAGATGGGAATCATCACGGCGCGCGCCCCATTAACAAGTTTCCCTCTCTTATTTATGCTCTCTTGATCAGTTCAATATAGGTAACATAGCTTTATTGAATAAAGCATTACTTCTAAACATCCTGTGTCAACAGATAAAATGGTGGTACTCCGTCCCATTCCCTTTAAGCGGTTTCGGAAATGGCCCTAAAACAAAACTGAGAGTAGAGCCACCCAGGGAAATAGAGAATTCTATTTGAAGCAGATCGTGACTAAAATTGAAATGTCGTTGAATTTTTTACCATATTTAGGTAGTGATAACGAGTTTTCAATTCTCTGGTGATTTTTTATTTTCTAAGTTCCTAAAAGCTACAAATAAGCCCTTTTTGAAGACTGTTGGATGTTGATTTGCATCTGGTAAATGAAGAGCGGGGTTCAATCGTAAAAATGTACTACTGCCCATGAAAACATGAGCAAGCAAAGTTTTGAAGTCATTCAGTTGGTATTTTGAAGTGATTTTTATCATATCAATAGTATTATATTTCTATTTTGTATGTAAATTATATTGAGTGAATAAATGTGAAACTTAATTGAAAACTGACTGGTGAAACGAGACTTATCTTGCACGAAAGATGTCCAATATTTTATTTCCATTCACTGAACAAAAGGTACAGGAGGAGCGATCGTCTATGTACTGACAAGTAAACATACTGAGATTTTCGATCAAGGTTTTTGCCGTTCTCGGCAAAAATACTCTTTTGCAATCTAGAACAACAGCTTAACTGCTCATTTTTACTAAAATTTGGGCAATCCGACGCTCACAAGAGAAATCTATAAAACAAAACAAATTCTTCAACCGCACGTAACGTCAGTTTGGATGGCACTCATTTTTGACCAATCAGAAAGCGATATTCGAGATAATGGAGGAGGGAAGGGGAGGGGAAAGAGCTACATGAGGGAGAGGAAAAGTGGAAGGAGAGGCTCTCCCGCTCCTTTTTCCCTCCACTCCGTTTCCCCTCCCCTGCCCTTCCCCCTCCGCTGTTTGAAGGCCAGTGAAAATATATTCATCTGCGTCTCCATCTTCCCCTTACCATCTTCTTTCATTTAGTAAAGTTGAAACCAAGTTGTCAGGCGTCAGCCACAGGTTCAGCTCTTCCACAACTTGCTGTTTCATTTACAACAGGAAGACCTCGCAAAATTAAAGCCCAAGGTATCCTCAAAGGAGTTGTACAAGAGATAAAAATGATTGCAGTCCCTTTTATACCAGTACAATGGATATCAATATTGGTTGTTGTTGTGATTATAAGAACATATGGTAAGTTAACTTATGGATGATTTATCAAGTTTCAAAATTTTGAATAAAACTCGTATTGTTAGATCGTTTTAACAGCCTTCCAAAATTGTAATTCATGTATATCATTCTTTATTGAAATGCTCAAGATCGAATGCTCCCTGATCTGCTTCAGTGATATCAACTAGTTTGTACATAATAGTTCATACTAAGGTTTATTTCACGAATATATGGCGTGCACTCTACAGACCAATAAAGTTTCAGTTATTAGAGATTTTATCTAACGTGCTCATTAAATATGGACTGACTTAGTGAGTACTGAGTTGTAGAAGACAAAACTAAAAACTAAAAAAAATTAGATCTAGAATCTATTAGTTCAATAACATTTTTTTCACGGGATAAATTAAACAACTCTAAAATGACAAATCATTTTTTGTCATCTCGAAATGGCCATAGCTGCCAAAGCCTGACAGAATATACGGAAGTTAGATAAAGATTACGTATTGAGTGTGTTCCTTACTTTTAGGTTCTCCACCGACGAGGTGCTCTTGCTATTCGTATCATAGACAGCTCGCTGAGTGGACTACAAGTCGAAAGTTATGTAGGCAAAATGGCGGAGATCTCGTTTCTATGGAAACACAAGATGAATGGGAATTCATAACAAGACAAATTCAAAAAAGATCCACATATATTAGGGGCCACAATGAATGGTGGATTGGACTTGTGTACCAAAAAAGTCAGAGACAATGGAAATGGCTTAGTGGTTATAACTTGACCTATAACAAATGGCAGCCTAGAAAACCATCTTTTTATATGGATTTTGAATACTTTGTCATAATAGCGAAAAACTTTCCACGACATGCACATGGATCATTTACAAATGTAAGAAGGACTTTAAGTAGAGGACGCATTTGTGAATACAATATTCATGAACAAGGTAAGAATAGACAGAGTTATAGAACACTGTGCGAGAGAAAGAGAAATTCTCGTAAGGAGGAGGGAGAAAAAAAAATGGATAAGGAGGAGGGAGGAAAAAAAATGGAAAAAAGGAGCTGACTATCAGTAAAGCGTCACATACCCTGTGGACCCAAAGCATGACAAACAGATTTATAGCCACAAGGAGTCCGCAACGGGGGGTTCTACGTGCTTATCTACATCCTCACCTCGACCCGGCTCCCATATTTATCTTTATATGTTTGGATTTTATCTAAATTTTGGTGTTTATCTTCATTTTTCGTTAAAGCATGTTTTCAAATTTTAAAACACGTGAGATTTCTTAGCTTGTAGCAACATTACAGATAGATGGATACAGATAGATAGATAGATGATGCCCAGGAAACTTTACCAGTAAAAGTACCACCACAGAGACCACGATTGAAAGTACTATCACAGAGACCACGATTGAAAGTACTACCTTAGAAACCACCTTTTCCTCTCACAGTGATGGTGAACAGCCAACTACGTCCACGACTACAACAGCTCATAAATTACCTGGTACGCTTATAATTTTTCTCAAACATTCACGTTCTTTCATAGAACAGATTTTGTATGAGTGTGAAACGGACCACGTCGTGCCGTGATCGTGTCAGTGCCGTGATGTACATAAAAACATTTGAAATTCTTGTAGGGACCGTGCCGTGACCGTGCGGTGTCATTTTCACACTCACACGAAATCTACTCGCAAATACTGTGTTAGTTTCCATTGTGGTCGAGAACGCCATTTCACTGGTTTACGTGGCATCCTCGATGACGTCAATGATCATTTGAACATAACTCGTAAACACTGAAGTGCGGCGACCTTGTTCCCAGGGCCTTCTCTTCCCCCTTCAGGTGAGAGGGCCCGCCCTGGGATCGAGGTTGCGCAAAACTAATTATCAATCAAACTAGCCAGCTACCATACTTTCGTACATATTACCTTTGTCTGCAGTATACTTAAGATATGTCTTCGTTCCTCTGCCATCGAAGCCTTCACTTATCTAAATTTAATGTAATTGTTCTTTTCTTCGCTTTTTTTCTTGCTTTTTTGTATATTTGTGTGTACTTATTTGTTTTCTTTATTCTTTTGCTTGCTTGTATGTTGTCGTTTTGCTTGTTTATAATGCCCGATATCATTATTTATTATAGGTCGTCCACCATCTTCTAAGATACCAAGTTGTATAGCAACTGTCAGCAGCAGCGATGCACCAATTATGACCATTATCAATAGTTTTAGCAGTAATAATTCTGGCCCTGCTCATCGTCATTCTCATACAATGGAAATTTGTAAAGAAATGTAAGTAAAATCTTTATTATACTCTATATAAAGTGGAAATATTCATCGCTTTTACCGTGAAAATGTTTACACACAGAAATTAAAAAATTCATTTTTTATACTATAACGTCTTACTACAATCATTTCCACTTCGTTTGTTTCAGATACAAGGAAAAAGCCAAACATACAGTAAGTGTTCAGAACAAGCATTCGATTTCATTCCCGGTCTCTATAGTAACTTGGACAGAGAAAAACTATACGCTGTAAAGACTGAACCATAAGCCGTTGACACACGCTGCAATTCTTCAATAAATGTACATTACATGTAATTCTTGACTTCTAGAAAAATATTTCGTCATTTTCGTTTTTGTTTTGGCCTGGCAATGCAATTTTAGTTTTTGTTGCAATGAAAAAGAAAATTGGAACGCAGTATCATCATTCGGCAACATTCATTGCGAGGCGTGTAAGGGGGTGTTTACATGGCACTAGGATCATCCTATAGCAGGCGAATCATTCTACCTGCTATACATTTACTGCATTCTGTTTAGTAGGATGATCCCAGTACCCGAAGTGAATCGAAGACACAAATTTCCATGTAAACAGAATGCAGTAAATGTATAGCAGGTAGGATGATTCGCCTGCTAGGATGATCCTAGTGCTAGGATGATCCTAGTGCCATGTATACGCCCCCTAATATCCAATACGTTGCAGAGAAACTTTCATATGCACTTTTGAACTTTCTGCAATTAAATCTTTGTTGCGGGAATTCGTCGCAAGCGCTGTTGCACAAACATGATGCACTCGACAATTTTGCTCTCGTAGAAAATCTCTAAAATAAAATTGTCAGCGCGAGAAAACATTTCAGCCTGTATCATCGGCTTAAAAATTCTCTATCTTTATCATCATGGCCTTATATAAGGCGCGAATCTCTCCGTATAAACGGCATTTTAAGTCTAAAGGTGCTGTTACACGCTGAAACTTTTCTCTGAAACTTGCCTCAATGGCCGTTGCGAGACAAGTTTCACAACGCATTGCACTGTGTAATATTGTCATTTAGCTGAAACTCTCTCCGGGTCGGTTTCACAAGACGGTTTTACGAAAGGTGGGACTGCTTTCTAATTCTGCAACAGAAACTCCACTTTCGCGGAAAAATTTCAGGACGACATTTCAGCGTGTAACACCCCTTACGAAACTCGTCTCACATCGGCGATCAACAAAAGCTTCAGATTATAGTTTCAGAGTGTAACAGCGCCTTAAGACGCGCCTTATTTGAGCCTTAAAGACGACCGCGCCTTTTCCAGGCGTCTTATGTAAGGACGTCCTACTTGGCCTCATAATGGCCATGCTGTCTCATCTGAAACTTGTACTTCTCATTTTAGATTGCGTCATGAACAAATAGAAATAGAACCTTGTGGAACCATGGGAAGCAGTGATGTCGCAGTAAGAGAAGCACCTACAGATCAAGAGAGAGAAGAAAGAAGCACGAGAGTAACTACGTCATCACCCGAATATGACGATATCGATGTCAACATTGAAAATGCTGCTGGAAACAACAGTGCAAGAAATGTCACCGTCGCCATGACAACAGAACCAGAGTACGACTACGCAGACCATGCTTCTTACAACTTGGGTTGTCATATCAACCAAATCTTGGGAATCTCAATCAAAACAGAGACTGGGAAAATTGACCGCGGCGTCTCCATGGAAACTGAAGCTGTTTACACTCCTCTCAGTCATAGCAACGCTGATGGTAATACGCTCATCTTTATAAAAGTATCCCTATAAAACGACCTAAAAATGATGACAATGCATAACTTTGAAAGTACACCTTGAGCTGGTATTTTAATTTAATTTAATTTTTATTTTATTTTAAAAATGAAGCCCAATGGTAGATCTATCAATGATACGGCGTATCAATTTTTCTTACTACGTCGTCCACTTACTTCCTTACTATCCATTTGTAAGCTTTATTTCCATCAACTTGATTCGTCCAACTGGTTATCTAAATTAAGTCAAATATTCCTCCATTAAATGTTCGTGTATTTTGTTAATCAGTCGCTAATCTTGTACATGATGCTGTCAATGAAAATTGCCCGCAAAACTTGTGCAAATAATTTGTATCAGTTAGAGATATTCGTTCATACAATATTCGTTCTTCGGCTTCCAATAAACTACAGCGCGACTGAACACTGCATTTCAATTCTTTCTAGTGTTGGTGTAAAATTGTGGAACTCACTTCCATGTTCTATCAGGAATTGTTCCATATTCATATTTAGGAAAAAAGATAAGAAACTCGCTCTTTTCCATATTACAAAACGAGGGGAGCTATTTTGAAATCGAGAGAGCTATACAGATTTTCCTTGATGATTTATCTTAAGTTCTCTTCTTTTCTTAGAATCCTTCATGTTATGATGAAAAGTTATAACCATTGTTTTTCTTCCTTCTCCCCTAAAAAAAAAGTACAGTAAGATGTTTTGTGAGATATATTTAATTTTATAATTAATGCAGCTATATATTTTAATCTGTTTTCATGTATTGTCTCTCACTTCTTGCTATATTTCATGAATTGTAATCCATTGGCCTGCCTTGATTAGTTTTTACTATTTGCAGGCCATTGGAATGTTAAATCATAGTTAATATTAATTATGGTTAAATCTGTACATATGTATAAGTAAAATGAATAAATCTGATCTAAATCTAGAGTTATCGGTTATCAAAATATCAAACAGCCAAACATCCACAAGACCATAAATGTAAATTTTAAACACTTTAAGCCTACTATTTTCAACGACTTATTAAATTTACCAATTTCTCTTGTGAAACTGAGATTTTGCGTCCTTTTACTGACCAAGAATATCCAAGAATATTTATTTTAGCCAGTCAGAATAAGTGTGGAATTTTTGGAGTACCTTTTAAATGAAGATTTTTTGGAATAGTGTTTTAAATCAAGAGATCTCGTTGTCATGGAAACTCAGTCCAGAACTGCCGAATGTGATCGAGAAGGTTTAACCCTTAGAGGACTGAGGGGGAGGGGGAGGGTATGTTTTTCAACTCTCAACATACGCCCGTTTTACTACCCGTAGCTTAAATCGAAAACACCTGTATTTACAAACGATTTTCAAATAAATGACCCTCTTGTCTATTGCCAGCGGTTTCCCCACAAAACAGCCTATATACTTCATGTAAATTCCGCAAATCGTCTCGAAGCTATGACGTAATTTTCTATGGTCACAGCCGTACTTGATCCTTCATGAGTTAAGAAGAAGTGTTCAATATGTTTTGGATAAGTTCAATTTTGACTATTCTTGGCTCCCGAAACTAATTTATATACCGGACATCTATGTGACTGAACAAAGGACGAAAACCATTTGAGTACAAAATTGAGTTATTTTGAGGAACTCGCAAACATTTGCCCAATTACGTTGTCGTAAAAAATAGTAATCTTATGTGTATTATAATTTTTATCGCCAGTTTCTAGTTATCACGAGACCCCGCCCCGAACTTTAGAGGTCCCAAAACCTCAATGTTTGGAAATATTGAGAGTAAAGAGTAGATACAAAGCACAAATGCATAAATAACTCAAAAACTTTATTAATCTGACACACAAAATGGTGATGTCCGAGGAAAAGATAGAATTCAGAAGACAAATGTAAACTTTGTTGATGATTACGGGTATTTCATAGGAAACCCACACGATCAAAATCGCTTATACTCCCCTGTCCACAGAAACGGAGGCTGGCGAGTCAGTGACTGACGTATAAAGAATACGCAGTCTGATTAGCATGAAACTTTAGAAAGTACGAAAATCTTTCAGACATTTTTTAGCGCAATAGCGCGAGTAGAGATGTATGTATGTACGTGTATGTACTTGACCCATGCATGGGTTAAGATATCTTAACACATCAGTTTGGAGCTAAATTTGCAGCAGTTTTTGATTGGGTATCCAAGAGTATTCACGTGACTCTAAAACAAGCATATATAATTGGTGCATCAATCCATGAATTTTTAATTAGTGGGAGAAATCAACTAGTTCCCTACTTTGGGTCGTCGTTCTCGTTTTGAAGTATTCACTGATCTGCTGCTCCGTTCCGTTCTCAAGCAAGGTAATTATGAATATTTGGGTTTATATCAGTTATATATAGTACTAATATTACTGTTGTAGGCTTGTTGAAAGCCCTCGCCTAATCTCGCTGCGAGTTTGGAGAATTTTTGGGAAAAAGGGCTTGCGCGGGAATTGGCAAGGCTAGGCGAGATTGGAGGACTGTTGGGAAAAGAGCTTGCGGGAAGTGGCGAGGCTAGGTGAGATAAGGCGAGATTGGAGATTTTTTTGGGAAAAGCGCTCGCGGAAAGTGACAAGGTTGAGCGAGATTAGGTGGGGGTAGGCGAGATTGGGCGAGGATTGGGCTTTCAACAGGCCTTGTTGTACACAATTTGCGAATTGGTTTCCCTTAAACAATTTGAAATCAAACATAAAACAGTAGTTTTCACTAAGTGAAATATTACGTAGATTGTCACTGTCTTGCAAAATTGTTATATTTTTATTCAAAGTTGAAGACAGAAAATAAATACTCCGCTTTTTCTACATTTCACGAATCTATTAGGAGCTGATAAATTGGTTTGCAATGGCATATTACACAACAGTCCTGTTGGTTCTCCTACTTCAAATACTTCCGCATTCCACAAGCGCCCAAAACGGTAAGCGGTACATAGCAATGTTGCGCTTGATGTCAACTGTACTGCAAGAGTGTTTTAAATTAACTCTGAGATTGATATTACATACCAACTCAACAGTAACAGAAAACCTAACTACTCAACATTGCGTAATGTAGACACGAATAAAGCAATTTCACTCTCGCATTGGTACTGTTTTCAGAGAAAAATACTCATTCAATAAGGCAAGGTTCTTTCCAACAAACTTTGCCTATGATAAGGACTTCTAACAAGAATATTCAAGAATATGAGACAGACCTGAAGAAGACGACCCAAGGATTGTCGAAACGTCGTTAAACACTTAAACATTCACTGTGAAACCCTAGAAACTTCGCAGAAACTTTGCCTAATTGCATTAGTATTTCTCTCTGAAAGTAGTGACTACTTACTATTATAAACTATAAACAGCACAACAGCAAAGATCGAAGTTTCATTTTTGTTTTTGATGTTTTCTTGCGTTTTCAAGCTAGTACTCGAAAGATTAGTTGCTTTCAGCTATCGATGACTGCCGATTAATTTTATCTGTAATAACATATGATTAAGTCGGTTTTGTTTTTGTTAGTAGTAGGGCGTCATATCGCTTATATCCCTGGTCATTATCAAGTCAAGAGTTTAATCCAAATAGAGCCCCGAGGTTTATTTGGATAAATTCTTGAATTTATAACTGTAGGGCATGCAATTTGTTTTTCTTTATTTTTTGTTTGTCATGTATTGACATTAGAATGCAAACAGTACCAGACATTGAATTCACGAGATCGATCGATGAGTGTTCCTAGAGGCAACGTGTTGAAGTGCGATCAGACGGATCTCACCAAAGGCTGGTATCGCTTCAGCGGTGAGGCAGGATACGCCTTGCCAACCAAGTGTGTTCCCAAGAATTATTGCGGAACCCACGCTCCTGGATGGATGCAAGGCTCTCATCCTACCCCAGCCCAAGGGATAGTCACTCGCAAAGTATGTTACCACTGGAAGGACGATTGTTGTCAGTGGAGTAACAACATTCGTGTCCGCAACTGTGGTGGTTTCTACGTCTACGAACTTGGTAAAACGCCTGTCTGTCATCTTCGTTACTGTGGAAACGGTGCACCAGGTAAGATTTGTTTGCTGGCATGCCTAAAAACGTAAAAAGGTAAAGGACTTTGTTTAACGTCGGTAGTTCCTTTAGCTGAGCTAATCTTCCAGGAGGCCAATGGTGCACTCATTTTACGCCCCTCTCTCCATCAGTGTTCCGTTTTAAGGATAGTTAAAGCTAATTAAAGCTACACGGAAGGAAAGAAGTCGAAACAAGGATGTGAGGTCAAGACTAGGGATCAAACTAGGGAACTCTCGCACCGAAGGCCGCGCACTTAACAACTGTGCCATCCTTGCGCCTAATGGTTCTGGATCAAGATTTTCATACACAACATAAATAGAGGGATTCCACGGCAGCCATGTTTGTGATCAAAATAATAGAGCTTCCCAAGAGAAATGAAATGAAATCAATTCAAAAAGTTTTTATTGTACTTGCCCACAAATATGGCTGTCATGAAATCACTCTAGAATTTCTCTAGAGTTGGTTTTTCCAATGGTAAAACCAGTCGAGCATTGTCTTTTTGGGGGCGGAGCTTGGAACAAAAGGTCTTCCGATACACGTCCACATTCTATTGATATCAAAGTCGGTCTCAGTTCAGAGGAACAATGAGAATAAAAACGTTACCACTTAAAGTGCCAATAACCCTAATTTAAAATTTTGTTAATCATTTCTTCATGAAATGGAAAGCTGGATGGTTTAATATTCGTGAATGAGAATTTCTACTTCTTGAGTTACAAGAATACTTTGTAATCGAAAAACACAAATGAGGTGACGAACACCAAACGATTTGTCTAATTTTATTTCTAATTTTGCAAGCACGTTTGAGTGAAGTAAGAAAAACATACTGCGATTTTGAAATGGATATCTGGTTGACATCACTTCACTCCTATTCATTCATCAGCAATTATCAAAATTTCAAGTTAGGGGTTAGGGACACTTTAGAAAGCAGATGCAGAGGAACTGTTGAGAACTGAAGGCGGAAGGATATTGCAGAAGCAAACAAAATGGTTAAAAAGAAGTCCTAAACCTTAACATTCTACAAGAATTAGGGATGCAGAAGCAGATTCGCCTGGCTTGGACCAATGTAATGAAAGACCGTATAGCTTTGAGGTAGAATTTAAGATGAAGTATGAAGATGCGGCCGTGTTAACGGTGTCCCTACGGTCAGATCGAAGGAAAAAAATTGTGCTCCAATATTCTACCAAATGAGCCACAAGGTCAGTTTTCTTTTCTTGAGACAGCTGTGGGTCAGGTTTAATTTCGAGACTAATCTTAACAGATCGTGTTGATTAACTCTTGATCCATCTTAGGAAAAGAAATTAAATAGAAAAGTACGAGAGCAAGTACAGCTCGACCGAGTCGTAATGAACAATGCTTGAAGTGTGAATGTGCGAAGAGATGTTTGATTTTTAGTGCTCTTGTACTCGTGTTTCTGATTTCTTTTCTCAATCAGATCCGTGCAAAAACTACAAGTCCATAGATGATCCCTATCGAAGTACCAAGTATAAATGGCAGCAAACCCTGTATGCATCTAAATGCGACAACACGCTTACTTCGGGCTGGTACAGATTTACTAGCATCGTTGGAGGACAGATGCCAACTACAAAACCCGATCCATACTCCTGTGGAACACATGCACCAATATGGATAAGAGGTACACATCCAACTACAGTGGGCCAAGAGAAGAAAGTGACTGCATGTACCAATAATCGAAACATGGTGCAAGGATGCATCAAACCATTCCAAATTGGCGTTATGAAGTGCACTGGTGATTTCTTCGTTTATAAACTCAAACCAACCTATGGATGTCCCAGAGCATATTGTGCAGGTGGGTTGAGCAATATTTGTTACTTCATAGGTCACCGCAACAAAATTGGGGGAGCAGGAATAGCAGAAGAGAGTCAAGAAAAGTGCAGAAGAAAACTCAGTCCTGGCAAATATCCGCAACGACTTTTATTTTACATTTATTTGAAAAGCTTCATCTCGCCTTCCGGGAAATTGATATTGTTCACAACTTCCCTATTTTGATTTAGAAGACGGGGAGTTTTGTAATCGCTTTAAAAAGCAAAGCTCGATATGCGTTCTGGCTTGTTCCAAGGAGAATATTCTGGGACGAATACAGGGATTAAATCAGTACAAAACGATATTTTGATAAGGAGAAAAGGTTCGTTATAGCACGTTACAGTCGGCTTATCGTTAATGCCTTTCTTTATTTCTCTTTTCTTCAGGTGATAAACAGCCATGTCCTAAAGGTCAAAACGGCCTTGTTCCAAATTGTACAGGTAATTATGCATTTGCTTGTACCCAACCCTCTTGGAGGGAAAAACAAATGCCTAATGTCTTAAGCTTGAATAGGGATTTCAACAGGAAGAAATTATTTAAATATCGTTACTTAATAGACTGAAAAACAAAAAAAACTTCGTACTTTTCGGTTTTTACCCGTGCTGAAATTAAGCTCAAACAAGCTGACCAAGAGGAACGCAGGCTCTGAGTACGAAATTGCCGGACGCCTGTAAGCCCACGACGTCTTACGCATGCGTAGCCGTTTCTCTCTCAAAACAGGAAGCCCGCGGCTTTTTTAGTGATTTATTAAGCAAATACAAACTGCGGATGTGTAGCAGACTATTCTAAAGTTGGGGTATAATACTTTATTTTTGCAGTGTCCAAAATCGTTGATTTTCCTGATGGTCTCGTCCCAATCCCAACAGTCTCGTACCATGAGAACTCTGTCATGGTAACTATGGTCTGCAAGTTTCAGTTTCCATTGTGGAAAAACGTGTCGTTTGGTATCGAATGGTTTACTGATGCACACTCGATCAAAAACGATACAATTTGTGGAACAAACGACGATAATAATTGCAATCAAAGATACATTACTTTGCCGTTCAAAACGGATGACTTTCGTTTTCACTTCATGCCAGGAAACAGAGTAAGATAGAAGATAGAACAATTAATGTATACCGTGTCTCAGGTTTTTTGATGTTGTCCAATCTAAACACTTAGATTTCACGATGTAGCACAGCACGACATAGCACAACACGGCTGGCATATCTTGTACTCTACATCACTCATCGTGTTTATATCACAGTACAGAGATGCGTACGCATCATATTCCAAATAGGAGACGTGTGTGTGCATGTGTGTTATATGGCTTAAGTCATGCTCATCTGATCAGAAGCTCAGATGTACATTTAACCTTTCTTTCTCACAGGTTCGATGCAGACTTCGCATGAAATACAACACTGATAGAAACAATAAGTGGAACAAACTGGGAAGAGACAGCAACGACTTCTTTGTAGGCATTAGGGTAAATAAAGAGGAATTCACGTTTCGATTTCTTGACATAATGACTGAGATAAAAGTTTTGCTATCTCACGTTTATATAGCTAAAATCTAAAAATCTTTTGTGCGATCTCTCCCTTTAATTCACAATATTTAAATGTTATCTCAAGTATTATCCGCACTTAGAACTTAGACGAAGTCTGTTTTTGTTTCTCGATGTTAGACAAATTTCTACGTGCTTTTGTCCCAAATCTTTTTTCCTAGGGAAATTAGCATATTTTGGCTGGAACTTGATCTCAAGAAAATCGCCCCCCTCTTTTGCTCAGGCCTCGCTACGCCCCTGCTTCCTTCCTTCCTTTGTTTCATGTACCCTTCCCTCCTCCCTAACTTCCTGCCCATACCAATATAAGATATTTCTATATACTATCAGGTCGCCTCTCCCCAACACGGTCGTCTAAAAGAATGCAAAAGGGACACTAACATCACTGTCATGTTCAGGCCTACTTTACCTATCCTTGGGGAGTCTGTATCCATCAAAGTATTGGTACCAGATTTCCAGGCAGGGGTACAGCAGACCAAAAGTGCATCCAGTACATGTGAAGTCAAGTTACCAAAAGGAATGTTTCCTAATCAAACTCGTGAACTGGAGCTAGTTGGAGTATGTGATAACGTAAACCAGTGGAAGGACAATGCCATGGAGTACCATTTTGCCATAACAAGTTTTTCGCATGACTTTTGGAACAACTACAGGTTACCTTCTATAAAGGTAGGTAGCTTTATATAAATATCCGTTAATGAGGTGGGGAGATGGGGATGTGGGAGTTGTAGTCAGGCATACATGATGATGAGTGGACGGAGGAGAAAATTGGGTAAGCTGAGAAGAGGCTAATGCCGCCATGACTAACCCCAAAAAGATCAAAACCAACATAAAACTTTGTATTTTTTCTGTATGGTAGTTTTATAAATAACAGTGTCTTACCGTTGGTGAGGTTGGGAGCTGGGTTGCAGTCATGCACACTTCAATTCGAGTTGGATGGAGGTACGAATGGAGTGAGCTGAGATGATCAACCTCAAAAGAGGCTTTTGCCCCTTTTGAGGTTGAGATTAACTCACCAAAAGACTAAAACTGTCCATAAATAAACTACAGTAAAATTTAGTAATTAAATCTTTTCTGTATGGGAAGGGTTGGAAAGAGTCAAAATATTCCTCGTACTCCCTAAAGGCTTCGTTCAGTTTTCCTTAGCCAGGGTTTCGTTTATTACGTGAACGCGACAAGTGAGAGTGCTCACGTGGAAGTTAACTTGCCACTTTAAGACATCATGAAGGATTCAATTTTCAAATATCACTCGTGGTGTTAATCATTATAAGGAGGCAGCATGGCCGAGTGGTCAGAGCGTTGGCCTCGCAATCTGGCGGTCCCAGGTTCGATACCCGCTCTGGTCACTAGCTGAGACTGAATTTGTTCCGATTTCGATTAGTTCAAATTCAGTTTCTCGGCCATGCTTGTAATATAGCCAACTGGTTCGCCTCCTTGCCAGTTGGGATTCTTAATTGAGGGCCATTATGTAAACTACCGGGTCACCGGTAATAATGTCTGTACCCTCATTAAAATAAAGAATTTTTTTTTCATTAATTGCAATCGTTCTTATATGATTGCCTATACTTATAACTGTTTTAGGTCAAAGTTGAGAATTCAAAACAGAAAGAATGTTTTTCGATAACTGATCCACACTACAAGACATTTGACGGAAGGTAAGTACATTTCAGAAAACCTTTCCGCGGTGAGGTTTTTCTGTCAAGGAGGTGGCGTGGTTTTAAGTTGGCAGACACATGGTCGAGTGGTCAGACCGAGAATCCCGCGGGTTTCGAGTCCCGATCTGGCCACTAGTTGAGACTGTACTTGTTCCTGGTTCGCCATATTAAAGTTTAGTTTCACGACCCTGCTTGTTAATAGCCCACTGATTTGCCCCCTTGCCAGTTGTTTTTTTTAAGAACTTTGTGTTTCATTACCATTATTTAGTTGTGATTATTTCTAACTAGCTGGATAGCTAGCTAAGTGCTCTTTCACTATAAACAATCAGCATTTACATATTTACGTTTTTTCTTTTTTTCTTTTTTTGTCTTTTTGTCGATTTAAGGACTTACGACTTCTTCCAAGAGGGCGATTACATTCTTTACAAGAATACCATTACCAACACAGAGGTTAATAGTAGTAGTAGTAGTAAATCTTTATTAAAGTGTCTAATCGTTCTAGCGCTAGGTTGCACTAATTGGGGACACAACAAAATATAATCGATAACAAAATCTACATAATTAAATAATATGATACATAATTAAATAATATGATAAAATTATCCTAAAATATATAACCTATTTCCTAAAAATATATGATATATATATAAACAATACATACATATGAATACATAAGCTCTAAAAATATAATAATTAAGAATACTCTAACTTAAACATAAATGGCATTCTCTCCCACATCCTTCAAGAAGGGACGTTATGTCCCTTTTACGTATCATTGATTTAAATGCTCCTAGTGATTCTATATGTCTTTCTTCCTTACTAAATTTTGACCATAACTGTGGTCCAAGAAATCTAAGAGAATGTTTACCATAAGACACAGTATTGAAACGAGGTAAAACAAAATCAGCATTTCTTAAATTATATCTTCTAGTATTTGCATCATTGATATTAAAGATGTCTGATACATAATTCACTGTTAATTTGTTTTTTACTTTAAACATTAAGATAAGTATATCCTGTAACCTTCTATTTTGTAACGTGGATAGCTTAGCCTTCTTAAGCAAGGCATCATAACTATCATTAGTATTATCATAAACAAATCGTAACGCTCTTTCTTGTAAACGCTCTAATTTACGACTGTCGGAAGCTTTACAAAAGTGCCACACTAAATGACAATAGGTAAGGTGTGGCATTATTGCTGATTTATATAAAAGTAGCTTAGCACTTACTGGAATAAGATTTTTTAACCTTCTTAATATCCCGATTAACCTACTTACTTTCTTACAAATTTCGCCTATATGATAGCTAAAATTCAAATTTTCATCAAGATTTACACCTAAGATTTTAATAGATTGTGTCTGTTCAACTTTTTCACCACATATATCCATGTCAACTTTCCTCTCGTGCTTCTGACCTCCCAGGACCATAGCTTGATATTTGTCACAATTAACTTTCAAGAGGTTGTCCTGATACCATTTTGTCATCTTCTTGCCATTTTCCACCAAAATCTTTTCCACACTTTCAATTGTTTCTTTTGCTACATAAATCTGATGATCATCAGCGTACATCGATACATTAGCCTCCGTTATGATATTAGGTAGATCATTCTGGAAGATATTCCACATTAGTGGCCCAAATGTGGACCCTTGTGGACATCCCCTCTTTACCATCACCCAGTCACTGGTCACAGTACCCATTCTCACAAAATTTAAAGTCCGTTGGCATAATTCTGACTAGCATAAGAAAGTAATAAAGTTAATCTAGGTTTTATGCTTCCAGATTCAAACCAGAGGATGGTTGTGTTCTGCACATGCTCATAGGCCAACATGTAACTGTGCTGTAGCAATCCAAGAAGGAGGTGCTATCATCATATTTACGGTGTGCAATCAGCAACTTGTTCGCGCAGCAACACTTTTGAGAATGCAAGTACGGACTGCAAGAGGACTGCTGCCACCAGGCACGCACATCATTAGGAAAGTTGGGGGCAGTACAGCAACATATAATGTAAGTTGTCCATAATGCTAGAAGTGTTGCAGACTTAATTGCCTTCTCGTTTCTTCTGCTCTCTTCTCTTCTGTTCTCTTCTCTTCTGTTCTCTTTCTCTTCGCTTTTTTCTGCTCTCCTCTTTTCATCTCTTCTCTCTTTTCTTCTCTTAGCTTCTCTTTACTCTTATATTTTTCTCTTCTCTCCTCCTCTCTTTTCTCTTCTTATTTTTCCTCTTCTCCCCTCCCTTTCATTTTCTTGTAATTTTTTCGCTTCTCTCCTCTTCTCCTCTCTTGTACCTTCTCTTCTCTTTTTTTATATCTTCTCTTTTTTCTCTATTCTCTTCTCTTCTCGTATACTATTACTTTTTGTTTTGTTTCTTTTCGTATATTTTGTTGCTTTAACTTATCTTTTTATTCTCCTTCTGACTTACTGATAACCTTGTTGCACTGCAGGTCATTTTACCTTCTGGAACTCGTCTGAAAATCGAACGTGAAAACTATGGTCTTAGTCTCTATCTTAAAGCATTCCAACTAGATCCTACTAACACTGGAATCACTGGATTATGTGGCAATTGCAATGATAGACGAGATGATGAATTTCATGGAGGCGATGGACAGAACTATGGAAAAAACTGGAGGTAAAGCACAGTTTAGGGAACCGCGCGCGAATCGCGCGTTAAGCAGTTGAGCATGGTTTTAACGAATGATTGAATGCCGAGTTGTAGACTTCGGTATATGTCGGTTCGGTTTTGTATTCGCTTAGTTCGTAAAAAGAAGTAAATCGATACGTTTTGGAAAGATATGTTACACTCCAACAGAGTTTTCTTGTTGGGCCGATTTTTTGAAAGGAAAATCAAATGAAAATAAATTTTAAAAATCGAGTTTACTCTCATGGGTTTTTCTTGAAAAGAAGGCTAATGTATCCTGTAGAAATGCGCCTTTTGTCAGGCAACTGGACTATTCGGCCTTATAACTTACAGACAGATTTACAGAAGATTTAAGCCGTTAAAGTAAATTCGTTTTCCCTTTTCCTTCCAGTTTCTGCTCCATTAGAGCATTTCAAATAAACGATTGATTGTCGGGTGCTCATAGACTACTTTATGATTTTGTGACAGAGTAAAAGGTACAAGTTTATTCAACATTTTCCCGAAACAAACACCTGGCCATGACGAAAATATTGAACGGAAGTGGTGTGAATGTCCAACGAAGAGTGGCGGGTTTACCCTTTGTAGATGGGATGCAAATTCCTTCCAAGAGTTTGGTCAAATGAGTGGAGTTGATATTACCAGGCAATTTCAAAACAATAATAGGAGGAGACGATCCCTTGACGAAGCCATATATGATGATGATGATGTTATGGACAACGATGACAATCCACATTTCTTTGTTGATGACGATGATGAGCAATTTGCTTCGCAACGTATTCGTGTTCGAAGAGCAGCAGTGCAGGAATTCATGTCAAAAGAAAACGCTACTCAATATTGTAAAAGTTCGATAGAAGACACGACAGCAGGCAAGAAGTGTGGGAAAGTACCTGGTTTTAACTTGACAATAGCAGTGTCGCAGTGTGCTACTGATTTGCAGGTAAATAACAGTTCTGAGTTGAGTTTATTTGAGTTTAGCTTAAATATTAGCTTCTCCTTACTATATATAGGCAGGGACACCACAACAGCTTGCGCCAATTATTGTGCATGGCCCCTGTAGTGCAGTAGGTCAGTCAACATACCCACAACGGGATCTTCTTACAGTCCCTTAATTGCGATGGTTTTTTTACGTCTCTCCAAGCCAAGGTTACTGCGTAGTCAGTGGGGAGAGGGGAGCTCATCCGAGAAGACGTGAAAGTTTAACCGTTTAATTTGTAGATCTAATTACAAAGGCAGCACCTTCTCCTCAGTTATTTTAAGACCCTGAGTGTTGGTCCGGCCGGGGCTTGAAACCACGACCTCCCGCACGAAATTCTGACGCTCAACTAATTCAATTTAGCCAACCCGTCAGCGGTTGTAGATCTTGAAAATAAAATAAACTTTGCCTCACGCGAATGATTGATACCTAATTTGTGTGTTTTTTTTAGCTTACTGGTGATTTAAGGTTTGCTAGCGCAGTCTTCGATTCCATGAAAGAAACTTGTGAAGAAGTTGTCTTAAAGAATGTTTCCCTTTATAAGAAAGATGCCAGTGGTGAACTCAAACCTCCAAAAGATATCGGAGAGAACCTGTGTCCAAGAGACTGTAGTAACCATGGCAACTGCACAAACAGGACATGTATATGTGACGAAGGTTATACGTCAAATGATTGCTCCATGGACGTCAACGCAGTTCCTGAGTTGCTTGGGTAAGTTGATATAAAAGTCTGTTTTATACACTTATTTCGAAAAACTTTGTCTCGGTTCAAAGCATCAAGCGTAAAGGCAAGCCCGAAATGCTGGTTTTGTGCTGCAAATAATCGATAATGTATTCAAATCAGACTTGTTATCAAAAGAATTGAGTGCGGTATACTAACAAGGACTTCAAAATACTCACATTTTGTAATTAGTTCCGTAGAAACGAGTCTGATTTGAATACATTACAAACAAAACCAGCGTTCATTTCGGTCTTGGCTTAACGCTTGCTGCTCTGAACCACAATTGTTTTTGAAATAAGTGTATAACAATTGATAGAACAATTGACATAAAAGTGTGTTTTATATAACAATTGATATAGACGCGTGCTCTGATTGGACAAGAACCGTGTGAAATTACAGTACACACGCATAGATGAGTCATAGAATCTGTCTCGTGATCTGATTGGCTGAAATGTTTCGATGAATATTATGTAAAACAAATAGATTCCATTTTTCCGTGGGTCTGTACTCTAATGAATGTACAAAAGACATCAAAATGTAATGAGAGCGTCACACCACTCGACTTTGTCTCGTGGCGTACTTTTTTGTTCCCACCGCAGTTTGACGTCATCTGTGCATCTATCAGAGAACAGACACACAGGAAATATGGAATCTATTTGTTAATTAACGCATGTCCCGTCATTGACATATAATAGACGATTTGCATGATGGCGTCGTTGGACTACAACTGCCAGAATGCTTTACAGATTCCATTTCTTATTCAGATTTTTATTCCCTCTTAAGAATAGTAAACAGTTAGCACTAATTACTTTACAAAAGAAAGTGGGAAATTTGCGCAAAGCATGCTAGTGCAACAGTTGCAGGGGTGTGGACACATAGTGCAGCACTGTATTGCGCGTGATATTGCAGGAACGTTTACAAGAAATTAATGTTTGCATCGGGTATCTTTTCTGTGATGAACCTTTTTCCTAGTAACTAACTTTAGTAAGAATACAGTTTAAAAAACACTTTGTCACAACAAACTTTTACATTATCAGTGGCTTTATAGACACTGTACTTTCAGAAATGCTCCTCCGTCCCTTGACACAAGAGGAGTTGTCCCTGCTACGTACGAGGCTCCTCTTTGTGTCACTGTAACATATATGTCCCTTAATGTTAGACTTAAGTGTTTAAGTGTAAGAAATGACAAGCACTACTAATAAACAGCATACTACTTAGTATGTGTATATATTGTTTGTTCTTGTCCATATGTCGCTATTGTCTTGGAGGCCACGATTAACTAACCTCTACTCTCTTTTTCGATTCAGAATTTACGACGGAGGATTATGCGACCTTCAAAAACGGCCCTGTAAAAAGACCGATATTTTTGGACAATATTTCATCGACTCAGAAAACCTGACTTGTCACGCACGAGAATTCAAGGTCAGAGTTTGTTTCTTTGTTTGCTCTGTATTTTTCTTTTTCAGAACTCGTTCCGTTCCTCCAATTGGACAATGCTACAACGTGGTCCAACTCAATGGGCTTGAACTGAAAGTAATAGAAGGCACCAATGGCTGCTCCCTATACATTCCATTTGACCCTGGAGCAGAGCTCTAACCAGTTGACTCCCCCTATAACAGTGCAAAGTTCTTAGTCCTCTTTGTCACTGTTTAGTTTTACTTCGCTCCAATTTAAATATAAAGCTAATCATGCCCATCAAATCGGCAGGTATTTCCAAGCAACTGGGTGGTCAACTCGTCTGCCATCAAATTACCTGGGACAATGATTGATATTTATGGTGTACGATGTGAACTTCCTGATCCACCCACGAAATTGAATGACTACGACTCCCAGGGTACCCCTGCAGGGGGACTTTGGATATCGATTTCAAACGACGGCAAACAAAAGAGTCAGCGGCAAATGCGATTTGTGTCGTACAACTCTGTTTGTATGGCATGTAATAAGACGGGCAATTGTTCTCTTAAGGTAAGCTAAATGTCTACATTTAATTGCTTTTGTAAATGCCTGGCTCTCTCTTTGACTCCATACTTACGGAGACTTTTCGGTCTATGATTTGAGGGGGAGGGGGAGGGGAGTAATCATTGCGCGCACTTTCCAAAATGATGTGGGATTCCTGTATCCCAAATGAATATATCTATGATTTTAATTGCCTTATTGATAATATATCTTTAACTTTTGTACAGGACAACTCTTGTCTGATACGCGGACATTGTTTTGCTGCCAATCAATCGAACCCACGTGACTGGTGCCAGCAATGCATGCCGGGAAATACCCAACATTCCTGGACACGAAGAAAAGGTTAATAGATAATTTAAACGATAGGATACTCATAAAGAATTCGATTCCCTTTCCTTTGAATCATTTTTTTCTTTGGACGGACGTAACTATACTCTCTTTAAACACTCCCTGCGCATTTCCCATAAGTATTGCTGGATTGCATTTGACATCAAGACATGCACCTTGGGCGAAATTCAACAAAAGATCCCTCATTAACATAAATTGTTTGTTCATCCAACATGGCTACCGCTTCTTTGTCTTTTGATTCCTGAAGGAATGGATGAAACCCGGCTATACGCCTGTACTTTGGAAAGTCATGCACAACTGAATCAAGTGCGCCGGTAACCCTTGCATGAAACCCTGATTGACAAAATTTACACATTCAATTTGTTACACATTTCAGACAACCAGCCACCGTATTTTGATAAGAATCAAACGACAACTTTCTTTGCAATTGTCGGAGAACGTCTACCGTTACAGCTTAAGGCATCTGATCCCGATAATCGTCCTATCAAGTACTCTCTGATGAGTTCTACAGCTGATAGTGGCTACACCTTCACTTCTACTGGTTTACTAAAATGGGACGTCACGTCACGTGACAGCAAGGAATTTACTTTTAAAGTCACGGATGAATGTAACGCTACTGACGTCATGACTATAACAATACGCATTGTGGTGTGTCCGTGTAAAAACGGTGGCAAATGTCTACCCCACCCCTACTACCCACGGGGGTCTGGAATGTACACTTGTCAGTGTCCTGTGGGATTCACTGGTGATAAATGTGAAACCAACATGAATGACTGTGTTTCGGTCAACTGTGGAAATGGTAAGTTTTAACACCTTGTATATTCCTCCTTGTGCTTGAACGTAAGTTGTAAAACTTGAGTATTCCCTTGGGAGCTCTTTGCTGAGATATTGGACTTTCTTGGATTGAATTAATAAACAATATGACCAATAACATTTTAACAACTTCTCCTCTATTCTCAACTTTCCCATATCCACAATGCCTTGCGCCTTGGGTGGTAGCTAGCATTTAGTTAGTCGAAATTTGGTCTACAGGCTTTTCAAAATCAACTGAAAGGGGTTTCTAGACATCTTTTGAGTTCTCGTTTTGTCAATTTGCATTAATTTGTAGACATCGTCATAACATTTGTAAATGGGTGAGTGTTTTCGCGTTCGAACGCGACGCGCATTGCAAGCCGATCGATCGAAATATACAATCCATCTAGAGTTGCATTCGCTATATTGTTATTAATGACCATGTCATTGTTGACAGGGACATGTATCGATGGGATCAACAACTACACGTGTCGATGTGATGTTAGCTTCAAAGGTTCTCACTGTAACCAAAAGATCTATCGCTGTTCAAATGACTCCTGTTTTGCTGGCGTTAACTGCACAGAGATTCCAAATGGAATTTCGTGTGGACCTTGTCCTGTGGGATTCTCTGGTGATGGTAAAACTTGTCAAGGTAAAGGACGCTGAAGTGTGTTTTCTTGAGAGGATTTTCTCATTTGGTATTATCATCATCATTACAATCATACTATCATCATCATTATCATCGCCACCAAATTAAACGAAAAATACATCAATAACAATAACAACAAATTGTATATGTTCGTGCTTCATGCTCCACGATGCAAGGACGAGTCTTACATTAGTGTACATGAACTAAATTTCTTAATCACATTTAATTCTTGGTTGTCATTCTGTTCTCAGTCTTCCTTACAATCAAAGGTTGAGACTAGCAGAGGACCCTAATGTTCGAGACATCGCTTACATGATTTAGTAGATTCATCCATGTTCGCCATTACGTTTATTTGATTTATTGCAAACTAAAAAATTCAGTGGAATAGTGTTAATCCTGTCCTTGTTTTCCTTAAGATTCTATACTTGGTTATCGCATTTACAAAATGTTGTTAGGTGAGCTGATAAAAAGTGGGGGCCGAAAATGTTGGTGTGTAAAGCAAGGATTGTTTGAAAAAAGAGAGATTAGTTTAATGGGTATGTGATATTCTAGGGGTCAACCAAGGGGGGCTATTGAAGTCTTTGATGCGATAAGTATGGTCCTCAAAATTTATCGATAAAGAATAAGTTCTCAACAGTTTCCTCCCTCCCCTCCCCCCTCGACATTTTTTGGTGAATGCTTCCTAATCACCTTTCGAACAACTGGGCACATGTACAAGAAAGGGAAAAATTAAGATTACATTTCTGATGATTTTTAGCTCCAACTACAACAAGAATTCCAACTACAACAGTAGCAACTAAAGGTTAGTTGAATGTATGACAGGTGACATGTTTCATCTTCCCATTAATTCTACTGATATGAGTTCAAAGTGCACATACTATTTTCCAGATTCTATCACCACCAACAACACTGTTTATCGACTGCACTGAATCGATAAATGTCTCCTTAATGTCTCCTTACACCCTTACGTATTTCCTAGACTGATCCCATAAGTCTGTTCGCTCATTGGGCTTCCTGTGGTAATCGCTCACATACCGTTGCTAGGATACAAAGGAGCGACGACTACGACTCATGGAATCAGTCTACGTATTTCTCTTTTAATTTTCTCTTTCTTTTTATTTGATATTTTGTAGTGACAATTTTGATACCTAACTAAGAACTAACATCTGTTATTATTCATCGATCCAAAGGCGTTCAGTGTACTGGTTTCAATATTTATGCAAATTTTTCACAATGTCTTAGTGACAACAGTGAAAAGCGAAGAGTCAACTACAAGTGAAACTACTACAGATGAAGAGACACAGTCTACTACTCCTGAACCTGGATACACGACAACCCAAACACTAGAGGAATTCAGTATGTAGTCTAAACATCGGAACTACTTCGGGTTTACCATTGAGATAGTTGACCCTTTAAATAGTGAAAGGAGATCAGTGTCTATATCCAGAAATATTGAACCATAAAGCTTTTCCACTCATGAAAAAAGCGATTATTGAATTTCAAGTTAGGGGTTAGAGACACTTTAAAGAGTTTTGTAATTTTACACACACAAAATAGAAGGTGTCCGCAGTGAGGGAGTTCGATTTCTAAGTCATTATTTGATTTGAAAAGAGTGAAAAATTCGTTCTGGTTTTACAGAGATCAAGGCTGAAATTCGTATCATTATGACATGGAATAGTGTTTATGAAAACAAGAAGAGCGACGAGTATAGGTTACTGGTTCAGCGCATTGAAAACGAGGTCAGTTGTTAGTTTATAGAACAAGGTATACTATACTATTTCCTTATGGATGTGTTTGAAATATGCACAACATCTTCATTAATGAAGCTCAAAACAACAACAACGACGACAACACTATAACAGCATAAAAAATAATTTTCATCTCAATGCAAAGCTCTGTTGCTGGGTTGCATGTGACGTCACGTCGCGGCAGCCATCTTGAATGGGCTTAAACAAAGATTTCTGATTAGCGTCGCTTGTTCGTTCCTCCAACATGGCTATCGTTCCTTTATCTGTACATTCGCAGTGTTAAAACTCAACAATGTTACGACGAGATTACTCGAGATGAGAAATGATGGGAAACCTATGTGAAGTCAGTAAAGCTTTAAATTTAGATGAAAGAATATCACCTCTATTATTACAATCACAATTACCAATAGACCTTTTTATCGATATGGCGGCCATCTTGAATTATTTTGTTCCAAAAGATATTATGGGATACCCAGGGGACAAATTAATATGTATTTCTACCCTGGGTATCCCATAATGTATTTTGGAACAATAGAATTCAAGATGGCCGCCATATTGGTAAAAAGGTCTATTGCAACCAAAATCTTTATTATCACTGATCACTACTTCTCATCCCTCGGCACAAACAACACCTCTATCATCATCATCATCATCATCATCATTATCATCATCATCATCATCATCATCATCATCATCATCACCATCACCAACATCAACATCATCATCAACAGCAGCAGCAACAACAACAACAACAACATAACAAACACCAAACTTGTCAAATGGTCATGTCATCTGCTTCATCTTTATAGATCTGGGAATCATACAGAAATGCCGGAAACAAAAATCTTAAAAAAGTGACGGTGACGTCCTTGAGGTAATGCTGTATTACAATCTTAATATTACACTGTAGATTGAGTGCATCTTGCGTCAAACTAGATCAAACTGAGTGGCAAGGGTGGCGTAATGGTTCACTTCTCGTCTCTCACCGTTGTGGTCCGGGTTCGAGTCTCAGTTCGGGCGCTGAACGATACGTGAGTTGAGGTAGTTGGCCTCCCTTGCCACAAGGGTTTTGCTCCGAGTACTCCGGTTTTCCTCCCTCCATTAAAACCAACACTGTTTCGATCTGGCAGCATAGTGCACCACTGACCGCAGGCTTCAACCTGACCACGTTGAGCTGCATCCATCCAAGCTGTAATTTACTTGTTGATAATTAGCCCTCCATTTCAAAAAATTTGCGCAACATCGAAGAAAAAAATCGGGGCCTCAAAAATTTCCTTGTTGGTCAATTTTCGTGGTTCAGTTTAAAGGGTTCCATTCTTTTTAAATCACTAGAAAAGGCAGTATCGTTGCTGAGTTTGAACTTGTTTTCAAGACCAAGCAAACAGATCCACTTTTACCACTCAGACAGAGCGTCGAAGATGGTAAAATGGGAACATTGTCTGTGGATTCTAAATCTCTGAAGATAATAACCAATGGTGAAACAGGTCAGTATGACTTAAATCACGACTTGAATAATACCAGATGAATTGTGTTTGATCGACTTCATTGGACATGATGGCCACATATTAATAAACCAACTGCCAAATGCATTATAGATCCCGCGGTGTCACGCTGAATTCACTGAATCCATTACTACGAGGAACCGTTGTTTTCACACAAAATTACCACGCCTTTTTTTCGTTCGATTAATCCGGCGAGAGCTTCTTTACTGTGTCAATCGAGCGTTAGATCTTTGACAATAAAAGTGAATATCTGACCCTTTCATAATAAATTTGTAGATAGAGATCTCTTGTTACCAGAGTCCAGATTTTGTCTTCAAGACGTTTCGGATGCAACAACAATCCTTCATTTAGTTATGTTTTGTCGTGGTCTTGGTCTTGGTCACGTAATACCATTTTGGTGGTTCACCGACCAGCAAATGTAATACAGATGTAATTCTTTGTTTTACTAGAAAAGACAAAAGACCACCGACTTGTGATCATTCTTGTACCCATCGCTGTGACTGCTATTATCATACTATTTGCCGTCACTGTCGTTATACGTAGAAGCAAAAAGCTTCACTCATACAAAGTAAGGAAGCAATCATCATTTTGTTTATCGAGACTTCGTGAAGAGGAACCTCGACAGAAAGTCGAAATGGACGAGGTTTGGAGTGGCGAGGAAACAAAGAAGAAAACTGTGGAAAATGACTATGATGTTGTGACAAGTTCCAACGTCAATCCTGGTTTTCAGTGATTATCTTCATTTACTTCGCTCTGACCGTGGTCCATAAGTTTTTTCTCGTTTTTTAGTGTTGTCAATGTTTGTTCGTGTCTCATAACCACGACATTGACACAAGACGTTTATTTACGACTAGTGGGAACGTTGATTTACAGTTGAGGACACTAGACGACTCCAATTTGCCTCCTCCGCGAACCTTCGCAGATAACTCATCAGACGCTCTTAGTTCTCTATCATAAGTATCCCATGCCTCGTCCTCTTCCTTCTATTACCACACAACATTGACGTCCCATGTACTATATATATTCATTGGGGCTATAGCTCGGCTGGGACAAAACGTTGACAACTCTAATAAACGAGAATAGTCAATGTGACCATGGTATGTACGCTATACATAACGAAACATCGTTTATTATGCACGATTTTTGTAGGATTAGAGCGCTGGGTTTGCTTGTAGAATAGATAACCCTACTGAAACATCGGATACTTTTGTAACGGATGCTTCTCTTGGATTCTCTTGATATTTTTGCATTCTCTATAGAATCAATGATATTCGTGTGTATTGTTTCGAGCATGACCAGGAATTGCTACACTATAGCTGTATCGTTACATCGTATATTATGCCTTATTTTTGTTGGATTAGAGCGCTGGGTTTGCTTGTAGAATAAATAGCCCTAAACATCGGATACTTTTGTATTGGATGCTTCTCTTGGATTCTCTTGATATTTTTACATTCACTATATAATCAATGCTAATGTGTATTCATGTGTTAATGTGTTCATGTGTATTATTTAGAGCATGACCAGGAATTGCTACTAGCTGTTGTGCTTAATTTGAGGTATTGTTGTTAGTAGGACCAAAGTAATTGCTGACTGCATGCTTAAAGATGTATGATGACTATCATAATCATCAATAAAATCTCTACATATACAGCGTTGTACATA
Source organism: Telmatactis stephensoni (assembly GCA_029948255.1). Lineage (NCBI taxonomy): Eukaryota > Metazoa > Cnidaria > Anthozoa > Actiniaria > Isophelliidae > Telmatactis > Telmatactis stephensoni. The sequence goes on along the minus strand of JALIZF010001470.1, from coordinate 39,304 downwards.
AATAAGTAAAGCTGCCCTCTTACGAGAAACGTTCTTTTAAGCCGAAAATGGAGTGAAAGTCAAATTTAATACGGCAAAATTAAATTGTTTGAAAATCGTGGAATGTTTTATGGTATGAATGAAATATCAGGACCTTTCGAGCATATAACTAACAAAAAACACACTTACTTTTAAAATTCAAAAATCGTTGTCGCAAGTCAAGCAACATGCGTTTACCAACTACTAAATCTAATTTCCTGTTAACATCACATTTAGTCTAGTCAAAGCGAAACTATACATTGGTCTTATGTTTGGGAAACAGGAACTGAACTCAAAGCAAATCCTATGATATATCCTAAATATGCTTAAACTAGTAAAATTACTCAAAAATTCATTGAGGTAATTAATAAATATACACATGGTGGTCAGATATAAATCTTAGCACATGGTCTCTACAGGCCTGTATCATGAGGCGAACCTCACTCTTCAGGAGTTTATTGAGGCTAACGCTGTATTAATAAATACGTAATTACTGGAAATCTGTAGCGTAACACCTGGACTCAAGGTATAACTTTAAAAGGCGGTAAGAAACACACACTCTAAAGTGGAAATTTGTAACTGACATGGCACGAGTCGGAGAAATTCAAGAGTGACGTTTAGTAAAAATATGCTTACATGTAAACATATAAGAACATAAACAGGAAATGTCTGCCAAGCACTTTGCTAAACAAAATAATCATAATATTTACCACATATCATTCACATAAGACATAATGAGTTGAACCAGTTGCGACTTGATAGCATTTATCATGATTTCTTTTAGAAACGGATGGTTTGGCATTCTACCAGAAAATATTGCGTTTTTCACACACTTTTTAAAACGTTTGATGCTCAGTCCCATGCGCGCTTTAGTCTAATTTAAGTGTTGACGTAATGTATGGGACTTTTCCCTTCCCCACTGCGCCGGAATACTAAAAGTTTTCAAAGGTCCTTCCAAGAACCACACATTCAAGGAAGCATCAAAGCATTTCTGTCTAGCGAAAGATTATCTCTTTACTCACTACTTAAACGATGGCAGGTAAGTTTGGTCCATTAACTTAATTAATGAGTTTGAACTGAACTCATAAACTCAAAAAATCCTAGTCAGTCCTTCCTTTGGTCAGTATTGTTTACATTAGTTTGAAACTTACGTAGTTATCAATATTTAGTTTACATGTAAAATTCTACATTTACTTGGCAAAACCAGCCGATCGAAAAGGATACTTTACTTAGATATGTCTAGTATTTTTCTAGCCGATAAACTGGCGGCTGACTAGGATTGGACTCCGGGTTTAATTTATACGTTTAAGTTTTGTGGGTCTAACCACGGCACTGACTCTTTTAAAGAAATAATCGAATTCATCTATTGTTGATAACAAACAGCTAATACAGAATTACATTTACAGATAGTAAGCCCGCAAGAAAATATTCGCCAGGTCAGTGTACATGAATTATATTAACTTAACTTTTCGAGGGTGGAAGCAGAATAATGAATAATGAATAACGGTTTAAGAATGCTTTGGAATAATGAATGATTGCATCTGAAACTCGAGGAATGATGAATAATGGCAAACTGAAAAAAGAATGAATAAAATCTAGATAGAAAATGAATGAGTAATAATAAAATTGAGAATGAATATTACATTTTACAGAAGAATGTTTGGGAATAATGAATAATGGTAGTCAAATTATTCTGCTTCCACCCCCGATAAATTTACCAGTGAGTGTATTTTGAGTCAAGTCCCAATGAAATCTGAGCCTACAATTCTTGGAAACTTATCAGAAGTGCTATTCCGGCCTAGTTTATACACCGTACCTCCCATTTGCCGTTCTCAACTATTCAAATTCTGGTTTATAAAATAATAATAACAAAACCATATATACATATATTATTCGGCTGGCTATGAATGGCTAGTATAAATCGAAACAGCACTGAATTCCTGCTGAGTTTCAAATCAAAATCTCACTGGGGGATTGAAGCGTGTAACGACCATACATCTCTGATGCTATGCTCGCTGTGGAACTGCCTTGATACCCTTCACTGCTCTTGAAAACAAGCCCAAGTGTTCAGTAAAGATGCAACATTTCATAACCTGATTTTTAAATGCGGTATTTTCACACAGGGCCCCCCTTTGCAAAATAAAATCACGCAAAAATACATGGTCTTTTTACGCTTCACGGATAAGTAAAAAATCTCTTTCACGTTCACAAAAAAATTCAAAAGTTGCTTTCACGTGGACGCAAAAAGATTTTAGACCATAAATCACGTTTCACGTCAAAATAAATCAGCCATTCACGTTTCACGCAAAAAGTATAGGGGGCCCTGTTCACAGAAATACACAAGGTAAATACTTTTTCAGCAGTTATAAATCCGTGTGCCAACAAGCACGTGTCGCGGAGAACAATAGAATTCTACGCCATGTAATAATCTTTTCACAAAAGCGTATCCACATAGTGATAACTACTTTATCTAGTCTCACCGAGTTGATTATTGGACTTATTGACTTTCTATGATTATAATACTTATGTTGCTTTTGGACAGCTTTTGGGGAGCTGCTTCAGTTACTGTAACACAAAATTAAAAACGCGGAAGTACATACATGCTTCTATATCTTTTTTTAGGTGATCCCTTAAAAGAACTTTGGGAAAACAACATTAATTTCCAAGATACATTTTGCCAAGCATTGGACAAAAAGTACAGATTAGGCATCCAAAATTGGCAGCACCTTGCTGAAAAGTTTAACATCCCTGCATTAGAATACAGCAATTTCTCGGGTACAGAAAACAACAGTCCATCTGAGAAGCTGCTGGAACATCTGGAAAGAGACCAACCTGACTTAGACGTTAGTGGATTCAAAGAAGCCTGTGAAAGAGCAAAAGTACCAGTCATTTCCAATTTTCTTGATCGAGCAATTGCAGGTTAGTATGTACTGTACAGGTTTCCTAGTTATCCGGCCCTATAAAAATGTGTCGTTCGCACGGCCATGAAGTCTATGTCCATATTTCGGCAGTTTCAGGGCCGTAGCGCCCACAGGGCCTGGGGGGGATATTAATAAAGAAATAAATATCAATTATGCGTCATAGTGAATTGTGCTCCTCCCAGTTTTTAAAGGATTGCTACGGCCCTAAGGTTACCTGATTTGGAAGTCAACGTAGATTTATTTATAGTCAAAATTCCATCAAAACTTGCAGATATTGTAGCGATGAAACATCATATCGTCCACCATCTTGAAATTAGCTTAGAAACCTAGCTTTTCGGTTAACAGGAAACACAGGAAGCCCGCACGAACGACAATATTATATGCAATGCGCGTAAGAACTCATTGTTCTGAGGCAACTTCAACTTTCCGACTGATACAATAATTTGTAATTCCATAATTTGTTATTCACGATGGTCGGTTGCTAGGGCTTTTCCTCCCGCAAGGTTCTCAAATTTAATTTTTGGCTCACAGAGGAGTAATTTATTTTCCAAATGAAGCAAAATAGAACATGTTCATTAGAAAGAAAATCCTTAATTTTTCTACAATTGTAAAGGTATTTTGGAAGTTTTTTTAATTATGACGTCATAAATGATACATGATTTTTAGTAACAACATCAAAAACTTGTTAAACAATGTTCAAAACTTTACAGACATTTTTTCTACTCAAAAAGAACGCTTATAGTGAAAACCCCATCTCAATCAGATTAAAGGGTACAAAGTTACAGCTAATGAAAGAAATTCAAATTTCCCGCCAAATGACCATATATGGTCAAAATTAAGGCTATTTAAACGCCAATACAATGAATGTATTGGCACAGCGGCAAACACAAAGTTGCATAAAATCAAAATTGTAGTTTTTTCAATTTGGGATGTGTGGTGTTATGACGCGTTTTCGTCATGAGATACGTCATTATGACGTCATTATGACGTTTTTGTGACGAAAATCGGCGTCATGACACCACACATCCCAAATTGAAAAAACTACAATTTTGATTTTATGCAACTTTGTGTTTGCCGCTGTGCCAATACATTCATTGTATTGGCGTTTAAATAGCCTTAATTTTGACCATATATGGTCATTTGGCGGGAAATTTGAATTTCTTTCATTAGCCGTAACTTTGCACCCTTTAATCTGATTGAGATGGGGTTTTCACCAGAAATCATAGAATTCTATAGAAAAAACTAATATTGTTTTTTTACTGTTTCTTTCCTGAATTTTTTTTCTGATGCCAAATTTGGACATCATTAATGACGTCACAATAGCGGTCTAATGAGATGTAATTGCCATCAATTAACAGGTTATTTATCAACCTACTTCCTCACCACGTTTTGTCACATTTGATGCATTCTACTTTTGTCTAAGGCCTAAAACTCTTAGTTTTGAGGCTTCCGGGAGGAAAAGCCCTAGCAACCGATCGACCATCGTGATTCCATGCAATGGGGACACTAAAAACAAAAGAGTTATCCTTGCTACCAGGGACAACTCCCTATTAGATATGTCGGAACATGTCCTATATTCCAGGCACGTCGGATCCAGACCGGTTTGCAACGGTTTACGGAAACCGGTCAGATTTTCAGATTTTACTGTCGATGCTACACACATGGTGATGTGGAGGATGGTTGGGGTAGGGAGTCGCTGTTTCATGTTTAGTTTGAACTAATCGGTCGACTTTTGGTCTGGATCCGCCCTGTATTTCGGCAAAAGACCATAAAATTAGGGTACCCCGTCCCCTTTTGGATAGGGGTGTGCCACCGAAGCTCTAGAAACCTGACCCTATCTAAGACACTCAAAAGCGAAAAATCCTACCCTATCAAGCGACACATACCTGTATAGCAAATATATGGGAGTATCCTTCCCCGGGATATAGACAAACAAAAAATTGTCTCGGATTTAGATGCTTTTTACTTGTTTGTTTGTTTAAGCTGGAAAAATAAGTGAAACCGACAAGATCAAAGATTTGTGGCATAAGACTGATGTTACTTATGACCTGTTACTGATGCTCGATAGAAAAGATCTGTGGGAACTTGTCGCGCAGTCACTGGCAGTCCCAAAGGATAAGTATCAAAGTTTTAAGAGTGATAATGAATCAAACCTAGCTCGTGATTTGTTTGATATTCTGACGATTGAGGAACGTCCAGCCCGGACGGTTCAGGATTTGAAATCCAAGTTGGAAGACCTTGGCCTAAAAAATATAAAAAAGATGCTAGATGAGGACGACTCTATTTCTGGTAAGTTTTTTGGCCATGAAAATCGACAGAGTATTGTCATTTTGTAATAATTTTTTTGTGACACAACGGAGTTTTTAAGGGTAGTTCGACGTAGTTTTTATTGAGGACTATTTACCATGCTTCAATTTCTCATTCAACGCAAATTTGTAACGGTAAACAAAGATGACTGAAATAAGTTAAATAAAAGCCCTCTAAGAGGGCATGTGGTCACTGGTAGTCAAAACATATTATCCACAATAAATACCTTTATAATATCATTTTGACACTCGGTGTTGTGGCCTCCGTATTGGTGTTCCACAGTGGTACACCAACGTAGCGGCTCCAGATGTTCTTACCAAACATTGAAGGAAAGTGAAATATTCATATCTTGGTAACGAGTAAACAATTTGACTCTAACTTTCGCATAGAAGCATAGTTTTGGTTCTTCTTTCAGATACAATTACTTTTCAGCTAGAGCTTTTTCCCCTCATGCATTCAAAAAAAATTCTACACCCTCTGATCCAAACTCTTGGCTTATCCGACGCTTAGCCCGATTAGCTTAGTTAATTTAAAACCGAATGAGAAAATAAAATTATGGGGTATCCATGTGATTTAAAAAGTTATTTGTTGAGAAACGCGCGAAATTTTATTAGAATTTGGCTAAATAACCATGACTCCCCGGCCCTCCCTAGAGAGTGGCAAGGATTACAGTGCTTTATGGGACATTGTCAAGATGGCGACCAAACTGCAGGATTTGATCATCTGACTCGTTTACCGTTTTCAGCTCGATTTCATCATCATCATCATCATCACTAGTATCATAATTATCGTTTTGTTTTACAGAATACACTTTCTTGAAGGATATAAAAGGAGCGCTTTATGATATTGAGCCAGAACTGAATAAAGATGAGTACGTTTACAAGCTTGCACGGTTGTACAAAAAAGCTGGCTGTCTGAAACGCCACGATATTGAAATGTTCCGTAAATGTGACCCCACTATTAGGCCGACCTACAGACTCATCAACTGTGTCATTCAAAAATACCCTGAAGGATCTGAGCCTACCATACGCGATTTGATGGTCCACTTGATGGAAATCAATCGTAACACAGACCTTGAAATCTTTGAGGAGTATCTGAAAGGTAGGCTAATTAAAAAAATGATAGAAGTAATATATAAAGCTGATTTCAACTGTGATTATCGTTATTAGAGTGATCGCACTTAACCCGTGAAAAAGTACAAAATCTAAATAGCACTAAATAGTAAGAAATCCTTTCTTTTCCATTGTTTATTAGTGCTACTTTACATTATTTAGCTAGTACAATCTCACGGATTAAGTGCAATTACTCTAGTCTCGCAGACTATGGTATGCACCGAGATTGAGGTATATAAACTCTACTTACAACAATAATCACAGTTTACTGTGTCCGTGTTTGCGTTTTTAACTCGTGGATTGCAAATTCACGAGTTATTATGAGGGAACAAAATATGCAAATGAGTCACTCACTCACTCACTCACTCACTCGCAAATGTGTTAACTATGCTACTGCGCATGCTCGACCGCTGGCCGAAAGTAATGTGGGCTCTGGGTGCGAGATTAAAGGAAATATGATTTCGGGACTCCTGTGGCTGTGTAATTCAAATATGCATCGATAGATCGATGACATTTGCTCGAATTCTTTAGCCGATTGTACGGCGAAACTTGCTTTAGAATTGAACGATCTAAAAGGCGTCTTCTGTAAACAAGGTCTGTATTTAATTATTATCGTGGAGTGTTAAAATTCTACTTGAGACTCCTCCATGAGTTTAAATCGTGGAGCCTTCAAGATGGTCCGAGATGACGGACACAACAACTTTGTGCTCACACTTCGCTAAGATTGGATATGTCAGAAGTTAGGGGAAATTGCTGATAGTTAATTTCTTATTCCTTGCCACATTTTGTATTGTACTACTCTGCTTGGAATAATTTCCATCGCATCTAGAGTGAAATCCTTTCTGGGTGGACTTTTTTAAGTCGCTCTCCTGGTAATTAACTATGCTGTCGTCAAGCAACAACATTGTCGCTACAAGTCCAACATCATTCAAAGTCATCCAAGCTTTTAGTGTTTGTACTTTATCAGCACGCGAGTAAATGTTAAAATAAAGAGCAAACGAAAACATTTTGGGTACGAACTGCCGCCTGAAACGTAGCCCCGGGGGGTGAGGAGGCGGGGGGTACTCAACTCCATTTTGGATAGGGGTGTGCCGACGGAGTTCTAGAAACCTGACCGTGTTTAAGACACTCGAAAGTGAAAAAACCATACCCTGTTCAAGACAAAAGAGAAGAAAATCGACCCTAGCCTCGTCATTCGATTCCGATCCGTTGCATATTAGAGAAAATACGGCTGAGGAAGCGCTTTTTTTGTTTATTTTGAATATAGTACCCTATCTAAGACACAAAAAGATGATATGGCTTGGGATCTCGTCAAAATATAGATCCTGTTTAAGACAATTTTGGGTAAAACGTATACCCTGTTCAAGACAGCAGGGCCAAAAACCATACCCTATCCAGCGGCACATACCCGTATAGCAAATATATGGGAGTACCCCCCCCCCCCCGGGAATGTAGCCTGAAACTGGCCGTGAGTCGAGCGCTAGCCGCTAGTTCGTGTTTGTACTCTATCAGCACAAGAGAGAATGTTGAAATAAGCAGGAAACGAAAACGGCACTGATTTGACTTGACTTTCAGTCTTTATATTTGATCAAAATGCAAACATGCTTCATTTTATTCACCGTGACCTTTGACGAGTCAGCTAGTTGTAGCTATTCGGCAAAACTTGTGTAACTTGGCCAAAATAACTCAGTGGATCTAATTGACATTTTGTAAAATCTATAGTGTAATTGGTTGACTGTACACTTTGAGACGCAAATAGTAACAAATACCTCAGATACTGATAAAATGAGAGATGTATATACATTGTATGTAATGGAATTGTATTTATCATTCGTTTGATCTATAGCGTCGAATACGGTAGACAATGCCGCGGCTTTGACCGTAATGCAAGGTACAATGAGTCTGCAACATAACACAATACAGGAAACCAATTTCGCTCCAAAAAGCGTCTAGTATTTATCAGTTTATCATACGTCTTCAGCAATGAATTCAGGTTTTGGCCGTCATGCACCTACAGTGCGTGAGTCTGATGTAACGCTCCATATCAAAGCACGCATGTTATTCATTGAAAAAAAACTGAATTATGACTTGAAATTGCTACTAAAGGCTAAGGATTACACAAAAGGTACTTCATGGAAGTAAAAAAATACTAAATGGGTAAAAACATTCAGCTCTCAATGCTTGATGGGCTTCCGCTCTGCACATACAGCTCAATCCACGAGTTATATGCGCCATTGGTGGTTTGATCCATATTAACAGTAAACAGTACTGAGTATACTAAATTTTACATATGCAGTCTTGAAGCACGATAAAAATGTACTGAAGGCAGCGATATTCCAATAATTTCGACAAATTTTGGTATTTTTAGGTGGAAGGAACGACATTGAAACGATTGAGAAGAAAATGGAAAACCTCCAAGTGACTTCTACTGGTCAACATGCGAGACAACCCACGACCGATAGCGAAGATGTTGCACCTGTTCAGGAAACAAATGGCCAGCCAAATAAATGAAGAAAATATCAAGAAAGCGAAGCTGGCCGAGTGGCAGATTTTAGCCCCTAGCATGATGACGTTTTGACCCCACTCTATACCCGAATCGTTTTCGAGTAGCTTTTGTTCAGTAATTAAACTATTGTGTTTGCATTCTCGAAGGAATATGTATTCTTGAAAAGGATTCTGGTATAGAGAGGGGACAAAAACGTCATTACGCTAAAGGCTTATATTGAGCCTGGCGAGCTTTGTTAAAGAACCCTTTTCCGTAGTAGATTTTCACCATTGATCTGCATTAATTTCTTTTTGCCGGGAAGTTGGAGCAAAAGCACATTTTGGGCATCATGTGGAATTAATTGTGAGAACCCTCGGAGAACTGAGACCCAGTATATTCAAAGGAATTAAGTTAAAATTTATTTATAACCTATTATAGTCTGTTATATTTCCATAGTTTTAGTATTTTAGCTGGGAGGTACCCTGCATGGGACTTTAGGTCCCGTTCGTGCCTAACCCATTTGGTCTTTCTTTAATTGTATTTTGCACTTTATCTAATTTATTTACTATTTTTATTTATTTCTTTTCTGTCAAATTATGTCTATACGTCTTTATAAATTAATTAATGTCAAGTAAACTCAAAGAATATGTCACCTAAGACCAATAAAGTTGTTAAAACAAAACAAAACAACGCTACAAGCTCTTGTTATCCTTGTATATTATTGTTGTTGCTATACACTCTATCTAACTTTTGCTAAAAATTATACTATACTTTGCTATAAGATATAGCTATTTTGTGCTTTTTCCTTGAGTCCAAATACGTTAGACTAGACTAGACGTTAGTCCAGTCCCACACTCTCTTTCTTGCCGCTCCAGGAGTCGCGGAGAAAGAGAGTCCAGATACACGATATCAGTCTCATTTCGGAAAGCCATTTGTTGATTCAGTGAGCTATGCACTTGGAAAAACCAACTATAATCTTTTACCAAAGTTTGAGCAGTTACAGGCCATTTACGGATGGACAGTTGTGAACTAAGACGTATTTGTGAATTTTTCGATACGCATCACTACCACTGCTACCAAACACTGACATTTGCATATTGCAAGCTCGCAAAATACTAATTAATCCATTGATTGGCTCATTTTGCACATGCGCATGCAAGTTATACTGGACTCTATTTCTCCGCGAGTATTGGAGCGGCAAGAAAGAGAGTCTGGGACTGGACTAGACTAGACGTTTGTCCCTTAAATTACGTCACAATGTGCCTTAAATGACGTCAATTAAAAACAAAGTTTATTATTCACAAAATGAGTGTATTATTAACCAAATTAATTCGTGCCAGCCTTCCAAAGAGCGCGGATTTTACTCTGGAGCGATGGCTTTGAATAGGGGGGTACACTGGAAAAAGATTAACATTTTTGATTACGTTATAATTATGTTTTCCCAAGATACTCAACTTTTAAAAAATGAGCATTTTCTCTAGGGGTTATAGGGACTTTAAAGAATCCTAGTTAGCCGCCATTTTGTCGGCCCAAAAATTAACACCGAGACTTCTAAAGCATCCATTTCCATTGGCTGATTTTACCAAGTATTATAAAATGCAACATTTTAAACCAAATATTAATAACTAATTATCATACTTTGTTTGTTGGTGATCATTTCGAAGTTTGTGCGCGAAGATATCAGCTTTAGTTATAACAGAATGGAAGGGAGTGGCTGACTAGGATTCTTTGAGTATTAAGCCCCGCGCAAACGACTTCAACATTTGTTTCAACATCCTTTCGATTTTGTTGAACGCTGTTGAACAATGTTGAACGATGTTGAACACTGGGGTGGCAAACGATTTCAACATTTGTTTCAACATCCGTTCGATTTTGTTGAATTGCAAAGTTGAAGTCGTTTGCCACCCCCTTAGAGCGCAAGCGCAAACCCAACAATGTTGAAAGAGGGTGGCAAACGACTTCAACTTTGATTCAACATTCAGAGAACAAAAGAAATGTTGAAGCAATGTTGAAGCAAAGTTTAAACTCTTTTAAACTTCATTCAACATCGTTTCAACACGTTTCAACACGTTTCAACATTGTTGAAAGGGGGTGGCAAACGACTTCAACATTGATTTTCAACAAAATCGAAGTGATGTTGAAACAAATGTTGAAGTCGTTTGCGCGGGCCTTAAACAAGGCCCTGTTTATGAAGTTTAGTTGTCCGTTGTAACCGGGATGACTCTTCGGTCGGCTGCTGTCAGGACATGCGTAAGGACAACTGACCTTCACATACACAGCCAGTGTAGCTAGTATGTGTAACTTGTTGCTTTAAAGGTGAAAAACTCATTAATGCATGTGATAATTTTAATATAAGATGCAAATATGAAAATACTGTTGATTTACTAAGTAAAACTGCCTAAATATTTGTTGTACCGCTTGACTTAATTAGCTTTCGATTCTTTTCTATTATCTCATCTAGCTGGCCAACAAAATTTAAAATCACTGTTCAGTAAAAAGCGAGCTTTAGATCCGACAACGAGTACAAGAACAAGTACGAGTTTTAAAATTGACCCTGTGCGCGTTCTTAATTACAGGACCCGCGGAGGGGGAGGGGCTAGTGGGGCTATAGCCCCCACGACTTTTTTGCCTTTTCCCAATACAATTGAGGCTGAGCGTTTGTGTCAGTACTTCAGAGCGATAGAATAAAATGAGAGATTTAACACTCACTATATGTGGTTGAATTGTATTTGTCGCTGGTTTGATCATTGAACATGTCTAAAAATGTAAATAATTTGGCTGCCACGGTAGTCTCATACAAAGTCATACAATATAGATAACTAGTGGGTGATAGCTGTAACCTTTGTCGGCTGCAGGACGACTGAAATAGGGTGATTTGGTGGGCCTTAAACGCCTTAAAATGCCTTAAGATACTCAATGTAGCCTAAAGTAGCCTTAAGTTAATTTCAGTTAATTCAACTCTTTTAGTAAGTTGCCTTAAAACGCCGTAAAAGTTGCGGTAAAAATCGGCGACTTAATGAGCAGACCCGGGATAGTCCTGAAGAAACACATACCTTCAAAACAACGCACACTCTAAAATGGAAATTTGTAACTGACATGACTCGAGTCGGAGAAATTCACGAGTGGCGTTTCGTAAAAATATGCTTACATGTAAACATAAAAGAATATAAACAGGAAATGTCTGCCAAGCACTTTTGCACTGCTACCACAAAAATATTACGTTTTTACACTCTTTTTAAAACGTTTGACGCTGAGTCACATGCGCTTCAGTCTAATTTAAGTGTTGACGTAATGTCTACACCCCCACTGCGAAGACTAAAAGTTTTCAAAGGTCCTTCGATTCCAAGAACCACACATTCAAGAAATTAAAGCATCAAAGCATTTCTAGTTAACGAAATACCGACTCCTGTCCAACGAAAGATTATCTCTTTACTCACTACTTAAACGATGGCAGGTAAGTTTGGTCCATTAACTTAATTAGTGAGTTTGAAACTCATAAACTCAAAGTATCTTAAAGCTTCTTAAAGAATCCTAGTCAGTCCTTCCTTTGGTCAGTATTGTTTACATTAGTTTGAAACTTACGTAGTTATCAGTATTTAGTTTACATGTAAAATTCTACATTTACTTGGCAAAATCAGCCGATCGAAAAGGATACTTTAGATATGTCTAGTATTTTTCTAGCCGTTAAACTGGCGGCTGACGAGGATTGGTCCCCGCGCGGGTTTATTCGTTTAAGTTTTGTGGGTGTTACCGCGTCAGAATTCAGTCACTCCTAAAAGAGTAGATTAATTTATTTATTAATTTTAAAGAAATATTCGAATTCATCTATTGTTGATAACAAACAGCTAATACAGAATTCCATTTACAGTTAGTAAGCCCGCAAGAAAATATTCGCCAGGTCAGTGTACATGAATTATATTAACTTAAATTTTCAAGGGTGGAAGCAGAATAATGAATAATGAATAACGGTTTAAGAATGTTTTGGAATAATGAATGATTGCATCTGAAACTCGAGGAATGATGAATAATGACAAACTGAAAAAAGAATGAATAACATCAAGATAGAAAATAAATGAGTAATAATAAAGAAAAAATTGAGAATGAATATTACATTTTACAGAAGAATGTTTGGGAATAATGAATAATGGTAGTCAAATTATTCTGCTTCCATCCCCGATAAATTTACCAGTGAGTGTATTTTGAGTCAAGTCCCAATGAAACCTGAGCCTACAATTCTTGGAAACTCATCAGAAGTGCTATTCCGGCCTAGTGCCTCCCATTTGCCGTTCTCAACTATTCAAATTCTGGTTTATAAAATCATAATAACAAAACCATACATATATTATTCGGCTGGCTATGAATGGCTATTCATAAATCGAAACAGCACCGAGTTCCTGCTGAGTTTCAAATCAAAATCTCATGATCAAGGGCACGGCTTGAGAACCCTGAAATTGAGTTTTTTATCAAAGCTAAGATCATTGATAATGAACAAAGTTTTACCTTAGCTCAAATGTCGCCTGTTATGTAGTAGTTGTACTAATATTTTGCTACTTGTAAGCTTTCTTTTTTACCGCTCAACGATCCAATTAACGAACAGTTGTATACTACGATTGTTCACCGCTGTACCGCCTGTACCAGCCAACGCCGTCGCGACAGTTGTTATTGATTAACTGATAAATTGAGCTAAGTCGACTTGCCGAATTATTTTCGCATTAAAATCAGTCAGTAGCTGCTAGCTATTTTCTCGAAAAAACTCTCATAAATTTTCTTTAAACGTTGCCTGGCTTTAGCTGGAGTTTCCAGCTGTTTGTGTACGGTAGTTTGTTTTCAGTGGTCAATTCCGAGTCGGCTAGAACAAGTAACGCACACAGATTCGATACCGAGAAAATGCACAGTGAGCATTTTAGTGACGTCATCGGGGCGCGGCCGTATTAACGCCAATTTCCTCTAAACTCATATTTGATTAAAACTATTGTAACTCTGAGAAGTGACGCAAGTCTAACAGAGCTCTGTGATGACACGGTTACAGCGAGTTAACGTTAGATAGTTATGTATTTACAGAACAAAGGCGAGCCTCCTTTTAATTGTAGGTGATCCCTTAAAAGAACTTTGGGACGACAACATTGATTTTCGCGAACAGTTTTCCCAAGTCTTGGACGTAAAATACACAAGATCAAGGATCAAAAACTGGTGTCATCTTGCTGAAAAGTTCAAGTTATCACGCACCGTTTATGAGTCTTTCGCGAGCTCAGACAACGTCAGCCCATCTGAGAAGATGTTGGAACACTTGGAAAGAACCCGAACTGATATGAAAGTTAGTAACTTCATGGAAGCCTGTACGGCAGCAGGATGTCAGGATATTAGCTTATTTTTCACAAAACATATTCAAGGTATGTGCTACAGGCTCTCAAATGTAGCTTTTCATTGACAAGCGTTGAACTGTAGTAAGCTCGTCCCCTATAGTCTCGTCTAGCCTCGTCTCGTCTTGAATAAGCCCCCTGCCCCAGGGTACTTACTGATTCCGTCATTTAATCTCAGACAACTAATAAAGTAACAAACTAATAACTTCTGTGATTGTTTTTTAAAGCTGGAAAGGTATCGGATACCGACAAGATTGCAGACTTGTGGGATAAAGTCAGCGATGTCGTTGACGACCTGTTACTGTTGCTCGACAGAAATAGATTGTGGATGGATGTTGCAAAAGCTTTAAAGATCCCAAGGGACACGTATGAAACATTTTCGAGTGACCCAACCACAAATTATGCTCATGATTTGTTTGATATTCTCACAGTAGAGGAATACAACAAGCCCCACGTGACTGTTCAGGATTTGAAAGACAAATTGGTTCATATGCATATTGAACGAGGTGACGTGAAGTTAGAGTTGGACAAACAGAGAATTTCTGGTGGGTATGAAACGGCTACCTGCGATATATACTAGTGTGTATAATTCCATGGTGCCTACTTATCGTACCATTTTCATTTGATCTTGTACTGTGGAATCCGGTAAATACGGACACCATTGGCCAATTTATGCCACGTCTGTGTTCAGTCTGTGTAATTTTTAGTGGGAACACTGAATGCATGCCACTGGTGATCTGTTTAGAAAACATTGTCGCTGCTCGGCCTCAAGCCTACGCAACTCGACCTAAAGGGAGTATCGGTAGAATCACCGAGACGAATATAAAATGCATATCTAATCAGTCATGCCGAGAACCTGGACCATCCACAGCGAAGGCCTGCACTATTTGCAGACAACGTTAATTGAAATATTAGGTGTATATAGGGGTCAATCATAAGAATGTTACTGATTTTGAAGTATAAATTCAACGTAAAATACCTATAATTGATTATATTATTGAAAACATATTTTGTACGATAAGCCAAGTCGAAACAAATTTGTTAATTGAAGATGAAACAAGTCAGGTTTTATGAATTTACCTATATTACTGAACACATATACCGCCCTCTACTTGAGCTTTCAAACGTTAATATCCATCGATACATATTTATAGAGAGTTCTCACCTGAAGGACGTACGTGGTGCACTTTACAACATTGAACAGAAACTGAATAAAGATAAGTCATCCGTTTATAAACTCGCACAGTTGTATAAAAAAGATGGATGTCTTGAGCGTCACATCATCGAGGAATTATTCCCAACAGAAGACAATTACAGTAGCCCAACCGAAAGGCTCATTGAACATGTGATCCAAGCTCACCCTGAAGGAAGAGAGCCTACCATTGAAGATTTGATTTTCCACTTGGCGGAAATCAATCGTGATCCAAAATTGATTGAGGGTTATATGAAAGGTACAGTACTGAGCAGCTTTACAACAATAACAACAACGACGCCAACAAAAACAACAACAACACCATCATCATCATCATCATCAACAACAACAACAATCAACATTAGTAACAGCCTCAAATTAAAAGTAAAGTTGATTCAAAAGGGCTAGGGCTATAGCACAATACAATACTAACAAAACTATTTGTGTAGAGAGAAATGTTCTATTAGCCCAACCACGCAGATATGAAAACACACACTCCAAAAAGCCTGTGCTGTCGGTGTCTTTTGCGCCAGCTGTGTCTCCCCATTTTAAAGTGTCCCCAATGATTCACACTGATTAATAATCTTCAGGCCTTGAGATATTTCTAAGAAAGTCGACGAAAACAGCTATATTTTGGGAACTTTATCACTGAATTATGGGAACATCCTCCGCCATTTTTATTCTGCACGTGCATGGTACGTGGGGGATACTTTACTATGGGGGACTGTTTGTCGTAGTACCATACTATGACACAGCAACCCCGGGGGACATTTTGAAATAGGGGGACGCTAGCTCTCGCATATTACACCGGCCCTCGGGAAGGGAAGGGGGCAGAAAATAGCAAGTCTGTAAGTCTATAAAATTATTCCGGTGCTTGTCAAAACTCGAGTAAGGGTACAGTTTGAACCCCCATTTACACGACAACCGTTTCATGGTAGGTCACTCCTAATTATTCCCAACTGAAGACAATTACAGTAGCCCAACCGAAAGGCTCATTGAACATGTGATCCAAGCTCACCTGAAGGAATACAGCCTACCATTGAAGATTTGATTTAGACAAGGCGCAAAACTGAAAAAGTCGATCGATCGCAAAAAGTGCAGAAGGCATTTTGGGGTAGAGGCTGGTAACATAACTATCCTAAACTAATTTTTTATGCTGAATCCGAATATGACTGTTACCAAGACGTATTCTGCAATCTTATACGTGTAAATGACGTATTTTGTGTATTGCTACAGTCATTTCATACTAACGGCTTTTTCATGTAATTCCAAAAGTTCCCAAACTTAAAAACAATTACCATGGCTGGAAAGAGCATATCAAAATCAGTAAAACTGTGAAGTTTGAAGGATATCAGTTGAAAAATCAAGGAGATACACATTTTCAAAAATCGAAATTTGTTTGAATCTCTTGCATAACTGTAAGTGTTTTCATACAATTACTTCTAGACTAGAGGCTAGAGCCTCTAATAAAGCTGATTTCAACATTTCAACAGTGATTATTATTATTAGCCTCGCAGGCTATGGTATACACCGAGATTGAGGTATATAAACTCCACTTATAGCACCCTTAAAATAACTCACAGTTTATTGTACGTCCGTGTTTGCGTTTTCCATAAGTAAACAGTACTGAGTATAATAAATTGAACGTTAAATGCAGTCTTGAAGCACGGTTTAAATGTACTGAAGGTAGCGATATGTCATTAATTTCGACAAATTTTGGTATTTTTAGGTGGAAGGAACGACATTAATACGATTGTAAAGAAAGTGGAAAATCTCCAAGTGACTTGTACTCCAAGACAACCCTCGACCGGTAGCGAAGATGTTGTACCTGTTCAGGAAACAGCCAGACAAATGAACGAAGAACATCAAGAAAGCGAAAATGACCGAGTGCATCCAGATATTGAGCCTGGCAAGCTTCGTTAAAGAAACCCGTTTCCGTAATAGATTTTCATCATTGATCTGAATTAATTTCTTTTGGCCGGGAAAAAGCGTTGAAACCTTGGAGAAAAAGCACATTTTGGGCATCATGTGGAAATAATTGTGAGAACCCTCGCAGAACTGAGACCCAGTATCGATGACGTATTCTAATTAATTGACTTAAATTTCAAAGCTACAAGCTCTTGTTATCCTTGTATATCAGTATTGTTGTTGCTATACACTCTATCTAACTTTTGCTAAAAAATATACTACTTTGCTATAAAATATAGCTATTCTGTGCTCTTTCTTTGAGTCCAAATACGTAAGACTAGATTAGACGTTTGTCCGGATCCCTTAAATTACGTCACAATGTGCCTTAAATTACATATACGTCAAAAACAAAGTTCATTATTCACAAAATGAGTGTAACCAAATTCGTGCCAGCCTTCCAAAGAGCGCGGATTTTAGTCTGGAGCGATGGCTTTGAATAGGCGGGTACACTGAAAAAAATTAACATTTTTGATTACGTTATAATTATGTTTTCCCAAGATACTAAACTTTTAAAAAATTTGCATTTTCTCTAAGGGTTATAGGGACTTTAAAGAACCCTAGTCAGCCGCCATTTTTACGGCCCAAAAATTAATACCAAGACATCTTTGGCTGATTTTACCAAGTATTATAAAATGCAACATTTTAAACTAAATATTAATAACTAATTATCATACTTTGTTTGTTGATGATCATTTCGAAGTTTGTGCGTGAAGATATCAGCTTTAGTATAACAACCTGGAATTAAAGGGGAGTGGCTGACTAGGATTCTTTGAGCATAAACAAGGCCCTGTTTATGAAGTTTAGTTGTCCGTTGAAACCGGGATGACTCTTCGGTCGGCTGCTGTCAGGACATGCGTAAGGACAACTGACCTTCACATACACAGCCAGTGTAGCTAGTATGTGTAACTTGCAATTGTTGCTTTAAAGGTGAAAAACTCATTAATGCATGTGATGATTTTAATATAAGATGCAAATATGAAAATACTGTTGATTTACTAAGTAAAACTGCCTTAAATATTTGTTGTACCGCTTGATTAGCTTTCGTTTCTTTTCTATTATCTCATCTAGCTAGCCAACAAAATTTGAAATCACTGCTCAGTAAAAAGCGAGCTTTAGATCCGACAACGAGTACAAGAACAAGTACGAGTTTTAAAATTGACCCTGTGCACGTTCTTAAGTTACAGGATCCGCGGAGGGGGGGAGGGACTAGTGGAGCTATAGCCCCACGACTTTTTTGCCTTTTCCCATACTAGTCCCTTGTATTTTCCAGTCTTAGCCTCACTACTTTTTCCCATACTGGTCTCTTATAGAGTGCATGCAAATAATATAACTGACTAAGAAATAGCACTAACTAATTAGTACTAAATAGTGTTAATTAAACAAAAGAAAGCAAAGAACGTCGCGCTATTTAGTACAATTTAGATAGCAAGCGATGGCTAGTCAACAACAAAAACAAAAACAAAAAATAAACAACCGTGATTTGCGCGGTGTTAAATTTTGGAATATGTCTCGTATGTGCTTTGATATCACTGGCATCTCTTTGAGACGGTGGCCTAGTGAACACGAAGAAAAATCGTTATTAATTATTTTGTGCAGTGTATAATTTTGGGTTACCGCGTCATCTGCCGTGAAATCAACATCTGCTTGAGATGGCTAATCAACACGAAGAAAAATCGTGATTTATTTGTGCATGCAGTATTGTATTGAATTTATGTCACGTTTGTGCAGGGATTGTAGGAGGGTAGTTTTGTTTTGGGACTAATCAAGTGCTGCTAACGATCGATACAAACGTAAGGCTACAGCACAGGGTAGTAACGAGGTATATGGGACCAGGGATCATTGTTATTTTGGGGCTCAGGGATCACATCAGCGTTATCTGATCAGATTTTTAGCCTTGGGATCGGGATCACTAGTGTCTTTAGAATTTCGAAAACGGAATCACTTTTTAAGATGGGATCATGGATCAAAATTGTCCCTATTTTGGGGATCAAGGATTACAATTTTAGCCCTGGGATCGGGATCACTGAAAAAAAATATATATACCTCGTTACTACCCTGTACAGCAGATTTCGTATGAGTGTGAAACGGACCGCGCCGTACTATAGCTTACTGTTACCGTGTCAGTGCCGTGATGTCTATAAAAACATTCGAAATTCCTGCTGTAACCGTAGTGCCTTACCGTATAACCGTGCCGTTTTCACAGTCATACGAAATGTACTCTAATCTTAAATGGTTTCGCAGTCCCTGTTATCTGCTGTTAGTGAAATGTCAACGTTACCGATAGCTAGCCTAAACAACGGTCAGTGGTGACTCTTTTCATCCAACTCTCAATTAATGAGGAGGTGGAGCTAACGAGCGACCAGTGACCCTGAACATCAGGCCATCATAGCTGTTCTCTCTATCTTTTACATACTACTTTTGCAAACATTTAAAATATTTCAAGTCTATAACAGGCTCGTAACATGGTGATATGGGATCAGGGATCAAGCCCCAAATTATGGCCAGGATCAGGGATCAGAGGCCAGGGCTCAGGGATCAAATGGGTGGGATCGAGGATCAGTGACATTGGGTCAGGATCAGGGATCAGCTCAATTTCTTGCACCAAGGATAAGGATTCAAAAATTTCTAAAAATATGGACTCAGGATCAAAATTTCCGTAAAATTCCGGGATCAGTGAGACGAAAATATACCATGTTACGAGCCTGATATAATGTTTCAAGTCTATAATGAGTTACATCAGTTCGGGGTTTTCTTTTTGTCATCCACGTGATAGCTCATTTCTCTTGCTATGGGTGGGCGGTTGAATCCTTCGGCTTCCTTCAAATTAAGTTGTTCGTACTTCCGCACCATTTGTTCAACTTCTTTAGATTCTACAAGGTAAAGTGATCGGCCTCAGTACACAGTAATTTATAAGCACTTGCATGGAAATATCAGACTGATTGTCCAACCAACATATTGGGTGGTGATGAGAGCAACGGCCTTTCACCGCTGTGGTCTGGGTTCGAGTTCCGGTTCGGGCAATCAGATCATATGTGAAATGAGTTTGTTTGATGTGTTGTTCTCTACCATGCCACGAGGTTTTTTTCTCCGGGTTCTCCCCCGGTTTTTCTTCCCTCAGCAAAAATCAACATGTGAGTTGAGCGATGTATGCAAAATATTCAATGTAGAGGTAGTGAGTGTGAGTGCCAGCAGATGAAGTACCACTACGTGGATATCTGCTGTAGAAAATTATATATTTATTTTGTTTTATGTATTTATATTCCGCCGGACTAGCTTGAAAGAATCAGCCGTCTCAGATTGGACTATCAGATGGCAAGTACATAGATATATTTTAGGTAGAAGAGCCTGCTAATTTTTGAAAATCAAACTTACATTTATGAAGAATGAATACTAAAGCCGATAAAATGGAATTTATATTTTCTATTTAAACGTACTGGGTTTCCTGTGGTGCATGGTCAATCGGATGATGTCAAGTAGTGGTGCCGCGGTTGTTTATTTGCACGTTTCTTCAGATTTTCGCAAGAATTAAGTTGATTATTGACAACATTAATATAATAATATTATAAAGAAACTTTATCCTTCAGCTAAGCTGATTTCCAAGGATGCTGTATGTAAGTAAAAATACGTTGAATTTTGTGATTAAACTAGCTCTTTGTTTATTAGATAAGAAGCTTAATTTCTTACAGCTCGAATCATAAAGAAATATGTAACGACAAAAACAAGAAGCACTACTACTTGACGTAATATCAGAGTGAACCCAATGCATTTAAGTAGAAAATATAATTTCTCATTATTTATCGTCTTCAATGTTTATCCATTTAAATTTATAAATTTTAATATTCTAATATAATATTCTAAAGGGGTGTTTCGAGCAGTCCCTGCTGGGTAACAACCCAGGTGACTTTTCTTCTTCGATCCAAGGTTACCCAATATGAGCTAACTGTTTTTTAAGGCTTTCAGCTCAGTTGAATCTAAAAACTGGGACGAATGTATTTATACGTCTTTCGGAAGTTGATGCTATCCGTTCGTGCTAGCCCATGAATAGTCCGATTTCTGGAATTGCACCGACTAAGGTCTCATTTTTGGACTGTTTCGGAACTGCTCCACGTCGACACTGGACAGGTTCGAAAGGTAATGAAAGTATTTGAACGATGTGTCGTTCATTCTACGCATGAAAGATATATAAAAACGGCTGATTAATCTTCGTTACTAGAGTTAGATTTGGACCGTCGGTTCCGCGCATCGGATAGATGGTTGAGGCGCTCTCAAGAGTGAAGAAGGATAGCGGCTTCTCAACCTATTAATGCAAACTTCAACAGGCTGGGCCCAACAGGGATGTGGTTCGCCTTGGGTAGCCTGTGTTATCGGCCCTCACAGCCCAGGCCCTTAGTAGTGTCGTTGCGCAAGCTAGGATAGTGGATGGCTATGCATGAGACCTAGCTTTATGATTATAAGATCTATTAAAACACTCACCCTTAAGATATGCTTTGACAATGTCAACACAATCCTTTCGATCGATTTTCAACAAACGATCTACCAGATCTTTTATTTTGTATTCAACCGGCAGACTCATGATAACGTATTGAATTACTGCGCAAGTTGGACTCCCTTGGCTGACTTCGCCATCACATGTGCCGAAATCACGGATATCAACCCCTTTGAGATAGCCCTGCTTCTGAAACAGTTCCGCCAGCTTGTAAAGGAGGTTGTTTTCCGTGGCGTTCAACTTTGGTTCAATGATGTCACACATTAATGCCGCCTCGGACGACAAATCTTTCAAAAGTGTATTATCTATAACGGAAGAAATTTGAGAAATACGTAGCATTAGTAAACAAATGACATGTATGTTAATGCTAAAGGTCGACTGTTTTAAAAATTACTTGGGATGTCTTTCATGTGCTCCAGTATGTTCTCGTGATGAAGTTCTTGAAGATAGTCCTTAAGTGTGGAAATTCTCAGTTCGGGATTTTGTGTGTGCAGGATGGTAAAAAAATCTCGACTTGGTCTGAACTTTGGGTCTCTTAAAAAAGATGCACACTTTTGTTCAGGAATTTTCAGTGCCTTTGCGACTCGCCTCCAGAGATCGTCGGTGTCAAGTTTTAAAATGACTTTTCTCATTAGATCAGGATCTTTATCTGGAAGTTCTGAAACATGATCTTCAGGCGTGAGCTTTTTCTCTGAAATGATAATTTCGTGTATCATTATTAGTATCTCCTAAAAACCTGTGAAAACGCTTGTAATACCATGATCACCTCGGGATCTATTGTTTTTGGAGGGACGTTTAATCGCTAACATCCCTCTCTCATGAATAGAAAGAGGGGTGAAAATTAGTTCCAATATTCCCTCATTAATTATGAATGAGGGATGATTAGAACTAATCGTCCCTCATCCATAATTAATGAGGGACGATTAGAACTAATCGTCCCTCATGTTATTCATGAGTGGTTGTCCCTCATTTATCGCAATCATCGGGACGATCGGGAAAACTTTGCACGCTGTCCCGAAACTCTATAACTTTCTAACGCACCGATACCTCTTACCACTGCACACTCTTACGCGTGTGGGATCTATGCATTCTATTTTGCGCATGAGCATAACGAAGCAAAGAAAGCATTATGAAAAACAATTTAGCTTTCGAATTGATTAACAACCTATAAATACTTGTTCATTGTAAGTATATAACAAAGAAATCTATTTTCGAAAGTCCCCAGAGAACAGGGTTACGCACAATTGGTAAAATAATTGTTTTTTTATCAATTTTAATCATATTTTGATTCATTTGCTTCATTAATAAAAACAATTTTTACAATAACTTAAAAAGACAAATAAATGTATTTTTTAAAAAGCAGTTTTAAGGCTCATTGCTTTAGCGTCGGACCGGAAATTCGAAGGTCGTGGGTTCAAACCACGCTGAGGGCTCGGATTTTTTAAGAGCTGAAATTTACCCCGGGGGGGGGGACTCCTATATATAAAAGGACGGGGATGCTCGTCGGAAATTTTGAAAATGACCCCTAAAAGGTACCTGAGTGGGTGTGACAACAATTCATTTCTACCCCTAAAAGGTACCAATTCAAAAACAATAATAAAGAATTAAAATAATGAAACACTTTGTTATCGATGTGCTTTGAAGATTCAATTCAGATCATCAAAATCGTCCCTTTCATGCTTATTTTAGGTTGTTTATTTACCCCAAAACAGTCCCTAAAAGGTACCAGCTATGTCTCTGGTAGTCCACTTAAGTCTAAGACACCCTAAAAGGTACCAGATTGCAGATTTTGACTCCTAAAAGGTACGACGAGCATCCCCGTCCATTTACGATCGGAGTCCCCCCCCCGGGAAATTTACACTCGTAGAAGCATTCACATCCAAGATCATCCAACTATTCTCATTTCCGAGTGACAATCCAATCATTTACTTACATATAAAATTGTTCTGTGGTAATTTTGCCTGCCTTGAAACAAACTTTATATAACTGATTTGCAATACTCAACAAGATTATCACTCAGTTAGCGGATTTGATTCCCAGTTGATGAAACAGTTTCAAACACTGACTAGCTCTATGTTTTAATTTTATTATACAACGATGAATTCTCCTACTGAATAGCGTTGCGCAGCGATACTAAAAATAGCCCGCTTAATAGATGCATGACTCAGACAAACATTATGAATCTGAAATCGTACTGAATAGAACATGGAGAAACTTACATTTTATTATGAAAACGTTGCTTATGTTTTAAAAAATGAGCATTAAAATCCAAAATACCGAAATCGGGCTCAAGGAGATGAAAAATTTGGTTTGTTTGTCTGAGTTGTGACGTCACGGTTGCGCTTCGCTATTCAAGCACAAACTGGAGGGCCGCTACGCAGGCTACCGTGACCTTTGACGATCGAGTCAGCTAATTATAGCTGTAGGCAAAACATGTGTAACTTGGCCAAAATAACTCAGTGGATCTAATTGACTTTTTGTACACTTTGAGACGGATATTGTAACAGATACTGATAAAATGAGTGATTTATATACATTTAATTGTATGTAATGAATTGTATTTATCATTCTTTGATCTAAAGCGTCGTACAGTAGACAATGCGGCACCTTTGACCGTGATGCAAGGTACAATGAGTCTTTGCAACATCACGCAATACAGGAAACCAATGGGCTTTTGGCAGGTCTTGCGTGACATTTTAAATTTTAATCCAACAAAAACAAAAATATAATATTTGAAAAGAACACACCAAAATTGGTAAAAGTTGAGATTTTGAAGCAGTTTTGATAAATGGCGCCAAAGTTATTGGTGGCTGAAGTTGGTTCTTTTTTATAAAATACAATACAATACAATACAATAACTTTATTATTGGTACTTTGGTATTTTCATACATGAGTAGGAAAACGAAACGAAACGAAACGAAACGTTCGGTAACGAACCCCGGGGGGGGGGGGGGTACTCCCATATATTTACTATACGGGGATGATCCGCTGAACAGGGTATGGTTTTTCGAGTTCCCTGTCATAAACAGGGTATCCTTTTTGCAATTTTTTGAGCTTCTGGTCATTTTCAGGGTAGCAGCTTTCTCATCAACCTTAGTCGCTAGCTAGCCACAATGGCAACGATCTTTCTAGAAGCTTTTATTTATCGTTGTTCGATCACGATCGCAACAAACTCGTTATGAAACTCATTTACATTACAAACAAATAAGTACATTACATTCTGCAATTATTATGCTTTGTCATAAACAGGGTATGGTATTTTGAGTTTTTCTGTCATAAACAGGGTATAACCGTTTTAGGATCCCAGCGGAACATCCCCACCCAAATCCTGGTCAAGTACCCCCCCGGGCAACGAACGTTTCTATACAAATAAAGCAAACTTCGGCCGCCCATAACTTTGGCGCTATTCATCGAAACTACTCAGTTCAAAATCTCAACTTTTACTAATTTTGGTGTGTTACTTTCAAATATTATATTTTTGTTTTTGTTGGATTAAAATTTAAAATGTCACACAAGACCTGCCAAAAGGCCATTTCGCTCCAAAAAGCGTATAGTATTTCAGATATTGGCCGTCACGCTCATGCAACATAGGCTTGAATTTGCTACTAAAGGCTAAGGATTACACAAAAGACACTTCATGGAAGTAAAAAAAAAAAACCTAAATGGGTAAAAACATTCAACTCTCAATGCTTCATGGGCTTCTGCTCTGCACATATAGCTCAATCCACGAGTTCAGTTTCCGCCATTGGCGGGTTGATTATTATTACCTTTAATGCTATTATTGACATGACGCAATACTTGATGTATTTTCTTGTCCTCAAAAATTGAGCAAAGTTCTTTGACCGAAAAGTATGGCTGACTGGTAGTTAGATACTCAAACATCTTCTCCGTTGGACTTGTTGGGCTTCGCATGGAAACAGCGATTTGGTCACGATCTTCTTTTGGCACGTCAAATTCCTGTGCAAGATGTACCCAGTTTTGGATCTTTTTGCCACATGGAGTAGAATGCTTAATGTCGAGAGGTTTGGATAAATCATCTTGGAAATACTGGTTTTCCCACGCCTTTTCCAGTTCATCACCTGGGGAAACCAATCATATACACTGTACACAGTCAGTAAGCTCCTTTATTATAGGACCCTAGCCCTTTCGAAAGGTGTTTTAGCCATCAGTTTCCAGGACCCGGTTGTTCGAAAGACGATTAGCATTAACCCAGGATTAAATCTAAAGAAAACTTTAAACCCAGGATTAGCGTTAATCGCCCTTCGAACAACCGGGCCCAGAAAAGTATACGCAAACAATTTGAAAATTATTCCGACTCTCATGGAAATTTTTTTAGCTCAAACTACCGAAGTTGCCTTTTTAGTGACAATGACGGAACAGCATGACCTGAATTTGGCAAACTCGCTTTAGAAGTGTGTTCTTTTCTTCCGAGCCATTTTCTATCTTCATACACTTTGCATCATTATATTAAACTTGACTGTAGACGCTCTAATTCTAGACGAATTCAGAGGAAGCAGGGAAGAAGAATAACGACAACACGACAAGCCTATAAAGTTGTCTCCTTGACTGTCCTGTGGTAGATTCCATAACCTAGCTAGGCAATTTCGGCGAGTTTCGACCTCTAAAGAATGCATGCAATAGGTGCAACATTTTTGATTAAGTGCAGATGGCCGAGAAAAAATATCTAAAATAGGTATTCTAGGGGAAAAACCGCCGAAAAATTGTCATAATCAACCGCATGTGTGGGTTTTGAGGAAGTGTATAAATCGGGGGCGGTTATTAGAGTAGATTTCGTATGACTATGAAAACGGCACCGCATGGTCACGGCACGGTTACGGCAAGAATTTCTAATGTGTTTATGGACATCACGGCACTGACACGGTCACGACACGGCGCGGTCTGTTTCACACTCATACGAAATCTGCTCTATCCTGGGAAGGGGACTTACAACTCAAACACACACCACGTGCACGCCCACACACACATACACGTCACACAATCGTCATTGACGATTGTATGCAAAAATACAAAAAATATTGAGATAGTCCAGGATCAATGGGCTCCTGAACAGTCACACAATTAACACTCTATAATCATAAACCTTGGTTAAACAAACCTAGTGACAGTTTAGGATCTTGGACAGTGTTCTCCAAGCCGGGAGGTTGCGTCTCTTGAACATGTTCACGAACTACAAATACACATAAAACGTCATACCTCCGTTATAAAAAAGATCCATGCGATCGATTAATTCACCTTCCAATCGATCCCGAAGTTTCCCAGAATTCTTTACGATTTTGCGCGCACAAGCGAGGTCAAGGGACAAAAATATTAAGAAATAATGGTATTTATTAGGAACTCGACTTGTATTTACATGAGAAAAACGTTGTCTATGTCATTTCAGAAGAAGTAGAAACTTTAAAGAATTTCATCCAAACCCTTCTTATGAACTGTTATCGGAAGTTGTAGGTACTATACTCGTTTTTGGTGAATTTTCCAGTATATATATCTAAGGTTTGCTTTAATTCTTTTTACCTTGACCTCGCTTGTGCGCGCTGAACCGTAATGAATTCTGGGAAACTCCGGGAAGGTGAATTAGATCGAAAACAACCTCGTTCCAAGGCCCTTTCCATCGCTTGGGCAGAGGGCAAGGGCCTGGGAACGAGGTTGGACCGAAAAGGAATATGGTAAGTGCAAATGTCATTTCACTTCAGTTTTGATCTTGATTTACATTTTAAAGCCGTATCTACACGAACAGGTTTTCCCACAGGGAAAAAAGTAAGAATGATCGATTTATCGCTACATTATGCAAATATCGAGCTTGGGCTCCCTGTGGTTTCTTTAACCAGTTTTCCTTGACAATAAAAAAATCGCATTTTTTGACGTTTACACTAGCCAGTTTCAGACACATCACGTCAAGGAAAATTTGTCCAGTAAAACTGGCTTGTGTAGATGTGGCTTTAGTCTGTCAGCCTGGAATTATAGCCGCCTACCTTTAATTATTGTTTATTGCTTATTCTTGTACGGTCACTTAATTTCTAGCCTTCGTCACATCCGGACTTTTCCTCCGTTAAGTCCGTCTGCGAAATAACGAACAAAACCGTGTTCTGAGACCCCCAGCAAATAGCAGGATTATAGATAATAGATCCTGATTGGCTGATGCATTTTTCAATTCTAACGAGACTCGTGATTGGCTCGCTTAATGTTCGTTGTGTCGATGTTTTGACACCTAGCTTGATGGACTCCAGTTATTAACAAACTTTATTGCTAGCATGACCCGGGGTCAATCTCGTAATTTCTCTTTGAGAGAATGTTTTGTGAACTAAGGCTATTATTTAACAATATGTTCAATTGGAATGTTTCGAAAGTTTCCTTTTATAGCAGGCAAATCGATGTATGTAACTGGTAGGTTGTTTTGATTGAAAAATCTGTCTGTGTTTTCATAATCACTGTAAATCTAACGGAAGTGTTGTCATGGCGAAGACAAACACACCAGTGATCATAGAGCCAATCACGAGTCTCGTTAGAATTCAAAAATGCATCAGCCAATCAGGATCTATTATCTATAATCCTGCTATTTGTTGGGGGTCTCAGAACACGGTTTTGTTCGTTATTTCGCAGACGGACTTAACGGAGGAAAAGTCCGGATGTGACGCAGGCTATTAATTTCACGAGACTTGATTTTCTCAATCTGTTTCATTACCCGCGGGTGGGAAGGGCGGTTGACTTCCCTATAGTATAGACTATACGGGTTTTTTTCCTTCCAGAAAGGAGTACTTTTTGGAGCCAGATGTATAAAAAAGGAAAGGAAATTTCCAATTTTATTTATACAATACAATACAATACAATACAATACAATAACTTTATTATTGGTACTTTGGTATTTTCATACATGAGTGTGGTCCAATAATTAAATAAAAAAAGAAAAGGCTAGGGAATTCGCAGCTCTGGGATGAGAATGGGGAACGCGCACATACCTACACCAAAGTTATAAAAACTCGTATTTTCGTCAAAGGTATATAAGAGAAGTACTTTTTTCCAAAATATAAAAGGACAAGGAGTCGCAAGTCCGCCCCGGCTCTGCATTTTGTGATCCGCATTAAGGAGGCTTCCTACAAGGCTTCTAGTGCTCGACCGGTCAGCTTGTTTATATACCAGACTACTTCGCTGCAAAGGCAGAAAACAGTTGACCGAGAGATTTTTTCTATAAAATCGTTTTTGTATGAATTTTGATAAAATTCAGCGAAATTTCATATCTAAGTGGACGTACGCTGACGGGAGATCCAAAGCACTTTCTGACGTACAACAGTTCGTTAAGAAGTAGTCTGATATATGAACAACATAGGGACAGTCGAAGAGTTGTCATGCTGCTTTGATTTCAAAATTACTGAATCGAAACTGATAAGAAATTGTAATTTTTGAGGTTAAAAATTGCGCCTCGAATAATTCAAAATCCGTTCATACGAATATCTCCAAAATTCGTATGCTGCTAGACAAAGTCCTAAATATTAACACCTTGTATGTCGTTTTAAAAGTTTAGGTCGAAAAACACGCGTAAAATTGCTTGGAATCTAAAATGGCATCGCTATGGTAATTCCTATGTAAACAAGACGACACCATTAAAACTCCAGTCTTTATGCGCTTTCAAGTAAGAACTACAGAAATTGTAGAAAGCCTCCTTAACAAACTGATTTTATAATCATTCTAAGGCACAAAACTGGAAAGACAACACTCAGCTTGGATCCACAAATCCTTCGGATTTAGACAATCATGTTTAAGTTTAATGAAATTTGAAATTTGTATTTTTGACTTACCTTTGTCAGATTCATGAGGAAAAAACTCAAACAACCCTTTATTGGTTTCAGAAAACTCAACAATGCCCAAAAATTGCACTTTGTCACCACGGAAGGCAAGTATCGGCGAACCTTGCACTGCCAAACCATCAAACTCACCAGCTTTTTCTTCGGGATTGTCCACATAAAGTTGCAACAATCCTACTTGCTCATCCAATAAAACACGGAATGTAGCGATTTCATCTTTGCCATACGACTGCAAGGTCCGTATCAGAACCCTCATGTCCTCATCTTTGAACGTTTCCCGGCTACTTGATCCTTGCATCTCAGTGAGGAACGCATCAGCCTTAGATCCCGACTTTTCGACCGAAAAATATGCTATTGCGCTGTTATGATATTCTTTATCGGGAGGTCCGAGCTCCAACTCGTGTTGTTTGCCATCTACATCTGTAAAGATTGCAAAGAGCTTGACATCTTTGGAATTTTGGAAGATTTTGTTCGATGTAGCAATTTGCAATCTATATCCTTGGACGGCTGAGCGAATTAGGCATCCAGTTCCCAAAACTTCGCCATGACAGTAATGACCATCTTCTTGCCGTCGGATAATTCTACAGACGTTAGCCTTGATACTATTTCTACACATTTTAGCGGCTTTAATGTGTCAAAAGTCGCAACTTTATCAAAGCCAAGCAGAAAATTGATTTCAAAGATTCTAAGTACAGCTGCCGCTACTTCCGCGAATTGTCATTGTTACTCAGACCGTGACCTGGAGCAACCTGGAGCAACTTGGGAACAGGGACGCTCAGAAATAATAATCAGATAGTTTACCGGAAATTTTAAGCACTTCAAGCTATTTTTTGTACCTACAGTCTAGATAAAGCGATAGCTAGCATGCTTTAATAGCAGAGGCAGAGGCTTTTGTTAAACGTATATGGGAATTCGGGAACCCTGTGACAACAGTATGCAGAGAGGTCATGGATTGAGCATCAAATCGAGTCTCATTTCGTGTTTGCATCATGGCGTCGAAAAAAATTCACTGTGGGACAAGCTCATTTCTACTGACAAAAAATGAAGCTAAACAAGCAGAAAAAGAAACTGAAAATGCTTCTAACACATTTGCAAATGACGGAAGTTTCTTTGAAATGTACAAGAAACGAATGGAGGAAATGGGAAAAGCTAAAACTTTATCCAAAGATTCGGCGCTCTTGGACAGTGATGGCGGGAAGGCCGAGAAAGACTCATCAAATACAACCGACAAAACGACTGATGGACAAGGCGATTCAAGAACCGTTAAAACGAGTTTAATTTCACAGGTCTGGATAAAGAAACTTCGCTATATTTCACGTGCAACAAATACACCATTCTATTTTTTGTTTACTTGATTCATAGAACTTTTTGCCACATTGAAAGAATTTTTAAGATCGTATAATCAGATATTTTTAAGGATGAATTTACACAATCCATTCTTTCAAGGACAATATGTTTGAGGTCTGAGAAGAAAGGGTGATTTTATTTATTTTTTATTTTTTGTATTTGAAAGTAAGCAATGCACATTTTGTCTTCCATAAAATATGCCATAGCTTGTTAATGGCTGTGAAATGAATTTGACATCAAGAAGTTTTTGTTTGACTTTAAATTCAGTTCCATATTGGGTCTCAGCATTTTGGTTGGTAAAGACATCAACATTGACCAAGCTTCTGATCACCTTTTTTCTACATAACCCCAAGAGACCATAATACTAAGAGAGCGAAACTGGTATTGATGTCTGTACAATGTGCTTTGCACTTAAAGTTATTTTTAGTAACAAGAAGTTGACACTAATGGTGTACAAACAAATAAATTTGGCAGATTGTATCCACACACATATAAAAATCAAATTCCACTGTTTGAGCACCTTGCATGCAACTTCCTGGTACTAAAAATAACCTTAAGCGCCAAGCACATTGCTCAGACATCAGTCCGTGAGTTTCACTCCTTTAGTATTATGGTCTCTTGTCCTAATTTGTGTTAGTGCAAATAGATTGATCTTTGCACAAGTTAGTTCTGTAAGTCATTTACTTGGCCTATAGCAAAGGGTTATCCATATACAGTAATAGAAAGTGCATTTATCAGCACAAAGGACAAATATTTGTTATATTTTCTTTGTGCCAGTGACATAAGAAGAATCTTGAAAGCTGCCTTTTTTGAATGGGATATCCGACATTGTGAAAATGTGGTTGGAATATATGGTTTTCTTCTGTAGTATTTAAAACTTGGCCTATTGAAATGTGAGTGAAGACAATTTCAAGAAAATCACTTTTGGATTGAATGTTATTCCCAAAAGCTTGATAGGGTTTATTTTTAAAGGGATAATATTGAGATGATGTTGTGTTAGTTATTTTGTCTTACCGTGTGAGTCTCAATCATACAAAAACAGGGGAAAAGGAAACTTATGGTTGGTAGAATGGGTGGTGCCTCCAAACAGTTCCAGGCAAAAAAGAAGAAACAAGAAAAGCAAGCTGAACAAGATAAGAGCAAAGATGATAAGGTATAGTTCATGACAGTAGTAACTACAGTAGAATTGTGTTCAAGTTACATGTAGACCTCTAACTACTGTTGTTTACTTTGGGAAAGTGAGTCTGAGCTTTCACCAAACCACAGCATCTCAAGGTGAGTCTGAGCTTTCGTCAATCCAGGGCATCTTCAGGGAGTCCATGAAGATGGTGTTGATCAGTGAAAGTTTGGGCTCACCTTCCCAAGGCAAATCACACTAGTTCGAGGTCTCACTTGAACACAACATTTATTCTACTATCTCAATGTACAATTGAAGGACAATCTGAAATGTCTACAGGAGTAGCTTCCTTTGGAATTTTGAACAGTTTCTGATGAAAGATAGCTAGAATTGGTATATATAGTGGAAACCAACCTTACAACCACCCAGTTAATATGGACACTCTGCTATAATGGCCAACCCATTTTGGCGCGACATCTATAGATAGCCCTTAACTGCCATCAATACCGCCGGTCATTTTTGGCCCTTAAGCTAAATACAGAGACAAGAGGATGGGAGGGATGGGCAGTTATTGGGACCAGTTCTAGCCAAGACAAAGGCAGGACAGGGACGTCTGGGAGATAACCAGGGGACAGGGGATGACCAAGGGACATTAAGAGATGCCCAGGTGAATAGAAAACAGAAACAACTGTAACTTTTAGTATACATGTAGGGACTAGTATAGCTTAGGATTTCCTCTATATGTTTATTTTTATATTTATAATCTTTTTTTTAGGATTTATTTTCAGTGTGCCTTTACTTTCAATGTCTTTGTTACCTAGGGTGAAAACACAGCATGGAATGCTTATATGGAAGAAGTCAAAAAGTACAGGGAAGGATCATGCACAGAAGAAGTTGATAGAGTTAGACCCCTTGTGAAGTAGTAATTACTTATTATAATGCTATTGTTAAAAGGTTGTCCTTGTAAATATATTTTGATACTTAATGAAATGTCACTTGATATTATAAATATCATGATCATAGTATCTTATTACTTATCGATACTGATCTAGAGCTATTCTAAATAGGAAACAATAATTGCCATGATAGCAATGAGACATCCTTTTTTCTTTTGACATTTCATTCAAAAATATAACATGGACAACCTTGTTAGAAGGCATCCATATTTAACATAACTGTATATATTTTCCTCTATAAATATTATCTAGGTCGTTGGTGTTTGTATATGTACATAAAGCAATAAAGAGTTGCACTTTATTTGGTTGTGAAGGGTTGTGGTACAAAATCAGATTTAGTTTTGAAAAGATCACTTAAAATTTTTGTACACTAGCAGCCTTTCATTTCATGTGCAATGGTTCTCCTTTTGTTACATGTACCAGTTGACCCCTGTTTCCCAAAAAACTGTTATTGAAGGTTTGAATGTATATGATTAAGATCAAAACCTTGGTTGCATTTGACCCCCTGCTAAACTGTTCTCCCCATCTTATTACTGTAATTAAAGTACAAATGCAATGGAAATTCTGTGATATTGTATGACTTTTTATTGAGAACTTGATAATACAAATTGAATAAAATTTTACCAATTGTATCATTTTGTTCCGTCATTCATTTATTGACACTTCTACAATTAATAACAACGGAAACTCTTTTCTGGGATGGTCTTGATATGAGAGGTGGATAACTTGTTGTGAAAAAACAGTAGATCCTTCAACAATCTTTAATATTATTAGACGTATTTTTATATTAATGTTAATCTTGAAAATCGTATTTTAATTTAAATATTAGTAGATAAGGGTTTTTTTTCTTTAGAAATTTACACAGCTTAAAGCACTTTATATTTGTTAAGTTTTAGTGATTTGACCCCGTGTATAAATAAAGTTCATTCATTCATTCTGTATAACAAGACGAAAAGGAAAAAAAAAAAGTCGGCACAGTTTTGGTGGGAATGGGGGCACTCCCTTACAAAAGTGGTAGGGGTGCTCGACAGGGTTTTGAAAATGACCCTAAAAGGCTCGCATAAATTATCGGAGATGCCAATTTTATACCCTAAAAGATACGACCACATTCAACTAATATTTTTTATAAAGAACATTCGTATGTGAGATCGTTTCAATCTTTATGTGACTGACCCTAAAACGGTACGCAATGAACCGGAAACCCTAAACGGTACGAGCGGGTCATATTTTCGACCCTAAAAGGTCCGTCGTGTACCCCTACCACTTTGGTAAGGATTCATAGCGGGAAAACTGCTCAAAATTGAAAATAATGTTTCGTCACAGTCTACGCTCGATTTCCAGCCGTGAAAGGTTCCAGTTACAAACGCTAACACTAGAACCGAACTCCTCTACGGCTGGAAGTCGGATACAGGAGAAAACAATTTTCCAGCAACGACCAATGCATATATATGTACTTGATTGATAGCAGAGAATCGCCACAACTTTGTTCTGTCGGGTGCATATAGATAAAACGATGAAAAAACGGTGGTATGTAGGCCAGAGCTCAGATCCCTCAACTGTCAGCATTCGATTCCAAAACAGGGATCCCACTTGCTGTTTACGTATATTGTCTTATGTTTTTGTGAAACGAAAGTTTATTTCAATATTATAAGAACCTTATTGATGAATAGAAATTAGTTGTGTGATAAGTCTTAAAGCCGAATTCCTATGAATCTATCGTCTTTTTATTTATTTATTTTTTTCGTATATCACTCAGTCACGCTTAGTGACCTGCTGTAACTCATTACCCTTTGTGAATTATTCAAGCAGCTACAAATAAAGACCCGCAAACGTATTTACAACGTATACATTTTTTCGACGTCAGTACAGTATTATTTTACACGACTTTTGGTAAACCAATGCTTAAATATTATTTTTTTGAGCCTGGGGGTTTTCCTGTTGAGACATGTTGAAGGGTCATAACTCTTTCTCTCCTTCAGTTTCAATAATACCTGATTTGCATATGTTAATCGTTATTCATCACGGTTCATACTATGATAAAATTGAGTAAGTTCTGTGAATCTGTTATGCGATTTTGTATATTCAAATGTCTAGGACGGGCGTTTTATTGCTTCATTACCCCTCTGACACCATATTCACTAACTCAGATTTTTGTATTTTTTTGTTGGTTTAGTGTACAAATGTTATTTGTCTTCTGAGCATGTGTGAACTTTATTGTTGGAGCATATCCACTTCCTTTCAAAAGCTTTTTTAGTCCCACAAGGACTGATTAAATCTGGGTTTGTGGGATATATATTATACCAAACTAAACTGTAACGTGCTGCTTCGGCAGCACATATACTAAAATTGGAACGATACAGAGAAGATTAGCATGGCCCCTGCGCAAGGATGACACGCAAATTCGTGAAGCGTTCCAAATTTTTTAGTTTCAAAATTTTTAGGATCCTAGTTTTCTTATTAAAAAAATTTTTTTTAAGGTGTGGAACGTAAATTGACACAAGAATAGCTCAAAACATTAAATCGGTGAACTAAATTCATAAAACAAACAAAATAAATGTCTTCTTTCTTATATTATGCAGTTCACTGAAAAGAGTCTAAAGAAGAAAAACTAAATGAAAAAAAAAACAAAAATTGACGTTTCTAGCGATGTCTGCAAATTCACCGGTCAGCAGTCACTCCCAATTGACATTCAGCTGATAAGTGCGGGATAAGGTGACAGTTCACGAGAGGGACGCAGAAAGTGGGCTAAAACAGCCACAAAACCGTACAAATTCAAGAATTGCGAAGACTATTTTATGACAGTATTGTCAAGGTATGTCTTTTTATTAGAGAAAACAGTAAGAATTGTAATTATCCGCCTTGCTTCTGCACATGTGGCACAAACAACTTTGCCGGATCCGTCGGTTGAGTTGAGCCACCAAATATCACTGCCTATCGGCTGAGCGTCATGTACTGTAAATGGCGGACTGAAAACACGACCGAATAATGAGAATAAGTTATTAAGAATGTATATAATAAGCACCAAAATAAGAAATTTTGCTACATTCGTTTGTTCGCTGTGCTTGGAAGTCTCGTATATTCATTCGGGCTTCCTGTGTTATGGTTTTCGCGCGCTTATTTGCACATTTGGATATGAAATGTTTTTCAGAAAGAAAAAAACTTTTTATTTGTACTGTGTGTTAAGATCTGTGGCTGCTAGAGGACCCTAGAGGAGGGGGGGCTAAGGAGACATCACCACCATATAAAACAGAGATAATTAGTGACATTTCGAGTGCTAAATTCCATTGCACATAATGTATTCTATAGGCCTCTAGGACTTAGGTAAATTAGCCCATAAAAATGTAAGGAAATAGGGGAGAAAAATGATATTTTGGTTAAAATGGCTATGATTTCAAGATTTGAGGCCTGCTCTAATCTTGAGCAGGGGATACGGTCCAAAATATGGAGACTCCCGGGTTATCTCGGAGGGTTGACAGTCCTCCAAGTGGGAAATGCATGCATTGGTGAATAATGCTCCAATATCATTTAGAAGAGAAATAGTAAACAGATGAAATAGTTTGTTAAATGTTGTCAGTGGCCGATCCAGGGGGGGTTCCATGGGTTCCACGGAACCCCCCTTGAAGGTTTTAAGCCATTATTTGTCAAACATCGACCAAAGAATAGAGTATTATACACAGCTGACTTTAAGAAATGGAAACCCCCTTGGAAAAATCCTGGATCCGCTACTGGTTGTTGGTGATACACACTCTTGTGCTATTGTCAAAAGAGTGAATGTGGTACATTTGTTATAAAATGTCTTGTTTTATATATTCATTATGCATTTGCTAAATCTATAATTTTATGACATTGAGTAGCAATACATAAAATTTCAATGATTTTTTATTTTAAATTTCGTTACAAAAATACTAACGAATTCCGATATTTGGAAAGTTTGGAGGGAGAGGAACTTTTAATGTGGCAGATTTTGTTTCTGTTAATGCTTCTCCATCAGCTTTTCTCTTTCTTGATGATCCACTTGATGCAATATTACAACCCAGTACCCTTAAATGATTGCTGCATCTGTTGCAAAATAGAATTATAGTTAAATATATCACATTGATTGTTGGTGTTGGATCCATTACTAGCTCAATGTAGCATTGAATAAACTTGACTGTCAGAGCTGAGAGCACATATTTCTCTGGTGGTTATAGTAAACAATCTGCACCATAAAGTAAGTGGTTGCAAACTTGGTTTGTTATTATCTTCCCTTCATCTTATCATTACTTTACCGTTACTTTACTGACCAGTTATCAACCTTCATCAAGAATTAGTGAAAATTTAATTTGGCTTATGAAAGCAGCTTTAGATTGGAGAAAGAAAGTTATTTCAGTTTGGTTAAATGATGGATGGTTGTTTTTTTGAGATACACTTCACAATGATGCCTGAATCTGACTTGTAAGCTTACAGTATGAGACAAAACTTATAAACCACTTATCAATCACTTATTTATCATTTACTGACCACTTATCAACCACTTATACCGTGACTACTGTTTATGTTTGTTTATTTCGCTTCGCCTTAGTAAACAAAAACAAAAATACAATAAGGCAGGGACACCACAACAGTGTGACCAATTACTGTATGGCGCAAATTGTTCACTGTCACCTTCTCTGGCTACTGTACATGAATGAGTTTAAGACCGAGTTCAAGTTCCAGAACAAGGTATTGTCACTAGGACTGTTCAAAATTACCAATGAGATAGCAAGAACACAATGAATTTATGTACCTATTTGGAGTAATTTTAAGGTCTTTTGCTATAACCATACAATCCATAACAAACTCATCAATTATTAGAGCAAGAACAAGAATGTAGGAAGCCAATTTGTCCTTTAGTCTTTTGGGAACAAGTCTTGAAAGAGAAAAGAACAAAACAATAAAAAGTTAAGGATGCAATCCCTCAGTAAAACTGAACTAGTGAGCTGAGAGTTGTGTGCATTGAATATTGGTAGTAGTGTTTCCACAATTAGTGCACAAGTGCTAGAAGACATTGAACATTAAATAAAAAGTTATAAATGATTTCTAAAGAAAGTTTCATAGTACAGAATGTTATAAGGTTTGGAGAATGTATTTATGAAGCTTACCTGCCATTCCTGTTTTTGGGGTGTTC
Source organism: Telmatactis stephensoni (assembly GCA_029948255.1). Classification (NCBI taxonomy): domain Eukaryota; kingdom Metazoa; phylum Cnidaria; class Anthozoa; order Actiniaria; family Isophelliidae; genus Telmatactis; species Telmatactis stephensoni. The sequence goes on along the minus strand of JALIZF010001470.1, from coordinate 1,072 downwards.
TAAAGTAAACATGGACAATAATCTTTCTTTGACTACATCAGGGTATCCTTGAAGAGGATCTGTACAAGAATAACATGAATCACCTTTAGTTAACTAAGTGAAGTCTTCTAGAATCATTAATCATCCAATAAAAGTCCCATCTTGTGACAAATCCAGCATAATGCAGTTTCAGTTTAATAGTGCCTAAATGGTAATAAAACTAATCCTGGCATGGTCAATCAGTGGCCAATATATGTACAATGATAAATAAATAGTACAATTAACAACAAAACATAATTAAATATAAATTAATTAGAGTAATAATTGCCTCAAATTCACTTGAGGTTGGGGCAATGACTGCCTTAGTCCTTCAACAATGCTTTCCATTAAGGGAGTTCACAGTTCTAATGAAGAATAAGTATTTACTATGTACATTTACAGATGAACTTAGGTGGTCATAGTTATATTAATGAGATAAGCACTCGATCGATACAGACTCATGCTTGATGAATTAATTAATGGACCAAAGTTGATTTTGTTCACATTCTGTATGCCCAGTGAAATAATACAACAGTGATCATCTATACCTGCACTTGCATTTCAGCAAAATAACTTTACAATTGAATTAATAGCACAATCACAGCACTGTAGGTTCAGGGCAGGAATTTGATTTTTTTACAGACATCACCACATGAACACAGTCAGAGCATGACACAGTGTGTTTCACAATTACCCTGCGAGCAGAGATTTTTTCTAATCATCTGCTAGTGAGCTGGCAAGGGGAAAACCTCTACTGGCCCTCATTGCTATTTCTGTTGAGCATGTATGAAGATGGCATAGTATAACATCATTTTCATGAGCCAGCAATAGCTTGCATGTGAGAGAAAATGTCATGTGCTTGATGACATTTGCATATAAAAACCGGTTTTGAGACAGGTTTTTTCAAATATACAATAATTTATTTTTACATTCAGAAATGTGGATGTGGCAAGTGTGAGGGTCAGCAGGGGTTACTTTTGCCCTATTTGCTCTGCAAAGAGAATAAATAAGCCCTGCTTGAAGTGGGTATTTTGCAATCATAGAAGTACAAGTC